>OY731401.1:22442182-22807551 GCA_963425845.1 Sphenostylis stenocarpa | reverse complement strand
AATCTAGTCTCCATATGAAAATCAAAATCGTGAAAGGCGAAATCAAAATCATTTCAAGCAAAATAAAGAGCTTCAAGGAAACTAGCTCTAACCTTCTATCTCAATAAATGAAGGTAAACCAGAAAAAGGCCAACGGAAAGGCTCGATGATCCCCAAACGGATCCTTGCCTACTCCAAAGGCAAAACAAAAATTACTTCATGACTCAGCACCACCACATGAGTCGTCAAAAAGAATCAGTTGAAGATTCGATCAACATCCTTCCATCTAAGAAAGAAGGAAGCCATCAACATGAAAAAGCCAACGGAAAGGCTTGATCATCCCCAAGCGGATCCTTGCTTACTCCAGAGGCAAGACAAAAAGATTACCTCACGACTCAGCTTCATCGCCATATGAGTCATCAAGCAAACTCATCCAGAATCTCTGCCACTTCCCCAAAGGAGAATAAGGAGAATAAGGAGAATAAGGACTACACAAGAGTCCATTAAAGAAAATACGGAGACAAATCCTCCATATCACCAGGGGGCAACAAAAAGAAAGAAAAGAAAAACTTTCATTCCCCAATAGAGGCCACAACGAAAAAGGCCAAATAAAAAAATCTCCAAGAAGAGTATATCAAGAAAAGTCTACAAAAAGACAAAAAGAGGAAAACAAAAATTTTTCCATCTTCCAGCTCAAATAAGAAGCTTCACAAAGCCATGAGCCAAGACTCCATCATCAAATTTGGATCCCCAGGAAACCGACAGACTCCTCGGTAAATCTCCAAAAAAAGAAAAGAAGAAAATTTCTTCATGCCGCTCAATGAAGAGCTTCACAAAAGACCAGGAGCTCAAGACTCCATCATCATAAAAAAATCAAATCAAGGATTAGATCCCCCATGAAAAGAAAAATTCCCCAGGGATCGCTAAAAAGAAAAGAGAAAAAAGATATCTTTTCATCCAAAGAAAAAGCCAATGTGCATAAAAGGCGCACATATATAAAAGCCAAATCGCGAGGAAAAGATAAAAACCCATTCCCCAGCAGGAATAAGAGCATAGGCAAAGCCATCTCAAACAACAGCGTCCAATAAGGAGTCAAAAACTCCATTCCTCCCTAGGGGGAAATTCAAAATAGATCCCCATAAAACAACCAAATCCCTGGTGGATCACCAAAAAGAAAAATTCCCAGCGGGCCTACCAGCAAAAGGCAAAATAAAAATTCATATCCTCAGGGAGTTAATCGATTATAACACCCAATATGAATATCCCCAGTGAAAGGCAAAACCTTCACTCCCAAGAATGCCTATGCCTACTCAGAGGCAAGCAAAGAGCCGATATCCCCAAGAAATGGGAAATCAACCTATGCAAAAGGCAATACAAGCACAAAGCTTTCAAAAAAGCATCTGCCTACTCAAAGGTATTATCAAGAACAAATATCCTCAAGTAGAATATCAGCTTATTTAGAGGCAAAAAAATAACAAGTAAAAAAGCCTTCACCATTATTGAAGCATCTGCCTAATCAAGAGGCACAACAAACAAAAATCAACAAATCCCCAGTGGATTCCCGCCTAAATAAGAGGCAACCAACAAAGAATCCCCGGCAAGATCGGATGGCTAAACAGAAAAGCCAAATATCGAAATCCTCAGCAAAGCCTGATGGCTAAACGAAAAGCCAAAAACAAAGAATCCCTGTAGAAACCGGATGACTAACGTAAAAGTCAAAAAGTCAAATCAAATATTCCCCACTGAATGGGCGCATGAACAGAAACAATAAGTCGCCAACACATCTCCAAAATCGGATGATCACAGGATTGACTATCAAAAAGTCATCCTAAAAGCCTTGCGAGAGCTGGGCTTATTCGTAACCTTGCGTAATAGGGTTCGTACCAGGTGGGGGTAGGTACCCATCGGAGCCTTGCGTAACGGGGTTCGGACCAGTGGGGGTAGGTACCCATCGGAGCCTTGCGTAACGGGGTTCGGACCGTGTGGGGGTAGGTACCCATCGAGCCTTGCGAATAGGGTTCGGACCAGGTGGGGGTAGGTACCCATCGTAGCCTTGCAGAATGGGGTTCGGACCGGTGGCGGTAGGTACCCATCGTAGCCTTGCAGAACGGGGTTCGACCAGGTGGGGGTAGGTACCCATCGAGCCTTGCGAAACGAGGTTTGGACCGGTGGGGTAGGTACCCATCGAGCCTTGCAGATCGTGGTTCGTACCTAGTGGGGGTAGGTACCCACCAAAGCCTTATAAAATAAGGTTTATACCAGATGAGGGTAGGTACTCATCAAAATCTAGCAAAAAAATGCAGATTTGTACCAGGTGGGGGTAGGTACCCACCAAAGCCTTATAAAATAAGGTTTATACCGGATGAGGGTAGGTACTCATCAGAATCTAGCAAAAAGAAGATTCGTACCAGGTGGGGGTAGGTACCCACCAAAGCCTTATAAAATAAGGTTTGTACCGGATGAGGGTAGGTACTCATCAAAACTTAATAGAATGCATCAGGTGGAGTAAAATACTTGCCTGAGCATTACAAAAACGGGTTGCAAATACCTTGCTTCTATTAGAGGATAGTTCAAGTGTTGAACACCTCGGAAGTAAGTACCCACAAGAGTTTAGCAAAATGCGAACTCATACCGGGTGAGGGTAGGTACTCACCAAAGCCTTTGCAAAATAAGGTTTATACCTAGTGGGGGTAGGTACCCACAAGAGTCTAGCAAAACACAGACTCGTACCGGGTGAGGGTAAGTACTCACCAGAGCCTTATAAAGTAAGGCTCAAACCAGATAGGGGTTGGTACCTATCAAAAATATTTACCATCCGGAGGATCAGCAAAGAAGCATCTGAAGGATAACCGGGCAAAAGGGTTAACTCCTTCCCCTACCAAACTAATTTTGTCGGCATATTAAGCCAACAAATTAGCTGGGCAGGTGAAGGGGGGCAGCTGTAGACCCTTAATTTTGCCCAGTCTCTCAATAAAGGCTAAAGAGACTTCCTACAACAAGATAAAGCTCGCCTGACATCTCAATGAAGCCCAAGAAGACTTCCTATATGAAGATAAAGCTTTAACGGGTGTTCATTGGCATCAACTGACGTCCGAATAAAGAAAGGAAAGCTTCCCAGGGGTCCCAGAACATAAAAACTGGCCAAAACAGGTCGAGACCACCGTCCCAAAGTCGAGACGGCCGTCCCAACCTTCCCTGGCCAAGTGGGACGGCCGTCCCAAGTGAGACTGCCAGTCCCAACTTTTAGGGGGTCCTGGCATGTGTAAAAGATGCAGTTGGGACGGCCGTCCCAACCCAGACGGCCGTCCCAACCCAGAGGGGCGTCTCAAATGGTCAGGCAGCGAAAAACTATAAATAGGAGGCTCATTTGCCACTGTTACACACACCAGACAACTCCCAGTACTTGTCTATTCTCTTCCCTCTTCGAATGAACTCTCTGATTGCCTTAATAAGGTAACAATCAGTTAAGGAATCATATTCCAGCATTCGATTCTTCTGTAAAATTTAGTAGAGTCAGTGTTGTATTCGGAGAGGAGAGTCTTTGTAGAGCGAAGGATTGCCAAAACGCATCCTCACGATTAAAGATTCGCAATACAAAGCTTGCTACGGAGGTTCTGTTCAATTCTCTTCTCTTTTACTGCTTTATTTATTGCTTTATGTATGCAATATGAAATAAAGTCATGTAGATAGCCATTTTTAACATTATGCAATAAAATAGGGTAATTGCATAATTTCTCGTAATCTTTACTTAAATGAATTAATCCATCATAGGGAACCCAAAAGGGGCGTTGTGGGGGTGCTAACACCTTCCCCATACGTAACTAACTCCCTTACCTAACTCTGATTATAATGGCCAAGTTTGGTTTTTATTAAAATCAACGCCTTTTTATCCTTTTCCAATGTTTACGGTCAAAACATTGGTGGCGACTCCAAAAGAACCTTTTTCGAAAACCTTGCTTTTATTAGAGGATAGTTCAGTTGTTGAGCACCTCGGAAGCAATGAACATAATTTTAACATAAAATGCGAGTCTAAACCATCTTTTCACGACCGCTCGCATAAATGTTCGAGATGTCCCTGGACGTCGGAACGAATGACGGCAACACCAAGTAAGCTCATTTGACCACAAAGGGTCCTTCATAATTTGTCACCCATTTTCCAATTTTATTCTTCTGGGTCGGAAGCACATTATTGACCATTAAATCCCTCTTATGGTAAATATGAGGGTTGACTTTTTCATACGCCTTTTTTATTTTCCTTTGGTAGGATTGTCCGTGACATATAATATTCAACCGTTTTTCTTCAATAAGGTTTAGCTGGTCATATCGGCTTCGAACCCATTCAGCTTCTGTTAATTTAGCTTCCATCATCCTGTGCTTTTGTCAACATGATTAGCTGTACCGATTTCCCGTCTCGGATCTTTGCTATAACCGAAGAGTAATCATTTTGAATATAGAGCAACTGCCATATCAATGCCCCTCTTCCTTTCCTTAGGGATTTCAATCCTCCTATTGATCACTATATTTCCACATTTCCCAGTTAATTACTTGAATGCTTTATGGTGAAGGGTCAAGAGAATAGAAAGAAAGGGATTTATTGCAAAGGCTTGTGTTGTAGTGAGATTTTTTTTTTTGAAATAATAGTTTTTGTAAGAATGGCTAGCCAAGGTTGGTCAGTGTTTAGGCTAATTTAAACAAACGTTTTGTTTTAATGATGTGGCGTCTTCAACTGATTACTTTATGGCGCCTATCTGTGACTGATTAACTTTCCTAGTTCGCCCTTTTGGGTTTTCAGCCTAGGATTTTGGCCTTTTATCTTTTTGTCTTGGCCTTTGACCTTGATGGGCTTCTTTTAATAATAATTTCTTTTCTCAAAACATTGTTGAAACACGATTTTCTTATTTGTGTCTCTAGCTAATCAATCATGTGAACTTTGGCTTCATTTTGTCTATGGCGTTTTGATTATTTTGACGTATTTTGGAACAAATTTTTGTCTAAACATGGTTATTTATGGGGTATAGATATGATTAGCGAGAAAAGAAGCAGATAGTAAGAATAACATTCTTTTGTAATTCAAAGGGAAATGCGTGTCCTAAAGATGCTCGGGGGTCGGGCACACCCCGAGGAGTGATCTCTAATAGTCATTGGGTTTACACCCCTTAAAATCGGAAGAAGGACATCTAATGACTAACGCTACCCTTGATGCTAATATCCCTCTTTTTCGGAAGATCGTCTTTAAGGTATGGAGGGGAGACTTCTCTTTTCTTTGTACGACTTGATCTTTTGTAGGGTCGTACTTTAAAGGATTATGCTTAAAATTTGATGGCTCTCTTATTCCTTGAGCATCCTTTCCAAGCCCTTGTCCTTGGCGGTATCCATATCTCTTCATTATATGGGCCACTTTCATATTACTAGGAAGTCTTTCCATATTTTCAAATGTCCTCTTTAGGCGCATCCATTTAAGGTATGGTGGACGACTCGCTGATTCGAATGTAGTCTTTAGCTTGAAACGTGATCAACTTGCCTACCACGAATTTGATTTTTCGGTGGAGCATTGAAGAAACTACCCTAGCACCGTGAATCCAAGTTCTACTTAATCTTCCCTTTGGATTCTTTTTTTTCTTTTCCTCTTCGGTTTCTTTATTTTTCCTTTGTTTTTAGGAGCATTATCTTGTAGCTCCTTAGGTGAATAAATTCTTTTGCTTCTCGTCCTGCCCCCAATGCCGACTATATTGGAGATATCTTCATTGATGGACAATTCTTCTGTGCATATCAACAGTACAACTTTATCCGATGTATAAGGGAAAAGACGAGGCATGAATAAGGGCAAAGGTGTTATTGCCCCTTCCCTGACATTATCAATTTGGGTACTGATATTTACTTCTTTCTTCTTATCTCTTTGTCCTAAATCGATGGCCTAAGTTTTTTCCTAATGGGGTTGTATCAATTGAGCTTATTTTTCAACAGTCTTTGCATGTCCGAGGAAATGGTCCCCTCCTGACTGTTTGACTGAATCCATTCGCCTTCGGCTTTCAGATCCCGCAGAGAGTTTTCAATCACAAACATGACTGTTTATATGGTCCTTATTTGGGTCTAGATTTTATTTAATTATTTTGGAGTCAGAGAGAAAAGAATGAGAAGAATATGAATATTATGAAAAATGCCTCGTTGTATTGATAAAAAGAGAAATATATACAGAGCCTCTTTAATCAAAAGATCTTGCGGCCATGAGCAGAGACCGCAAGAGATGCATCAGAAGCTTTTTTATTATTATTTTTATTATTTTAACCAAAAGATGCAATGGGGAGCCCTAGTTAGCTGGCCTTCTCTACCCAAACTCACTATTCTGGTTGTGATAGAGGCTTGGTATTCACATCGGGAGCATTGAAGGTGATCCACCGAGCATTCAACAAATCTTGGACCTTATACTTCAAGGCCATGTAGTTCTCCACAGAATGCCCAGGAGCGCCTGAATGGTAATCACATTTCTCATTAGGTTTGTACCATTCTGGGTACGGTGGATCCATCTTCTTTGGAGGGATATATGCTAGGAGATGGTCCTTTATCAATTTTGGCAGCAGACTTCCATAGGAGGTTGGAATGGGAGTAAATTTCTTCTCTTGTCTACGTGACTGCCTAGATGGTTGTGAAGAGGAAGAAGGGGTAGTGAGGTTGATGGCATTTACGCTCCCCTCTTTCTTTTTTCCAAAGGACTTCTTGAATGATACACGAGACTTCTTAAATTTGGGAGGAGATTGAGTATTTTCGACATGAGTTACCTCCTTTAAATCGAAGTTGTGTCCCTCTAATGCCCTTAATTTCTCTTCTAGGGCAAAAATTTGTTGCTCAGAGACCATATTGTGGAAGCATTGCTGATACATTAGCTCCATCAACTGCGCTATTTGTTCCTTTATGACATTAAGCTGCTCAGCGGTGAGCATACGATTCTACTCCTCTAATTGCTCCATCTTCTTGGCTTTCTGAGCACGAGTGAGAACAAGTAGAAGACCAACCACTTTCTAAATGATTTAAAGATTTTTATTATTGTTTTTTTATTAATGATTAGTGTGGGATAGATATGTCTTAGACAATAGCTTTGGTATCTTCTTAAAAGCTTATGCTTTAAGGAGTACCATACCCACCTCAGTGTGATAGCTCCCTTTTTTCAAAGGTTATCATCATACCTTAGCACACTTATCTCTTCTAGGAAGGTTATAAATGCACTTGGGTCTCTTTCGCTATTATCTAAGGATATCTAATGCATCCTATAATGAATGTGTTTATGCATGCACTACAAAAATACTTTTTATGGCGGCAGATATTGAAAGTGGGATAACTTTTTATTCGGTTGTCCGATTTGGACGCACAACATATCAAAACGAAGAGAAAGAGGTGAAGAACCAAACTACAAATCCCCTATGGGGATTTGGCCTAGTAATTTCCCCAAAAAGCGCTCCTAAGACCCATTTTTTGGAGGTTTATTAAAATGATGTGTATGCATGCTGCATTTATTTTTTCTCTTGGTTTTTTCTTATGAAATGATGTTGTATGAATGATACGACTTTGTCAAGAATCATTTTATTGTAAGAGGTATTTTTATTGCTTTAATTTATTTTTTGTATTTGTCGGCGCCGTCCGTTCCGACGTCCAGGGACATCTCGAATGTTTATGCGATTGGTCACGAAAAGATGGTTAAGACTCGCGTTTTATGTTAAAATTATGTTCATTGTTTCCGAGGTGCTCAACAACTGAACTATCCTCTAATAAAAGCAAGGTTTTCGAAAAGGGGTTCTTATGGAGTCGCCACCAATGTTTTGACCGTAAACATTGGAAAAGGATAAAAAGGCGTTGATTTTAGTAAAAACCAAACTTGGCCATTATAACCAGAGTTAGGTAAGGGAGTTAGTTACGTGTGGGGAAGGTGTTAGCACCCCACAACGCCCCTTTCGGGTTCCCTATGACGGATTAATTCATTTAAGTGAAGATTACGAGAAATTACATGATTACCCTATTTTATTGCATAATATTAAAAGTGGTTATTTACATGACTTTATTTCATATTGCATACATAAAGCAATAAATAAAGCAGTAAAAGAGAAGAGAAGTGAAAAGAACCTCCGTAGCAAGCTTTGTATTGCAAATCTTTGATCGTAAGGATGCGTTTTGGCAATCCCTCACTCTACAAAGACTCTCCTCTCCGAATACAAGATCGACTCGACTAAATTTTTACAGAAGAATTGAATGCTGGAATACAATTCCTTAACTGATTGTTACCTTATTAAGGCAATCAGAGAGTTCATTCGAAGTAGGGAGAGAAGACAAGTACTTGGAATTGTCTGGTGTGTGAAAAAGTGGCAAATGAGCTTCCTATTTATAGTTTTCGCAGCCTGGCAATTTGGGACGGCCGTCTGGGTTGGGACGGCCGTCTGGGTTGGGATGGCCATCTCAATTGAAATTTTACCCTTGGGACAACCATTTGAAGAGTGGGACGGCCTGTCTCACTTGGGATAGGCGTCCCACTTGGCCAGGGCAGCTTGGGACGGCCGTCTCACATTTGGGATGGTTGTCTCAACTTGTTTTGGCCAGCTTTTGTGTTTTGGGACCCCCGGGAAGCTTTCCTTTCTTTATTCGGACGTCAGTTGATGCCGATAGACGCGCATTTGAAGCTTTATCTTCATATAGGAAGTCTTCTTTGGCTTTTATTGAGATGCCAGGCGAGCTTTATCTTATTATAGGAAGTCTATTTAGCCTTTATTGAGAGGCTGGGCAAAATTAGGGGTCTACAGCTGCCCCCCCTTCACCTACCTGGCTAATTTGTTGGCTTAATGTGCCGACAAAATTAGTTGGTAGGGGAAGGAGTTAACCCTTTTTCCCGGTTATCCTTCAGATGCTCCTTTGCTGATCCTCCGGATGATAAATATTTTTGATAGGTACCAACCCCTATCTGGTTTGAGCCTTACTTTATAAGGCTCTGGTGAATACTTACCCTCACCAGGTATGAGTCTGCATTTCATTAGACTCTTGTGGGTACCTACCCCCACTAGGTATGAATATGCTCTTTGCTAGATTCTGAACCATATTCCATAAGGTTCTTGTGGATACCTACCCCCACTTGGTATGAACCATGTTCTACAAGGCTTTGGTGAGTACCTACCCTCACCCGGTACGAGTTTGCATTTTGCTAAACTCTTGTGGGTACTTACTTCCGAGGTGCTCAACACTTGAACTATCCTCTAATAGAAGCAAGGTATTTGCAACCCGTTTTTGTAATGCTCTAGTGAGCATTTTACTCTACCTGATGCATTTTGCTA
Source organism: Sphenostylis stenocarpa (assembly GCA_963425845.1). NCBI lineage: Eukaryota > Viridiplantae > Streptophyta > Magnoliopsida > Fabales > Fabaceae > Sphenostylis > Sphenostylis stenocarpa. The sequence goes on along the minus strand of OY731401.1, from coordinate 22,798,264 downwards.
GGTTTTTGATGAGTACCTACCCTCATCCAGTACAAACCTCATTTTATAAGGCTCTGGTGGGTACCTACCCCCACCTGGTACGAATCTGCATTTTTTACTAGATTCTGATGAGTACCTACCCTCATCCGGTATAAACCTTATTTTACAAGGCTTTGGTGAGTACCTACCCCCACCTGGTACGAATCTGCACTTTTGCTAGATTCTGATGAGTACTTACCCTTATCCGGTATAAACCTTATTTTATAAGGCTTTGGTGAGTACCTACCCTCACCTGGTACGAATCTGTACTTTTGCTAGATTCTGATGAGTACTTACCCTCATCCGGTATAAACCTTATTTTATAAGGCTTTGGTGGGTACCTACCCCCACCTGGTACGAATCTGCACTTTTGCTAGATTCTGATGAGTACTTACCTTCATCCAGTATAAACCTTATTTTATAAGGCTTTGGTGAGTACCTACCCTCACCCGGTACGAACCATATTCTATAAGGCTCTTGTGGGTACCTACCCCCACCTGGTACGAACCCTATTCTATAAGGCTCTTGTGGGTACCTACCCCCACCTGGTACGAACCCTATTCTATAAGGCTCTTGTGGGTACCTACCCCCACCTGGTACGAACCCTATTCTATAAGGCTCTTGTGGGTGTAGACCCCTAATTTTGCCCGGCCTCTCAAAATAAAGGCTAGGGAAACTTCACACAAAAATAAAGTTCACCCGGCTGCATATCAAAAACCGAGAAAGACCTCCCGCAACAAGACGGGGTTCACCCATCCACACAATAAAGACGAAGGAGACTTCCTATATGAAGATAAAGCTTCAACGGACATCTATCGGCGTCAATCTACGTCCGAAAAAGGAAAGGAAAGCTTCCCGGGGGTTCCAGAACGCGAAAATAGGCCAAGACAGGTTGGGACAGCCGTCCCAAACATCAAAAGACAAGTGAGACGCACGTCTCACCTTTGGGACGCACGTCCCAAACCCCAAAATTCAAATGGGACGGCCGTCCCAACCCAAACTGGCCGTCCCACTCTCCCCCCAGCTTGGCCCAGTGCAAAACACGCAGTTGGGACAACCGTCCCAACCCAGATGGCCGTCCCAGATTTCCAGGCAGTGAAATCTATAAATAGGAGCCTCATTTGTCATTCTCCACACCCCAGACAACTCCAAGACTTGTCTTCTTCTCTCCCTCCTTCGAATGATCTCTCTGATTGCCTTTAATAGGTAACAATCAGTTAAGGAATTTGTATTCCGGCATTTGATTCTTCTAGAAAATTTTAGTCGAGTCGAGTTTATTCGAGAGAAGAGTCGTTGTAGAGTGAAGGATTGCCGCAAAGCGTCCTCTGTATAAAAGACTTATAATATAAAGCTTGCTTCAGAGGTTCTTCTCAATCCTCTTCCCTTTTATTGCTTTATTTACTGCTTTCTGTATGCAATGTAGATAAACCATGTAGATAATTATATTTAAATATTGTACGAATAAAATAGGGTAATAGCGTAATTTCTTGTAATCTTTACTTAAATAATTAATCCGTCATAAGGAACCCGAAAGGGACGTTGTGGGGTGCTAATACCTTCCCCACACGTAACTAACTCCCTTACCCGACTCTGGTTATAATGGCCAAGTTTGGTTTTTATTAAAATCAATGCCTTTTTCTCCTTTTCCAATGTTTATGGTCAAAACATTGGTGGCGAGTCCAAAAGAACCCTTTTCGAAAACCTTGCTTCTATTAGAGGATAGTTCAGCGTTGAGCGCCTCGGAAGCAATGAACATATTTTTAACAAAAAACGCGAGTCTCAACCATCTTTTCGTGACTGCTCGCATTCACGTTCGAGATGTCCCAGGACGTCGGAACGGATGGCGGCGACAGTGGGTACCTACCCCCACCTGGTACGAACCCTATTCTATAAGGCTCTTGTGGGTACCTACCCCCACCTGGTACGAACCCTATTCTATAAGGCTCTTGTGGGTACCTACCCCCACCTGGTACGAACCCTATTCTATAAGGCTGTTGTGGGTACCTACCCCCACCCGGTACGAACCCTATTCTATAAGGCTCTTGTGGGTACCTACCCCCACCTGGTACGAACCCTATTCTATAAGGCTCTGGTGAGTACCTACCCTCACCCGGTACGAACCCTATTTTATAAGGCTCTTGGGATGCTCTTTTTCGACATTCAGTCTTTTGATTGATGAGTACAAACCCTCATCTGGTTTTTGAAGATGTGTTGGCGGCTTATTGGCTTTGATCATGCGCCTATTCCATGGGGAATGATTGATTTTCTTTTTGACTTTTCTTTTTTAGTCATCCGGTTTTACCAGGGATTTCTTTGTTTTTGGCTTTTCCTTTTAGCCATCCTGTCTTGCTGGGGATTCTTTGTTTTTGGCTTTTAGCCATTCGGTCTTGCCGGGGATTTCTTGTTGGTTGCCTCTTATTTTAGGCAATAATCTCCTGGGGATTTGTGGTTTTTTTATTGTGCCTCTTGTTTTTTAGGCATGTGCTTCAGCAGTGGTGAAGACTTTATTGTTTTTCACCTTTGAATTGGCTGATGTTCTGCTTGAGGATATTCGCTCTTGATAATACCTCTGAGTAGGCAGATGCTTTATTGGAAGCTTTGTGCTTTGGACTTGTATTACTTCTTATAGGTTGATTTCCTATTTCTTAGGGATATCGGCTTTTTGCTTGCCTTAGGCAGAGGCTTTCTTGGGAGTGAAGACTTTGCATTTCACTGGGGATATCCATATTAGGCGTTACAGGAGATTAACTCCCTGAGGATATGAAGTTGTAGTTTGCCTTTGCTGGTAGGCTCGCTGGGGATATATTTTCCTTTTTGGTGATCCACCAGGGATTTGATCGTTTTCCTGAGATCTATTTTGAATTGCCCCCTAGGGAGGGATGGACTTTTTGACTCCTTATTGGATGCTGTTGTTTTGAGCTGGCTTTGCCCATGCTCTTATTCCTGCTGGGGAATGGGTTTTTACCTTCTTCTCGCGATTTGTATCTCTTTTTCGCGATTTGGATTTTACATATGTGCGCCTTTTATGCATATTGGTTTTTTCTTTGGATGAAAATATATCTTTTTTCTCTTTTCTTTTTGGCGATCCCTGGGGAATTTTTTCCTTTACTTCTTGGGGATCCAATCCTTAATTTGATTTAGTCTTGAGCTCCTGACTTTGTGAGGCTCTTTATTGAGCGGAATGAAGAAATTTTCTTCTTTTTTCTTTTCTTGAGATTCACCAAGGAGTTTGTAAGCTTCCTGGGGATCCAATTTTGATGATGGAGTCTTGGCTCCTGGTCTTGTGAAGCTCCTATTTGAGCTGGATGAAGAGATTTTCTTCTTTTTGTCTTTTTGTAGACTTTTCTTGATATGCTTTTACTTGGAGATTTTTTGTTTGGCCTTTTTCGTGCCTTTATTGGGGAATGAAAGTTTTCTTTTCTTTCTTTTTGTTGCCCCCTGGTGATATGGAGGATTTGACTCCGTATTTTCTTTGATGAACTCTTGTGTAGTCCTTATTCTCCTTTGGGGAATGAGGCGGATATTTTGGATGAGTGTGCTCGATGACTCATGTGGTGATACAGTTGAGTCGTGAGGTAATCTTTTTGTCTTGCCTCTAGAGTAGACAAGGATCCGCTTGGGGATGATCAAGCCTTTCCATTGGCCCTTTTCGGTATACCTTCATTTATTGGTGTAGAAGGTTGGAGCTAGTTTCATTGAAGCTCTTTATTCTGCTGAAATGGTTATGATTTCGCCTTTCGCGATTTTGATTTTCATATGGAGACTGGATTTGGCGCCTCCTGTTTTCAATCACAAGTATGGAGACTAGCCTCCTTATATGCATGTTTATTATTCTTGTTTGAAGAAAATTATTTTTTCTTGATTTTGACAAAGTCGTATTATGCAACTACTTTGTGTGTGGATGTCCTAAATGCAATCTATTGTTTATTTATTTTTGATGCATTTAGAAAGTAGTTGGCCTTCTCCCGTTGGCTTCTTATGAATACGCCGATGGGCTCCTCCTTTATGACCATGATGATGGGCTCCTCTTTTTATCCATCTCTTGGTTTTAGCCCTATCTTTTGCCTAGACCGCCCTTTACGGGTTTTCGATCTAGCGGGCTGCCTTAATTTTTTTGCCTAGCATATCTTAGGGGGCTTTTGCCTAGATCGTCTTTTTGGGGTTTTCGATCTAGCAGGCTACCCTAGTTTTTACCTAAGAATATCCTAGCAGGCATTTATTCCTTTATTATTATTTTTTATGCTTCCCTTTTTTGGATGCATGCTTGATCTTTGACTAAAGGTCTTTGCGCATATTTATGATTTATCAATAAAGAGGCATTTCCATAATATTTGGTCAAGAGAAAGGAAATGAAAGGGAATTTTATTGATAAATGAGCAAAAGTTTATTTCTTTTATAGAAGGATTTCAAAAGTATTTAGAAGAATGGGTGGTTAGGGTTGACTACATTGTATAGGCTTAAACAGTCATGTCCATGATATCTGCCCCCTGGTTCTCCTAATTGCTTCAGTTGAGATGCCTGAGCTTAGAGTGAAGACTATGCAGACTGCTTGCTTCTGGAAGAATGTTACTTTAGCCGCCTTTTCGGTTTTCGACTAAAGTAACCATTGCTCTTAGTTTCTTCTTCTTCTTTTTTTTTACCTCTACTTTTTGACTAGGACGTATCCTAGCGAGGGATATAGACCCTATCTTTTGCCCAGGGATGCCCTTTGCGGGTTTTCATTCCTGATGGGTCATGAGCAATGTCTTCAAGCATAATACTTCTTTACCGCATCAGAATTGATCGGGTATTGAAGTTCCTCTCCATCCATATTAGTGAGGATAAGTGCCCCTCCTGAGAAAGCTCGTTTGACCACAAAGGGTCCTTCGTAATTCGCTGCCCACTTTCCAATTTTATCCTTCTGGGCTAGAAGCAATTTCTTTATCACTAGATCCCCTTCTTGATAAGTATAAGGGTGGACCTTTTTATCATAAGCCTTTTTGATCTTCTTTTGATAGGCTTGTCCATGACATATAGCGTTCAGCCGCTTTTCATCGATAAGGTTTAATTGATCGTATCGACTTTGAACCCATTCGACTTCTGTTACTTTTGCTTCCATTATAATTCGCAGGGAAGGTATTTCAACCTCTATTGGCAATACGGCCTCCATTCCATATACGAGGGAAAATGGAGTAGCTCCTGTTGAGGTTCGTATAGACGTTTGATAACCATGAAGAGCAAAAGGCAACATTTCATGTCAATCCCTATAGGTTTTAACCATCTTTTGAACAATCTTCTTGATGTTTTTATTGGCTGCTTCTACTGCGCCATTCATTTTGGGCCGGTAGGGAGAGGAATTATGGTATTGAATTTTGAAATCTTGACATAATTCCTCCATCATCTTGTTATTCAAGTTGGTTCCATTATCAGTAATAAGACGATGTGGGATGCCATATCGACATATGATATTTTTCTTAACAATGGTGACCACTACCTTTTTAGTCACATGTGCATAAGATGCAGCTTCTACCCATTTAGTGAAGTAATCGATAGCCACAAAAATGAATCGATGGCCATTGGATGCCTTAGGCTCAATAGGTCCGATAACATCCATGCTCCACATAGCAAATGGCCAAGGGATAGCCATAACATTGAGAGGTACCGGTGGAACATGTACATTGTCCACATGTACCTGACATTTGTGACATTTTCTACCATACTGATGACAGTCCTTTTCCATTGTGGACCAAAAGTATCCTGCCCTGAGGATTTTCCTAGCCATGATATGCCCTTGTGCATGAGTCCCGAAGGTTCCCTCATGTATTTCTTTAATCAATTTCTGCGATTCTTCGAGATTGACGCATCTTAACAAAGTGGAATCAAAATTATTTTTATAAAGGGTTTCTCCTATCAACATAAACCCTATAGCTCTTTTCCGAATGATCCTTTTGTCATTGTCATTGATTCCTTCGGGGTATTCACCCTTTATCAAGTATCGCCTTATGTCATGATACCAAGGGTTTTCATCTTTTTCACTATCCACCGTCATACAAAAGGCTTGTTTATCGTGCCTTTTGACTTGGATGATGGGCATCTCATGTTCTTGTCCTAATACGAACATGGATGATAATGTTGCGAGTGCATCTGCAATCTGGTTATCTTCCCGAGGGATGTACTCAAAACTGATGTTTTCCATTTTTGAAGTCATATTACGAATGTGCTCCATATAAGGGATTAACTTGGAATTTTTAGTTTCCCATTCACCTTTGAGCTGGTAAATAACAAGGGATGAGTCACCGAATACTTTGAGTTTAGTCATCCCATGATCCAGAGCTGCTTGAATACCTAGAGCACAGGCTTCGTATTCTGCCATATTGTTTGTGCAATCAAAGTTTAATCTGGCTGTTACTGGGATATACTTCTTTTCAAGAGATATTAAAATAGCTCCAATCCCATGTCCCAGTAAGTTTGAAGCTCCATCAAAAAACATGATCCACTCATAATTTTCAAGCTCTTCATGTTGGATGTGCATTATGTGCTCATCTGGAAAATCATCTTGGAGGGATTGATATTCGTCAGTTGGCCCATGTGCCAAGTAGTCTTCTAAAGGACTGCCTTTGATAGCTTTCTGAGTGACATGAACAATGTCGAATTCTGAGAGGAGTACCTGCCACCTGGCTATCCTTCTGGTCAAGACGGGTTTTGCAAACAGGTATTTGATTGGGTCCATTTTAGAAATCAACCAAGTTGTGTGTCTGACCATATATTGTCGAAGGCGCTGAGTTGCCCACACCAATGCACAACATGTTTTTTCGAGTGGTGTATAATGGGTCTCATAATTTAGAAATTTTTTACTGAGGTAATATATGGCTTGTTCTTTTTTACCCATATCATCTTGTTGACCAAGCACACATCCCATGGACTCGTCGAGTACTGAAAGATAAAGAATCAAGGGCTTTCCTTCCACAGGTGGTACCAATACTGGTGGATTAGTTAGGCACGTTTTGATTTTTTTGAAAGCTTGTTGACATTCATCATTCCAAACTTTTGGTTGGTTTTTACGCAATAACTTGAATATGGGCGTATACTTGTCTGTTAATTGCGCGATGAACCGTGCAATGTAGTTTATTCGGCCCAAGAACCCTCTGACTTCTTTTTCTGTTCTTGGTGGGGGAATTTCTATGATTGCCTTTGTTTTATCAGGGTCTACCTCAATTCCTTTTTTACTAACAATAAACCCAAGGAGTTTCCCTGATCGTACTCCGAATGTGCATTTAGCCGGATTGAGCTTAATCTGGTATTTCCGAAGCTGATTGAATAACTTCTTTAAGTATTGGAGGTGATCTATTTCGTTTTTGGACTTGGCGATCATATCATCCACATATACTTCGATTTCTTTGTGGATCATATCATGAAATAACGTAACCATAGCCCTTTGATAAGTAGCCCCTGCATTCTTAAGTCCAAAAGGCATTACTCTATAACAGAATGTACCCCACGGCGTAATGAAGGAAGGTTTTCTCTATCTTCAACAGCCAATTTAATTTGGTTATACCCTGCATATCCATCCATGAAAGAATAGAGAGTATTTGTAGCGGTATGATCTACCAGAATATCAATATGTGGTAAGGGAAAATCATCCTTTGAGCTTGCACGATTTAAGTCCCTGTAATCTACACATACTCTGATTTTTCCATTTTTCTTTATAACCGGCACGATGTTTGCCAACTATTCAGGGTATTTTGACACGATTAGAAAATTGGCATCCAACTGTTTTTCTATTTCTTCCTTAATTTTCAAGGACCATTCTGGCTTTACTCTTCTGAGCTTCTGCTTAACAGGCCGAAATCCCTCTTTTAGTGGCAATCTATGCTCCACTATACTTTCATCAATTCCAAGCATATCATGGTAGGACCATGCGAATACGTCCACATATTCTCTTAATAATTGTATCAGTATTTTCCTGACATCATCATCAACTTGGGTACCAATATTTACTTCTTTCTTGTTATCTTCTTGTCCCAAATTGATGGCCTCAGTTTTCTCCTGATGGGGTTGTATCAATTGAGCTTATTTTTCCAACAGTCTTTGCATGTCCGGGGAAATGGTCCCCTCCTCACTGTCTGACTCAATCCATTCGCCTTCGGCTTTCAGATCCCGCAGAGGGTTTTCAATCACAGACATGACTGCTTATATGGTCTATATTTGGGTTTAGATTTTATTCAAATATTTTGGAATGAGAGAGAAAAGAATGAGAAGCATATGAATATTATGAAAAATGCCTCATTGTATTGATGAAAAGAGAAATATATACAGAGTCCCTTTAATCAAAAGATCTCGCGGCCATGGGCAGAGACCGCGAGAGATGCATCGGAAGCTTTTGATTATTATTTTTTATTTCTTTTAACCAAAAAATGCACAAAATGGGGAGCCCTAGTTAGCTGGCCTTCTCCACCCAGGCTCACTATTCTGGTTGTGATAGAGACGTGGATGACCTTATACTTGGACCCAGGCTCGGGGGTCGGGAGCATTGAAAGTAATCCACCCGGCATTCAATAATTCTTGGACCTTATAATTCAAGGCTATGCAATTCTCCACAGAATGCCCAGGAGCGCCTGAATGGTAATCACAATTCTCATTAGGTTTGTACCATTCTGGGTAGGGTGGATCTTTCTTCTTTGGGGAGATACGTGTTAAGAGCTTGGCCTCTAAAAGCCTTGGCAGCAGACTCCCATAAGAGATTGGGATGGGAGTGAATTTCTTCTCTTGTCTGCATGACTGTCCAGCTGATGGCGAAGAGGAAGAAAGAGTAGCAAAGTTCATGGCATTTACACTTCCCTCCTTTTTCTTGCCAAAGGGATTCTTGAATGATGCGTGGGACTTCTTAAATTTGGGAGGGGATTGAGTATTTTCGACATGAGTATTTTCGACATTGGTTACCTCCTTTACATCAAAGTTGTATCCCTCTAATGCCCTTAATTTCTCCTCTAGGGCAGAAATTTGTTGTTTGGAAACCTCATTGTATAGGCATTGTTGGCGTATTAGTTCCATTAAATATGCTATCTGCTCTTTTACGTAGTTAAGCTCAGTGGTGAACTTGTGGTTTTGTTTCTCTAACCACTCCTTTAATTGCGGCACTTGCTCCTTTATGGCATTAAGCTCAGCGGTGATCATACGGTTCTGCTCCTCTAATTGCTCCATCTTCTTGGCTTTTTTGAGCGCGAGTGAGAACAAGTAGAAGACCAACCACTTTCTAAATGATTTTAATGATTTTTATTATAGCTTTTTATTTCAAATGATTAGTGTGAAATAGATATGCCTTAGACAATAACTATGGTATCTTCTCAAAAGCCTATGTTTTAAGGGTACCATACCTACCTTAATATGCTAACTTCCTTTTTTCAAAGGTTGCCAACATACCTTAGCACACTTATCTCTTCTAGGAAGGTGATAAACGCACTTGGGTCTCTTTCGCTATTGTCTAAGGATATCTAATAAATCCTAGAATGAATGTGTTTATGTATGAGAGATTTATTATGATGATGTTTATGCGTATTTTTCTTAGTGTATTTATTTTCTCTCTTGGTTTTACCACTTATTGGATGATGTGGTATGAATGATACGACTTTGCCAAGAATCTTTTTATTATCAGAGGTATTTTTATGGCTTTAAGTGTTTTTACATTTTTTATGACCCTTTATCTCTTCTGTCGGTCAATGTGGCTACTTAGCTTACAAAGAACCTGAAACCAGGCTAGCTTAACTGAAGAATGTCTGAGATAAAGTTGGCTTATTCTTATCACTTTTATGATTTTTAGGGTTTTTCACTATTTTGTTTGTTTTATGATTACCCTATGCTAATGCATCAGTACAAATGCAGCAAATGAATACACACACAATTCATACATCCACGAGCAGAGCCACGCTTATTTAATCACGAGGTAGGGTTTTCCTGCAGAAACGTGCTTGGTTTAGGTGGTTCTAAACTGTTCTCACTAAGGCCAAAGGTCCCCAAGGTGCCCCCATTATAGGGACCTCTCAATCTCTCAGTCCTCGGGTCATGCACGGAACTCCGTGTCGACATCCTTGGACCAAAAGAAGAGAGTTATCACCTTGAGTTGGTGGTTTCCGACAACGGTTGTAGCCCCGTGTGCCAACAAGCCGGTCGTAGCTGCCACCCACTCCCTATAGGTACTCACTCTTGCCCCCGGGTATAGAGGGACTGTAGTGTGCAAGGGTTTTTGTGTGCAGTTTATATTTCAAACAATTTGCAGAAAATAATCATACAGCAATTATGAAAGCCATACAATAAAACATACGGAAGAGGGTAAAGGCGTAATTTCAAATCTTTACTTAATTTGAATTTATCTGTCACTAAATGGGATCAACTTTCTAGCTTCCCTAGTGGAGTCACCATCTGTCGCCACCGTCTGTTCTGACGTCCAGGGACATCTCGAACGTTTATGCGAGCGGTCGCGAAAAGATGGTTTAGACTCGCATTTTTTGTTAAAATATGTTCATTGCTTCCAAGGTGCTCAACAACTGAACTATCCTCTAATAAAAGCAAGGTTTTCGAAAAGGGGTTCTTATGGAGTCACCACCAATGTTTTGACCGTAAACATTGGAAAAGGATAAAAAGGCGTTGATTTTAATAAAAACCAAACTTGGCCATTATAACCAGAGTTAGGTAAGGGAGTTAGTTACGTGTGGGGAAGGTGTTAGCACCCCACAACGCCCCTTTCGGGTTCCCTATGATAGATTAATTCATTTAAGTGAAGATTACGAGAAATTACGCGATTACCCTATTTTATTGCATAATATTAAAAATGGCTATCTACATGACTTTATTTCATATTGCATACATAAAGCAATAAATAAAGCAGTAAAAGAGAAGATAAGTGAAAAGAACCTCCGTAGCAAGCTTTGTATTGCAAATCTTTGATCGTAAGGATGCGTTTTGGCAATCCCTCACTCTACAAAGACTCTCCTCTCCGAATACAAGATCGACTCGACTAAATTTTTACAGAAGAATCGAATGCTGGAATACAATTCCTTAACTGATTGTTACCTTATTAAGGCAATAAGAGAGTTCATTCGAAGTAGGGAGAGAAGACAAGTACTTTGAGTTGTCTGGTGTGTGAAAAAGTGGCAAATGAGCCTCCTATTTATAGTTTTCGCAGCCTGACAATTTGGGACGGCCGTCTGGGTTGGGACGGCCATCTCAATTGAAATTTTACCCTTGGGACAACCATTTGAAGAGTGGGACGGCCTGTCTCACTTGGGATGGGCGTCCCACTTGGCCAGGGCAGCTTGGGATGGCCGTCTCACATTTGGGACGACTATCTCAACTTGTTTTGGCCAGCTTTTGTGTTCTGGGACCCCCGGGAAGCTTTCCTTTCTTTATTCGGACGTCAGTTGATGCCGATAGACGCCCGTTTGAAGCTTTATCTGTTAGAATCGCGTAGCGGAATGTTCACGTGGTCGGACAAAAACCAAGAGGGGGGTGAATTGGTTTCTTAATAAAAATTAGGTTTTCAAAATTATCCCCAAATTTTACCGATTAAAAACTGTGTAAATGTAAATAGAGAAAGGGATAGAGTCTTACACAGGAAATTTATACTGGTTCGGATCAAAAGACCCTACGTCCAGTTGCTAATCACTCAAAAGAGGATTAACGCTGTCACTATAAACAAATTGTTACAAACAGATTACAAATGAACAGATAAAGATCAGAATACACCTCTCTTGAAATCCACAAGAGATGAAGAACAACTTTCCCCAGAGACGGCACAACACACAATCCACTAAGAACTCCACTTAGTGATTCTTATCGCTTCTAGCCCACACCAGGTTCCAAAAGCCCCCTTTCCTTGCAACAAACAGTTCTCTGGCACTCACAGCACTTAACTTTTGTATGGAAAGAGTTGTTTTGCTTTTTCTGAGTGCCAAAGGAGAGTTTAAGTAGGGAAATTAGGGTTTAGGATTTGGGGATTTCGAAACTAGGGTTCTTGGTAATTGGGTTTTCGAAAATAGGGTTTGTTTGAAGTTTAAAATCAGAAACAGACTAGAATAATCGATTATTTGGAGCAATAATCGATTAAAACAGAGCCAAATACGTCAGAACCCAATACTCTCGGTTTAATCGATTATTTGGTGAAATAATTGATTATCTCAGATCTGAATCGTATCTGAATAATCGATTATTTTGTCGTTTAATCGATTAAAGCGATGAGTTTGTACGTAAAATGATTTTCTCACTGCTTTAATCGATTATTTACCTATTTAATCGATTAAAGCCGAGCTCTGAATGATAAATTTGAGCTTTTTGAAGCTTCTAAGTTACAGTACTATGTACCGACTATCTTAGATTCTATAATTACGGACTCAATCAAACTAAAACAGAGTTATTACAATACGTAAATCATCAATCTTCAATCTTCAATACTTTAAGTCTTTAAGCTCTTGGATCATCATCAAAATCAACATTCTTCATGATCATTATTTGCAACATCAAGTCCTTGAATGTTCAACAATCTCCCCCTTTTTGATGATGATCAAAATTATCTTTTTAAAGCCCTTGTAATAACCTCGTTTTATCCGTCATACTAACAAACACATTAAACATACCAGATAAAATTTAAAATTGAATATAGGCTTTAAATTTTTCTCCCCTATTTTGATTATAATCAAAAAGAACTCGAAAGAACAAACATTAGATCTCCCCCTCAAAATATGCATAATTTAGAAAAAGCTCCCCCTTAATCATAGCATGAAAGAAGCATCATATTTTATTTCATAATCATTCATCCATTACAACATCAAGACAATAACAAAAGAAAATACATAACAAAATTTAAAATTCTTCACTATCATGATCATTAAAGTGTGCATCAAATCTATTCTCTAAACAACACACTTTATCATCTACATCCGATATACTGCGAATTAACTCCTCATGCCGTACACCGTAAAGAGTGAAGAACGATTGCATCCTTTGATTCATGTCGATAACATATCTTCCATGGATTGTCTTGTTTCTTGATGCGAAGAGGATGTTCCAACACTTTGGATTTGGGTAGAGGGAAACTCAATCACTGGAGGCATATCTTCATCGAGTCTTCAATTGCATCACCTTGATTTTGGACGTCATCTTTGTGAACATAGATGTCATTTACCCGCACCATTTGGAGATGAATCAATGTGTCTGTCTAGCATGCGGTTCAAGTTATTAGTTCGGACAACTTGTTCACCTTCGACATTGACTCCTTTATATTCAAGAATTCAGGATACAAGAAGAGCATATGGAATTTTGAATGTTGGATGACGTTTGGCCTTTAACATTGTCATTGTGACAAGAACACCCCAATCTAAAGGTTCATTATTCATTATGGCATGAATAATGCGAAGATCAATAGAAGAGCATTGGGCATGATTTGTGGCCCAGGGACATAAAATCCGGACAAGCAAATGAAGAATCATGCGTTCTTCCTTCTTCAAAGGTCCAAGATGAAGAATACGCCCAATCTCCATAGAGGGATTCCGCGAAAAGATCGATAAGCTAAGAACCTATCAAAGTCATCTAGCTCACCATAAACGTTAATAGCATCTTCTCTAATGGGGAAGTGGGCAACGTTTTCCCAAATATCATCATCTAGAATTATGGTAACCCCTTTTACACGGGATGTAGCAATTTGATCCCTAAACTTAAATCTAGAATAGAATACCCTAACTAAGTCAGATAGTATGTACCTTGCATTTGGATAAATGGGAGAACTCCTTGAAATTCAAGAAGATTAGGAAAGTTAAATCCTCTATGAATGAATTGCTCACCAATTAGGAATTTAGGAGAAATGATGGCACGTTCCTTCCAAGACATTAGAAATTCCCGTTGACCTTCCGTATCGTAAATCCATCCTTCAACAGAATTAGGACTGGGAATGAGAAGAAGGTGCAGATCTTCTTCTTGTAGGAATCTTAGGGCGAGAGGATGAGGCCATTTGAAAGAATAGATGAAGTATGAAGAAGATTTGGAGACAAGTGAGGGAATAATGAGGCAAAGAGAGTATAGATTGCAAGAAAAACTTGATTGCAAGAGTTAGAAGTGAGTATAATTGAACTAGAGGTCTCTATATATATAGGGAAAATACTTTCAACTGGTCATATAGAAGAGATTCCATGGCAAAATATCCGTTGGCAACGGCTAGGAGGCAAGATCTGGTCGCATTTAATCAATTATATCTCAAAATAATCGATTATCTCTATATCGGATAGCTTTAATCGATTATTTCTAGCAAATAATCGATTATTCTGAGGCATTTAATCGATTATTTCACGAAATAATCGATTATTCCAGAGGAGAATACCCTGCTTTTGGACGTTTTGAGGGAAAATAATCGATTATCACTTCCAAGAATCGATTATTCCGGAGGCTATATCAAGTTTTTGAGATTTATATGCATAATAACCTATGAACATGCTACACCACGAATTTTAACATAACAATCATCCGTAAACAAGTCAAATTAAGCAGATTTTAAGCTATTTCTAATATCCCTAAGTCTCTTCTAAGATCATAGAATCTATCCTTGGGTAGAGGCTTAGTAAATATATCTCGCTAATTGACGTTTAGTGTCTACATACTCTATTTTGCGCTTCCTTTACTGATATGATCTCTTAAAAAGTGATGTCTAATCTCAATATGTTTAGTCCTAGAGTGCATTATCGGATTCTTAGTTAGATTGATTGCACTTGTATTATCACACATTAATGGAATGCCATTTAAATATATGCTATAATCCTCTAATTGTTGTTTCATCCACGTAATTTGAGCACAACAACTACCAAACTGCAATATATTCAAACTTCAGCTGGTAGATAAAGCAACACATGCCTGCTTCTTGGAATGCCAAGATATTAAGGATGAACCTAACAAATGACATGTCCCACTAGTGCTTTTCCTATCAATTTTACATCCACCATAATCAAGCATCGAATATCCTAATAAACTAATACAAGCATCGACCTGATACCACAAGCCAAACCCAGTAGTTCCTTTTAAGTATTTTAAAATATGTTTTACCGCAATTAGGTGAGATTCTTTAGGACAAGCCCGAAATCTAGCACACACACGCATGTAATGCATAATATCGTGTCTACTAGCGCTTAAGTATAATAGTGATCCTATCATACCTCTATACATAGTTTGATTAACTTCCAAACCCGATTCATCCTTGTCTAAATAGCATGAAGTTCCCATGGGTGTGTTGGCTTCTTTTGAGGTGTCCATACCAAAATTTTTGAGAATCTCCTTGCAGTATTTAGTTTGAGAGATGAAATTTCCATCTTTAAGTTGCTTGATTTGTAGTCCAAGGAAGAATGTCAATTCTCCCATCATAGACATTTCAAACTCTCCCTGCATAATCTTAGCAAATTCTACACATAACGAATTATTAGTTGATCCAAAAATTATATCATCAACATATAGCTGGACCAATAAGATATGTTCTTTTACTTTCTTAATGAACAGTGTAGAATCAATTTTTCCTCTTGAAAAATCATTTGCAGTTAGGAAACTACTTAATCTTTCATACCAAGATCTAGGAGCTTGTTTTAACCCATATAATGCTTTCTTTAATTTGAAAATATGATTAGGATTATTAAAATCTTCAAATCCAGGGGATTGCTCTACATACACTTCTTCTTTAATAAAACCATTTAAAAATGCACTTTTAACATCCATTTGATATAATTTAAATTTCATCATAGATGCATAAGCAAGAAGTAGGCGTATAGCCTCTAACCTGGCAACAGGAGCATAAGTTTCATCATAATCTATACCTTCCTCCCGACAATAGCCTTTTGCAACAAGTCTCGGCTTTATTCTTTGTTATGTTTCCATCTTCATCAAGCTTATTTCTGAATACCCATTTAGTTCCAATAACTTGATGTGACTCTTCTCTTGGGATTAATTCCCGAACTTGATTCCTTTCAAATTGGTTAAGTTCTTCTTGCATGGCTATGCACCATTGATCATCTTTAAGTGCTTCCTCAATGTTTTTAGGTTCAATCTGTGACACAAAAGCAACGTACATACAGAAATTTGTCATATTTCTAGTTCTTACCCCTTTTGAGATGTCACCTATGATGTTGTCCATTGAGAGTCCTCTAGGTGATTGCCATTCTTTTGCTAATTGAGGAGTTTGAGAAGGCTCATTATTTTCCAAGTATAGTTCATCAAGGGCTTCTCTTATATACTCATCATCACCTTGAAGCCTTTGTCACATAATTGACTTATACTAAGGAGATTATGCTTAAGTCCATCAACAAGTAGCACATCCTTGATCTCCAAAGTGTTTGCACCACCAATGTTTCCAATTCCGAGAATCTTCCCTTTGTTATTATCCCCATAAGTCACATATCCTTGTTCTTTGGCTTTGAAACTCACAAATTTCGATTTATCTCCAGTCATATGTTTTGAGCATCCACTATCAAGATACCACATAGACTTCTTTGATTTGGAAGTTTCCTACAAAACAAGAACATTGTAAACTTAGGTCCCCACAACTTTTGGGTCCTTGGGGTTAGAGACATAACAATCTATTTAAATACTGCAAAACTTTCTCATAAAACTTTTCAAGTTATTTTAACTGATAAGAAATAAGTTTTAATCGATTAAAACGCTGTGTAGAAAATTTCTAAGTTGTTTTAATCGATTGAAACGAGATTTAATCGATTAAAAGAGTTCTGATCGGTCATAACTAAATTCTGATCGATCATAACTGATTCTGATCGGTCATAATTGGATTCTGATCGATCATCCTGACCCTTTAAGTGATTTTAATCGATTGAAAAAATTCTGACCGCTCATAATTAAAATCTGATCGATCACATTTGATTCTGATCGGTCATATTTGTATTCTGATCGATCATAATGAGTTCTAAATGGTTTTAATCGATTAAAAACAAGTTGTATCGATTAAAATGTTGTAAAAACACTTCTTTGAACATTATAAGTGATTTTAATCGGTTCTTTCAAAACTATATCAGTTAAAAACATGTTTAAGAAAGCTTTTGTAAAAATACTTTGTTTTTAGTTGTTTAAAACGATTTTAGAGGCAATTCGCAAAATCTTTAAGTGAAGAACCTTCATGCAATAGAAAAGATAAAATGATTTTACCTAAGCATTCTGTTTAAAACATACTAAATGATCCATTTTCTTTGAATAAATACACGATACAAATAGTTCATTTAACTATAGGAACCCAAATATATTTACCTTTAGGTACACCAAAATGTTTAATTTTACATCTATTTGACGTGTGACCTTGTTTCATGCAGTAAAAACATGCTTTAGATGTAGTATTTGAAAATGATGCATTTCTAATCATAGATGCTCTAGTTCCTTTTTCTACCCATACTCTTTTCTTTTTAGTTTTAGGCTTTTTCAAAGGAACTTGATGATTTACACTATTTTGAGCAAATACCGTTTCATGCTTCTTAAGATCATCTATTTCCTTTTCGGCTTTGTCTAGCAAATGATTAAGAATATCTATGTCATATTCATGCTCTTTACAGTTTGCACATGCTATATTCTTATCATCATTCTCATCTATGCATACAATTTTCGTTTCTAAGGTTTCCTTTTCCTCTAAACATGAAATTTTCGTTTTTAAGGACTCTACCTCCATTTTGGAACTACATAAACTCTTTTTCACAGCTTTGTATTTATTGTTCAAGTCCTTAAAAGCACTAAACAATTCATTATATGCATTTTGTAATTCATCAAAATCATTTTCATCATCACTTGAGGATGAGTCGGAATCACTAACCTCAAAGTCGGAAGATATATTGTCTTTTGCCAACAAGCAAATGTTAGCTTCTATTTCCAGATCACTTGACTCCGAAATCGAGTCACTATCATCGGTTCCTTCATAAGTTACTCTTAGTTTATCCCACATTTCTTGAGCACTCTTACAAACTGATATCCTGTAAAACTCATCAAAGGTTAAAGCAGATGAAATTATATTTCTAGCCCTAACATCATATTGGGCTTTCCTAGTTTCTTCGGCAGTCCATCTAGAAAAAGATTTGGGAACGTCAACACCGTTCTCAGTTACTTTAGGAATATATGGACTGTTTAAAATAGCGTCCCAAACGCCTCTATCAACAGACTCTAAAAATATTTGCATACGTACCTTCCAAAAAGGATAATTTTGACCCGCAAAAAGTGGGGGTCTGTTGATAGACGCACCTTTGGCAAAAGTTTGATTTTGTCCGGCCATTTTCGAAAATTTGAATGACTATCAAAGCAAGCTCTGATACCACTTGTTAGAATCGCGCAGCGGAATGTTCGCGTGGTCGGACAAAAACCAAGAGGGGGGGTGAATTGGTTTCTTAATAAAAATTAGGTTTTCAAAATTATCCCCAAATTTTACCGATTAAAAACTGTGTAAATGTAAATAGAGAAAGGGATAGAGTCTTACACAGGAAATTTATACTGGTTCGAATCAAAAGACCCTACGTCCAGTTGCTAATCACTCAAACAGAGGATTAACGCTGTCACTATAAACAAAGTTATTACAAATTACAATGGAAAAGATAAAGTTAAAGATAACACCTCTCTTGAAACCCACAAGAGATGAAGAACAGCTTTCCCCAGAGACGGCACAGCACACAATCCACTAAGAACTCCACTTAGTGATTCTTATCGCTTCTAGCCCACACCAGGTTCCAAAAGCCCCCTTTCCTTGCAACAAACAGTTCTCCGGCACTCACAAGCACTTAACTTTTGTATGGAAAGAGTTGTTCTGCTTTTTCGAGTTCCAAAGGAGAGTTTAAGTAGGGAAATTAGGGTTTAGGATTTGGGGATTTCGAAACTAGGGTTCTTGGTAATTGGGTTTTCGAAAATAGGGTTTGTTTGAAGTTTAAAATCAGAAACAGACTGGAATAATCGATTATTTGGAGTAATAATCGATTAAAACAGTGCCAAATACGTCAGAACCCAATACTCTCTGGTTTAATCGATTATTTGGTGAAATAATTGATTATCTGTACGTAACTGTACGGAATAATCGATTATTTTGCTGTTTAATTGATTAAAGCAGTGAGTTTGTACAGAAAATGGTTTTCTCACTGTTTTAATTGATTATTTACCTATTTAATCGATTAAAGCCGAGCCTGAATGATAAATTTGAGCTTTTTGAAGCTTCTAAGTTACAGACTATGTACCGACTATCTTAGATTCTATAATTACAGACTCAATCAAACTAAAACAGAGTTATTACAATACAGAAATCATCAATCTTTAATCTTCAATACTCTAAGTCTTTAAGCTCTTGTATCATCATCAAATTCAACATTCTTCCTGATCATTATTTGCAACATCAAGTCCTTGAATGTTCAACATTATCTTCATATAGGAAGTCTTCTTTGGCTTTTATTGAGATGCCAGGCAAGCTTTATCTTGTTATAGGAAGTCTCTTTAGCCTTTATTGAGAGGTCGGGCAAAATTAGGGGTCTACAATATTTTTTTATGACCCTTTATCTCTTCTGTCGGTCAACGTGGCTACTTAGCTTACAAAGAACCTGAAACCATGCTAGCTTAAATGAAGACTGTCCGAGATAAAGTTGGTTTATTCTTATCACTTTTATGGTTTTTAGAATTTTTTGTTTGTTGTATGATTACCCTATGCTAATGCATCAATACAAATGCAACAAACGAATGCACACATAATTCATTCATCCACAAGCAGAGCCATGCTTATTTCGAGGTGGGGTTTTCCTGTAGAAACGTGCTTGGTTTAGGCGGTTCTAAACTGTTCTAACCAAGGCCAAAGGTCCCCAAGGTTCCCCCATTATAGGGATCTCTCAATCTCTCAGTCCTCGGGTCATGCACGGAACTCCGTGTCGACACACTTGGACCAAAAGAAGAGAGTTATCACCTTGAGTTGGTGGTTTTCTGACAACGGTTGTAGCCCCGTGTGCTAACAAGCCGGTCGTATCTGCCACCCACTCCCTATAGGTATTCACTCTTACTCCCGGGTATAGAGGGACTGTAATGTGCAAGGGTTTTTGTGTGCATTTTATATTTCAGACAATTTGCAGAAAATAATCACACAGCAGTTATTGAAGCCATACATCTCGGGACATCTCGAACGTCCGTTCCGACGTCTAAGGACATCTCGAACGTTTATGCGAGCGATCGTGAAAAGATGGTTTAGACTCACGTTTTATTTTTAAATGTGTTTGTCGCCGCCGTCCGTTTTGACGTCTAGGGACATCTCGAACGTTTATGCGAGTGGTCGCGAAAAGATGGTTTAGACTCACGTTTTATGTTAAAATATGTTCATTGCTTCCAAGGTGCTTAACAACTGAACTATCCTCTAATAAAAGCAAGGTTTTCGCAAAAGGGTTCTTATGGAGTCGCCACCAATGTTTTGACCATAAACATTGGAAAAGGATAAAAAGGCGTTGATTTTAATAAAAACCAAACTTGGCCTGTCGCCGCCGTCCCTTTCCGACGTCTGAGGACGTCTCGAACGTTTATGCGAGCGGTCGCGAAAAGATGGTTTAGACTCGCGTATTTGTTTTAGAATGTGTTCATTGCTTCCGAGGTGTTTGACAATTGAATTATCCTCTAATAAAAGCAAGGTTTTCGAAAAGGGGTTCTTATGGAGTCGCCACCAATATTTTGACCAGAAACATTGGAAAAGGAAAAACAAAGGCGTTGATTTTATAAAAAAAAAACAACTTGGCTGTTATAACCAGAGTTGGGTAAGGGAGTTAGTTACGTGTGGGGAAGGTGTTAGCACCCCACAACGCCCCTTTCGGGTTCCCTATGACGGATTAATTCATTAAGTGAAGATTATGAGAGATTACGCGATTACCCTATTTTATTGCATAATATTGAAATGACTATCTACATAATTCTATATAAATAAAGCTAAATAAAGCAATAAAAGAGATATTAAAATGGCTATCTACATGATTTTATCCTACATGACATAATAAATAAAATAAAACAATAAATAAAGCAATAAAAGAGAAGGGAATTGAAAAGAACCTCCGTAGCAAGCTTTATATTGAGAATCTCGAACTATGAGGCTGCGTTTTGGCAACCCCTCTCTCTATACAGACTCTCCTCACCAATACAAGATCGACTCCACTAAAAATTTAAAGAAGAATCAAATGCCGGAATATAATTCCTTAACCGATTGTTACCTATTTAAGGCAATCGGAAAGATCATTCGAGAGAGGGAGAGAAGTAGACAAGTGTTCTGAGTGTTTCAGAGCTCTTCTGGAGTGTCTGTTGTTGTGAAAAAGTGGCAAATGAGCCTCCTATTTATAGTTTTCGCAGCTAGCGCACCTTGGGACCACCGTCTGGGTTGGGACGGCCGTCTGGACTGGGATGGCCGTCCCAAATGTCATTTTTACACAGGGCGAGACCACTAGGGGACCTGGGACGGCCGTCCCACTTGAAATTGGCCTTGGGACGGCCGTCCCAACTTCGGGACGCGCGTCCCACTTGAATTTGGGAGGTTGGGACGGTCGTCCCAACTTGGGACGGCCGTCTCGACCTGTTTTGGCCAGTTTTCGCGTTTTTGGGACCCCTGGGAAGCTTTCCTTTCCTTTTTCAGACGTCGTTTGATGCCGATGTGTGTCTGTTGAAGCTTTATCTTCATATAGGGAGTCTTCTTGGCCTTCATTAAGATTCCGGACGAGCTTTATCTTCGTGTAGGAAGTCTCTTTAGTCTTTATTGTGTGGATGGGTGAATTCCGTCTTGTTGCAGGAGGTCCTTCTCGGTTTTGGGAAACCGGATGAACTCCATCTTCGGGTGAAGTTCCTCTAGCTTTTATTTTGAGAGGTCGGGCAAAATTAGGGGTCTACATGGCCATTATAACCAGCGTTGGGTAAGGGAGTTAGTTACGTGTGGGGAAGGTGTTAGCACCCCACAACTGGCTGGGACGGCCATTATAACCAGAGTCCCAAGTGGCAAAACTGGCTGGGACGGCCGTCTGGCATGTGGGACGGCCGTCTGGGCTTCCTGGGACGGCCATCCCGACTTCTGGGACGGCCATCTCGACTGTTCTGGCCAGATTTTGTGTTCTGGGACCCCCGGGAAGCTTTCCTTTCTTTATTCGGAAGTCGATTGATGCCGATAGACGTCCACTGAGGCTTTATCTTCGAATATGAAGCCTTCTTAGCCTTTATTGAGAGGCCGAGCAAAATTAGGGGTCTACAGCTGCCCCACCTTCACCTGCCTGACTAATTGTTGGCCTAATGTGCCCACAAAGTTAGTTGGTAGGTGAAGGAGTTAACCCTTCTTGCCCGGTTGTCCTTCAGATGCTCCTTTTGTTGATCCTCCGGATGATAAATACTTTTGATAGGTACCAACCTCTATCTGGTTTGAACTTTCTTTTATAAGGCTCTGGTGAGTACTTACCCTCACCAGGTATGAGTCTGCATTTCACTAGAGTCTTGTGGGTACCTACCCCCACTAGGTATGAATCTGCTTTTTGCTAGATTCTGATGAGTACCTACCTTCATCTGGTGCGGACCCTATTTCATAAGGATCTTGTGGGTACCTACCCCCACCTAGTCCGAACCTTGTTCTGCAAGGCTCTGGTGAGTACCTACCCTCACCTGGTATGAACCCCGTTCTGCAAGGTTCTTTGTGGGTACTTACTTCCGAGTTGCTCAACAACTGAACTATCCTCTAATAAAATTAAGGTTTTTTGCAACCCATTTTGTAAGGCTATGGTGAGTATCTACCCCCACCTGGTACGAATCAGCATTTTGCTAGATTCTGATGAGTACCTACCCTCATCCGGTATAAACCTTATTTTATAAGGCTCTGGTGGGTGCCTACCCCCACCTGGTACAAACCCTATTTTGCAAGGCTCTAATGAGTGCCTACCCTCACCTGGTACGAATCTGCACTTTGCTAGATTCTGAAGAGTACCTACCTTCATCCGGTACAAACCTTATTTTATAAGGCTCTGGTGGGTACCTACCCGCCACCTGGTACGAATCTGCATTTTGCTAGATTCTGATGAGTACCTACCCTCATCCGGTACAAACCTTATTTTATAAGCTCTGGTGGGTACCTACCCCCACCTGCTACGAACCCCGTTCTGCAAGGCTCTGGTGAGTACCTAGCCCCACCTAGTTTGAATCTGCATTTTGCTAGATTCTGATGAGTACCTACCCTCATCCGGTACGAACCTTATTTTATAAGGCTCTTGTGGGTACCTACCCCCACCTGGTATGAACCCCGTTCTACAAGGCTCTGATGGGTACCTACCCCCACCTGGTACGAACCCCGTTCTGCAAGGTTCTGATGGGTACCTACCCCCACCTGGTACGAACCCCGTTCTGCAAGGCTCTGATGGGTACCTACCCCCACCTGGTACGAACCCCATTCTACAAGGCTCTTGTGGGTACCTACCCCCACCTGGTACGAACCCCGTTCTGCAAGGCTCTGATGGGTACCTGCCCCCATCTGGTACGAACCCCGTTTTGCAAGGCTCTTGTGGGTACCTACCCCCACCTAGTACGAACCCCGTTCTGCAAGGCTCTAGTGGGTACCTACCCCCACCTGGTATGAACCCCGTTTTGCAAGGCTCTGGTGGGTACCTACCCCCACCTGGTACGAACCTCGTTCTGCAAGGCTCTTGTGGGTACCTACCCCCACATGGTATGAACCCCGTTCTGCAAGGTTCTTAATGAGCCCCATTCTGCAAGGCTCTCAGGATGCTCTTTTTGTTATCAATCTTATGGTCATCTGGTTTTGGAGATGTGTTGGCGGCTTACTGTTTCTGATCATGCTCTCATTCCGTGGGGAGTGATTATTTTTTCTTTTTGACTTTTTTGTTTTAGTCATCCGGTTTTACCGGGGATTTTTGTATTTGGCTTTTCTGTTTAGCCATCCGGTCTTGCCGGGGATTTCTTGTTTTTGGCTTTTCTTGTTTAGCCATCCGGTTTTGCGGGGGATTTTTGTTTTTGGCCTTTTTGTTTAGCCATCCAATCTTGCCTGGGATTTCTTGTTTTTGGCTTTTCTTGTTTAGCCATCTGGTTTTGCTGGGGATTCTTTGTTTTTGGCTTTTTGTTTTTAGCCATCCGGTCTTGCCAGGGATGATTTGTTTGTTGCCTCTTATTTGGGCATCTGACGTATTGTTTCTCAGGGTTTATTTGTTTGATTGCCTTTTATTTAGGTAGGAATCCATTTTGGATTTTTGGTTTCTGTCGATTGTGCCTCTTGATTAGGCGGATGCTTCAATATTGGTGAAGACTTTATGCTTTGGGCTTGTATTGCCTCTTGCATAGGTTGATTTCCCGTTTCCTGGGGATATTGGCTCTTTGCTTGCCTCTGAGTAGGCATAGGCTTTATTGGAAGTGAAGGATTTCCATTCCACTAGGGATATTCATATTGGGCGTTATAGGTAATTAAATTCCTGAGGATATAAATTTTTAGTTTTGCCTTTGCTGATAGGCTCACTGGGGATAGTTTTTCTTTTTGGTGATCCACCGGGGATTTGATCGCTTTCCCAGAGATCTATTTTGACTTGCCCCCTAGGGAGGAATGGAGTTTTTGACTCCTTGTTGGATGCTGTTATTTTGAGCTGGCTTTGCCTATGCTCTTATTCCGCTGGGGAATGGGTTTTTATCTTTTTCTCACGATTTTGTATCTTTTTCGCGATTTGGATATTTGGCTTTTAAATGTGTGCTCCTTTTTAATTTCTTTTATGCACACTGCTTTTTTGTTATCTGCTGGATGAAGAGATTTTCTTCTTTTTTCTCTTTTCTTTTTGGGATTCCTTGAAGAGTTTGTTGGCTTCTTGGGGATTTTGATTTGATTTTTATAACGGAGTCTTGGCTCCTGGCTTTGTGAAGCTCTTTATTGAACTGGAGGATGAAGGGAATTTTCTTATTTTCCCGTTTTGTAGATTTTTCTGAAATGCTCTACTTGGAGATATTTATTTGGCATTTTTCGTGGCCTCTATTGGGGAATGAAAGGTTTTTCTTTTCTTTCTTTTTGCTGAACCCCTGGGGATATGGAGATTTTTTACTTCATATCTTCTTTGGTTAATCTTTGTGTAGTCCTTATTCTCCTTTGGGGAAGTGGCGGAGATTCTGGATGAATGTGTTCGATGACTCATGCGGTGATGAAGTTGAGTCGTGAGGTAATATTTTTGTTTTGCCTCTGGAGTAGGCAAGGATCCGTTTGGAGATGATCAAGCCTTTCCGTTGGCTTTTATACGTTGATGGCTTCCTCTATCTTGGATGGAAGGATGTTGATTGAAGCTTCAAAGGACTATGTTTGACGACTCATGTGGTGATGTTGAGTCATGAAGTAATTTTTTGTTTTGCCTTTGGAGTAGGCAAGGATCCGCTTGGGGATGATCGAGCCTTTCCTTTGACCTCTTTCCAGTGTACCTTCGTGTATTGGGGTAGAAGGTTAGAGCTAGTTTCCTTGAAGCTCTTTATTCTGCTAGAGTGGTTTTGATTTCGCCTTTTTCTTTCGCGATTTTGATTTTTATCGCGAGTTATTTGAAATTTGGCTTTTTAATATATCACGTGTGCCCTTTTGTTATAATAATTTTTTGTACACGTGGGCTTTTTGAAATGTATACAGAAATAACAACCTTTATTTATTACTTCCTTTTTTCTTTTTCTTTTTTAAGTAATACACCCAAACATTTTTAAACTACTAGAAAATATTTAAAAACCTCCTAATCATCTGCCTCTGGGCTAGAATGGGAGGATGGTGCTGGCGAAGGGATGCGGCGGAGCATGCGGCGCTGGAACCTTGCTTGAGTCTGGACCAAATTTTCTATCTGGCGGTCCGTCCTATCTTGCCTCATGGTCAGTTGGCTGAACTGCTGTCGCATGAATTGGAACTGCCCTTCCATGTAGGCGTGCTCATCATCCATACGTCGGTATAAGCCGGCGAAGTCTTGATCGTATGATTGCTGCTGGGACTCTGAAGTCACAGGGATGTCCTGTGGTGTGTCAAAATCCCACATATCTAGTGAAATCGAGATTATGGGGTTTAAAATAAACCCTAATCCTTGTCGACTAAGGATGTTCATGTGGACCAGTGTTCCTCCGTTAATCGGTTTTGGTTGGAGGCTAGCTGGGAGGTCTTCTCCGTCAGTACATCCCTAATATTCAGCTAAAGGGGTGAGAAAGGGAGCCACCATGATGGCTCCTGCTGAGCCATGAGTTCAGTAATCCTTTACGGCTTTCAGGAAGGCATATCCTGGGTTACATCGATGCCCTTGATGCATACAATAGACAATAAAAAGGTCAGCCAGTGTTACCTTTCCTTGGCTCTCCTTCTGGCTATGTATGGTCCTTGCTAGCAATTTATGGCATATGTGGAGCGGAGGAGAGAAAGCAGCACCCTTCAGATGTGATGGCAGGGTATGTGTTCCGGTGACTTCTTTCCACATGCTGGTGGTAGTGAGAGCAGCGGGTTTCTCGAGATATGCAGACCTATATTCCGGTGTTCTCGTGTCTGCTCGTTGGCAGAAACCCATTATGACATTAAAGTCATCCAGAAAAGTGGTCCGGTATGCCCCATCCATCCAATAGGAGATGGCTTGAGTAGGTGGCACTCCGGGAGTCATGGACGGCATCTCCACCAGATTGACGGAGGCAAGGAATTCCAGCGTAGCAGTACGGTGGATTCGAGCAGGTGGCTCACGAAACAGAAAGTCCCATCCTATATTTTGGATGAACCTTCTAAAATCTTGATCCCAGCCGAATGTAGTTAGGATTTCAAAATCCAAACGTAGCATGGGATGCCAGGGAAATTGTTGGATATTTGCCAACCTTTGTTGATGTGTGTAGACCCCAAATCTTGCCCGGCCTCCAAATAAAGTCAGAAAGCTTCCTATTTGAAGACGGTCGGAGCTTAACAAGCCACTAGGAGAGACTATTAGGCTCCCGTACCAAGATAGGAAGGTTTTTTGGCCCAAAAATAAAGTTTCTCGCCCTGAAGGGACGAGACCGCCGTCTGGGAATACCAGACCGCCGTCTCGTTTCAACGCCAGGACGAGACCACCGTCTCAATTTTCCAGACGGCGGTCTCGACACTCGCAAAAACGAGACGGCGGTCTGGGTTTTCCAGATGGCGGTCTCGATTCTCGCCAAGTCGAGACGGCGGTCTGGTTTTTTTCTAGACGGCGGTCTCGACCCCGTGACATGAGCGAGACGGCGGTCTCGAATTACGAGACGGTGGTCTCGACCCTGTCAGACGAGAACGGCAGTCTGGACCCTGACAGCGCGAAAAACTATAAATAGGGGCTCTCTCCCCCTCATTTCCACACAGAAAAACCAAGAGCTCTCCCTTCTCTCTAGATTTTCTCTCTCTAAGAATCCCTCCGAGGCATTTCCGGAGTTTCTGAGCATCTTTAGGCATAGACTGAGCGTTCTAAATCTTCTTAAGAATCCCTCCGAGGCATTTCCGGAGTTTCTGAGAGTGTAGAGTGAAGGGTTGCCAAAACGCACCCTCTTTTTGAATATAAAGCTTGCTTTGGAGGTGCATATCCTCATTCTTCATTCTTTAAAATTACTGCTATTTAAATCATGCAATAGAAGCTAGGGCAATGTAGTCACATACTTAAATTCCGCATAATAAAAAGGGTAAAAGCGCAATTTTCCAAGTTTAATTATTCGCAAATAGCCGGCCTGTCATAGGGAACCCGAAAGGGGCGTCGTAAAGGGACTAATACTCCCTTTACACGTAACTAACTCCCTTACACAACTCTGGTTCTAATGACCAAAGTTGGTTTTCGAAAACCAACGCCTTTTTTAAAACCCCTTTTCCGATGTTTATGGTAAAAATATCGGTGGCGACTCCATAGAACCCAAAATAAATAAGTCCTTGGGTTAGCCCGGTTGTCGGACAACTCAAGGACACTTTTTGAAAACCTCGTCTCCAGATTAGCCCGGTTATCAGACATCCTGAAGACGTTGTAACCACCAATAAAAAACGCGAAAAACAAGAAGAGTCGAAAAACCATCGCGTCGCTCCGACCGCGCCCCCGTTTTCGGGGAGGCGGCGACAGATGGCGACTCCACTGGGGAAGCCTAGAGAGTTGATCCCATTTAGTGATGGGCTGGCTTAAAAATAATTAAACCAAGAAAGTAGCGCTTTTACCCTACCTTGTATTATAACATGCTTTATTGTCTGGCTTTCAATAAACTGTTGTTTATTTATACTTACGCAAATTGATTGAGATATAAACTGCACACAAATCCCTTGCACACTACTGTTCCTCCTATACCCGGGGCAAGTGAGATAACCATAGGGAGTGGGTGGCGGTACGGTTCGTCACGAGTTAGGGCCTTGTGCCCACCAGGTGTGATCGGAAACCACCACTCAAGGTGATAACCTTCCTCTTTTGGCAACAAGACCGACTCTGGCCTTAGTGTTGAGCATGGTCGGACGGCTGGAGAGTGGGGACCCTATAATGGGGGCACCTTGGGGGCCTTAGCCTGGTGAGAACAGTTAGAACCTACCCTAACCAATACACTTTTCTGCAGGAGAACCCTACCTCGTGATAAAAACGGAATCTCGCCTGTTCGGGGATGATTGAATTGTGTGTGCATATGTTTGTTGCATTTGTATGTTGCATAGCATAAACAAACAACAGAACAAAATCACAAAAAATATTTTACAAATAAACACCCTTATCTCGGACGATCCGCCTTTTAGCTAGCTCTGGTTTCGAGTTCTTTGTAAGCTAAGTAGCCACGCTAGTTCCGACAGAAGAGATAAGGGACGCTAAAATATCCTTTCGCATAAAGCCACATTTTATCTCTGACGATCCGCCTTTTAGCTAGCCTGGTTTCGTGTTCTTTGTAAGCTAAGTAGCCACGCAGTTCGACATGAAGAGATAAAAGGCTATAAAATAAAAAGCAATAAAAATCAAAATAAAAATCCAAAATAAAATAATAACAATAAAACATTTGTAAAAATAATGTTGACAAAGTCATATCATTCATATTGCATCATAAGTGGAAAAACCAAGAGAGAAAATAAATGCATAAGGAAAGTATGCATACGAATCATTTTAATAAACCCCTAAAAAATGGGTCTTAGATACGTTTTTTGGGAAAATTACTGGGCCAAATCGCCTTTGGCTATTTGCAGCTTGGTTCTTCACCCTTTTCTCTTCGTTTTGACATGCTGTGCGTCCAAATCGGACAACCCAGTCAAAAGTTATGTCGCTTTGAACATCTATTGCCCTTTTGTACTGGTGCATGCATAATAACATTCATTCTAGGGAGCACTAGATATCCCCAAGACAATGGCGAAAGAGGCCCCGAGCGCATTTGTAACCTTCGCGACAAGGAAGGGACAAGTGTACTAAGGTGAGATGGTGATTGCCATTATACTTGTCAAATCCGTAATGGGGAAGAAACCATTACACCAAGGTGGGTGGGATACCCCACAAAGCATAAGCTTTAAGGAGGATACCTAAGTCATTGTCTTAAGGAATATCCATCTCATAAATCATTCATTTTTAACAATAAAAATCTTTTTGCATTCTAGAAAGCGGTTGGTATTCTTCATGCCCTCATCCGCATACAAAAAAAAACACACGAAATCCCAAACACTATCATACATCATGTTAGAAAATAAAACATGATAATGTTT
The DNA here is from genome assembly GCA_963425845.1 of Sphenostylis stenocarpa. Classification (NCBI taxonomy): domain Eukaryota; kingdom Viridiplantae; phylum Streptophyta; class Magnoliopsida; order Fabales; family Fabaceae; genus Sphenostylis; species Sphenostylis stenocarpa. The sequence continues at coordinate 22,768,599 of OY731401.1, read as the reverse complement.
AGGAAAAAACAAACACTTGCATACATGCATCCACCAAAACTTCATCCTCATAACATCATCTAGAAGTAGGCGGTTGAAGAAAGTGGACATTCCTCAATACCATGTGAAGAGGATAAGGCATTCGCAAGCCATGCACGGGAAGTCAAAATGAAAATAAAGGAAAATTCTAACTTGCCTATGGGTTCATTTAGGCTTCTCCGCTTTTCATTCAAAAAATATGTACTTCAAAACATTGCATTGAGGAATGTACACTGTCTGGATGAAACAAATAAAATTGTTTGTCTCAACCGTCTACTACGTTCATGAATTGCATCCATAAATTGCATTCATTCTCACTTTAATAAAAAGATAATAAAAAGAAAGGATTAGTCGATGTGCTTTCCACAAATCGAAGTAAGATGGAGAGTAAGCCTTTCGTCATCAAGTTCTCCCCAATGGTTGATCCGCCTAAGGAGGATAATAAGCCTCAACCATTGGGTATCCGAGTTAATAAGGAAGAGGGGGCAAGGATGCCATTACATTTTGTTCACACCTCGAATCGAATAAGCTGCACCGTGGAGATACGGAAAGTCTTCACCAATAAAAAAGGATATCACAAATATAGCTGGCATCGGAGGCATGACTAGAAGTGAAAAAATCTACACCCCCAAGAGCTATAAGACAACGCTCCTACAAATAAAAGAAAAATAATAAGACCGAAGAAAAAGAAAATAAGGAGTCCAAAGAGGAAACTAAGTAGGCTTTGGATTCATGACGCTAAGGCAGTAGCTTCAACGCTCCACCGGAAAGTCAAGTTCATAGTGGAAGAAAAATTGATCACGGTCCAAGCAGAAAATGACATCTTGATCAGTGGACCGTCCACCCAACCCTACATGGATGCGGCTGAAGAGGCCCTTGAAACATCTTTTCAAGCGCTCGAAATTGCCAACATAAAGCGACTTCCCAGAAATACAAAGGTAGCCCACATGATGTTGAAGCATGGTTACCATCCTGGCCAAGGACTGGGGGCAGATTCCCAAGGCATGAGGGAACCCCCAGAATTCAAAGACAATCCTTTCAAACATGGCCTAGGATATGACCCTACTAAGGGCCGTGCGAAAAAGAAAAGGGAAGTCTCCCCTCCACACACTCAAGCAAATTTTCCGAAGTGAAGGGGTGCAAGCGTCAAAAGCCACCTTAGTCATTAGGAAATCTTTTTCTTCATTTAAGGGATGTAAACCCCATGATTGTTAGAGATTATCCTCGGGGCTAGCCCGACCCCGGGCATTTTAGGGCACATATTCCCTTATTAATTAATAAAGAATACTTCTTACAATTTGCTTCTCTTCTCGCTATTTCCGACTAGACCTCACAATAACCTTGTCTAAGTAAACGAAAAAAAAAAAAGAAAAAGAAGAAGAATAAAGCTAGTTGATTAGAAGCACCTAAATAAGACTTTACCTCACCATAAAGAAAGTCATGTTTCTCCAATATTGTGAACCAAAAAATAAATACAAAAAAAAGATAGCCCATAGAAGCCAAAGGCCAAAAACGAAAAGGGCAAAATACCCGTAGGAAACCCACCAAGGGGGCTACGCAAAAGATAGGGTCAACCCGGTAGGACACCCGAACAAAAATAAAGGGTAGCCTAGGCAAAAGTTAGGGTTACAAAATAAGGTCCGCTAGGATTCCCCAAAAATATACAAAAGAAGGAACCTAGACAAAAGATAGGGCCAAGACACAATATCCTAGTTCGAAAACCCGAAGGGCGATCTAGGGAAATCAACTAGCCATAAAAAGTAATAAAACTAAGGCGCAAAAGGGGAAAATGTATGCTTAGACAAAAGCTTAAACACCTAAGCCTAACCCTAGCCAACCATTCTTACAAAAACCTTTTTCTAACAAAAATAACATTCTAAAACACAAGCCATTGAATTTACCTTTTTACTTCTTTTCTCTTGACCCTCACACCAAAATTCTAATAATTAATTTGGGAATATGGAAGCGTATAGTCAACAAGAGGATTGAAATCCATAGAGTGAAGAAAGAGGGACACTACATGGCAAAGAGTGCTCTACAAGAAAAAAGAAGGAAAAGAGAAAAATCAATCATTATGCGGTCATGAAATCGAGGCGGCAAAATGGGTACAGCCTATCCCTGTCGACGAAAGCACATAACGTCAGAAGCTCATTAGAAGCTCAAGCACATTGGTTAATCCTTTTGGAAAATTAATTGAAATAGTATTATAGGATGCATATCGCCAACATTGCATGCATATGATAGGCTCCTATCTCTCAAAAAAGAAGAGAAAGAAAAAATGACAATAAAAAAGAATAATGCCTGCTAGGAGATTCTTAGGCAAAAGTTAGGGTAGCCTGCTAGATCGAAAACCCACAAAGGGCGGTCTAGGCAAAAGTTAGGGCATTCATAAAAAAGGAAAAAGCCCGCTAAGATATCCTAGGCAAAAATTAAGGCAGCCCGCTAGACCGAAAACCCCAAAAGGGCGGTCTAGGCAAAAGATAGGGCTAAACCAAAAAATGAATAAAAGAGAGGGGCCCTTCATCATAATCATAAGAATGCCAGTCACTTTTCCAGATGCATCAACCAAAAAAGAATAGATTGCATTTAAAGCATCCACACACAAGTAGTCACACAAAACGACTTTGTCAAGGTAAAAAAATAAAAAAATCACTTTCAATAAAAAACAAAAATGAAAAGCATTCATGCATATAAGGAGATTAACTCCATATTTGTGATTGAAAATAGGATCACTGAGACCGAGTCTCCAAAATAAAGCCTTCAAGAAAATGGAGCAAGTTGTCAACTCAGCAGAATAAGAGCTTCTGAAAATCAAGAGCTCCAACTACCATCCTTCTACCCAGAAAAGAAGGCACAAGAAAGTAATAAGTCTTCACACAGTGCTCTCCCTCAAGAAAGAAGAGTGAGTCGTCATCAGAAGCTTCCAGAAGTCAAAGCTCTAATCATCACCCAATAAAAGAGGGCACAATCATCAGACATCATAAAAGAAAAGCCGACGGAAAAGGCTTAGTTGTCCCCAAGAGGATCCTTGCCTACTCCGAAGGCAAAAAAAAAAAAAAAAACCCATGGCTCAGCACCGCCATCACATGAGTCATCGAGCACACTCACCCAAAGTCTCCTCCACACTCCCCAACGGAGAATAAAGGCTCTAAGAGCCCATCACCATCATCATTAATAGTCAAAAGAGTCCAGTCTCCATACCAACAAGGGCTCAACAAAAAAAAAAAAAAGAGGAAAAAAGAAGAAAACCCTTGCATCCCCAGCGGATGTCCAAAAAGGCCATAACGAGACGGCTGAATAAAAATCCTCAAGTGGATCTCCAAAAAATTCAAAAAAAGAATAAGAAATTCCCACTCTCCAGTGGAATAAGAGCTTCACAAGTTTAGCTCGCATCAACATCAATCAAGGAGACAAAACTCCATTCCTAGAAAAGAAAAATCAGATCCCCAGGAAGTCAACTAATTCCCTGGTGGATCACTAAAGAAATAAAACGTCATCCCTAGTGGACCTTCCCCCAAAAAAAAAAAGGAAAAAGCCAGCGTAATAAAAAGAAACTAAAAAGTAAAAAGGCTTACGCATTATCCCCATAAAAAAACCAGATTTCAAAATCGCGATAAAAAAGAGATAAATCGTGGAAAAAGGCAAAATCAAATAAAAATCCTAACTTCCAGGAAATCAAATCCCTAAAGTGGGTCACCTCGAAAAAGGGAAAATCAACGAAAAAAGAGGAATCGAAATTCCATTCCCCCAACAGACAAGAGTATCGGCAAAGCCATCTCATACCATCAACATCCAACAAGGAGTCAAAACTCCATCCCCTCAAGGGGCAAATCAAAACTCGATCCCCGGGAAGGAAACCAATTCCACGGTGGATCAGTCAAAAAGAAAGATCATCTCCAGTGAGCCTACAACAAAGGCAAATTCCAGACTCACATCCTTAGAAGAGTCATTTGCCTAGGCGTAGGCAAGATCTGGCGAGCGAGAGCCAATTTCCCCAGAAAGGGACATTAGCCTATTCAGAGGCAAAGAAACCAAACCAAAAGTCTTCACCTCCAAATGAAGCATCCGCCTACTCGGAGGCATTACCAAAAACTCAATGGATATCCGCCTACTCAAGAGGCGTCACCAAGATCAACAAATCCCCGGAGGATTCCCGCCTACCTAAGAGGCACTTATCAAAAAATCCCCGACAACCGACGAAAGTCGGATGACCACCACCAAAAGTAAAAAACAAAGAATCCCCAACAAACAACAAGTTGGATGGCTATCAGGAAAAGCCAAAAAACAAAGAAATCCCCGGCAGACCGGATGACAATACCCAGAAAAGACAAACAAAAACAAAAGAAAGCACATCTCAACTCGGCGCATGGGCCACTTGAACTGTAAGCCGCCATTACCACCCTGATGGGGGGTTCATACCCATCTGGTCCCACACAACGGACCGTACCACCCTGATGGGGGGTTCATACCCATCCGGTCCCACACAACGGACCGTACCAGCCTGATAGGGGGTTTATACCTATCAACCAGCACATAAAAAGCGCCCGCCAGGCGCATGGGCCACCTGAACTGTAAGCCGCCATTACCACCCTGATGGGGGGTTCATACCCATTCGGTCCCACACAACGGACCGTACCAACCTGATGGGGGGTTCATACCCATCCGGTCCCACACAACGGACCGTACCAGCCTGATAGGGGGTTTATACCTATCAACCAGCACATAAAAAGTGCCCGCTAGGCGCATGGTCAGAATCAGTAAGCCGCCACCATTGCTAAAGGATCAGCTACCGCAAGAAGGAGCATCCGGAGGCTTAACCACCAGATGGGGGTGCATACTCATCAGGCCTTACAGAAGAGGGCTTACCAACGGGGGTTCATACTCGTCAAACACCAGATGGGGGTGTGTACTCATCAGGCCTTACAGAAGGGGGCTTACCGGGCGAGGGTTCATACTCATCAAACCAGATGAGGGTTCGTACTCATCAGCCGAAGGGGTCAGCTACCGCATCAAAGGGGCATCCCAGAGGCGCACAACACAACATCTCCCCAGAAGATCATCCGCCACAAAGACGGTACATCCGAAGGGAAACCGGGCAAGAGGGTCAACTCCTTTACCCTCCAGTCGATCACCTCGGCACAAAAGGCCAGCAGTCGACTGATCGGGTAAAGGGGGGGCAGCTGTAGACCCCAAATCTTGCCCGGCCTCCAAATAAAGTCAGAAAGCTTCCTATTTGAAGACGGTCGGAGCTTAACAAGCCACTAGGAGAGACTATTAGGCTCCCGTACCAAGATAGGAAGGTTTTTTGGCCCAAAAATAAAGTTTCTCGCCCTGAAGGGACGAGACCGCCGTCTGGGAATACCAGACCGCCGTCTCGTTTCAACGCCAGGACGAGACCGCCGTCTCAATTTTCCAGACGGCGGTCTCGACACTCGCAAAAACGAGACGGCGGTCTGGGTTTTCCAGACGGCGGTCTTGATTCTCGCCAAGTCGAGACGGCGGTCTGGATTTTCCAGACGGCGGTCTCGACCCCGTGACATGAGCGAGACGGCGGTCTCGAATTACGAGACGGCGGTCTCGACCCTATCAGAAGAGAACGGCGGTCTGGACCCTGACAGCGCGAAAAACTATAAATAGGGGCTCTCTCCCCCTCATTTCCACACAGAAAAACCAAGAGCTCTCCCTTCTCTCTAGATTTTCTCTCTCTAAGAATCCCTCCGAGGCATTTCCGGAGTTTCTGAGCGTCTTTAGGCATAGACTGAGCGTTCTAAATCTTCTTAAGAATCCCTCCGAGGCATTTCCGGAGTTTCTGAGAGTGTAGAGTGAAGGGTTGCCAAAACGCACCCTCTTTTTGAATATAAAGCTTGCTTTGGAGGTGCATATCCTCATTCTTCATTCTTTAAAATTACTGCTATTTAAATCATGCAATAGAAGCTAGGGCAATGTAGTCACATACTTAAATTCCGCATAATAAAAAGGGTAAAAGCGCAATTTTCCAAGTTTAATTATTCGCAAATAGCCGGCCTGTCATAGGGAACCCGAAAGGGGCGTCGTAAAGGGACTAATACTCCCTTTACACGTAACTAACTCCCTTACACAACTCTGGTTCTAATGACCAAAGTTGGTTTTCGAAAACCAACGCCTTTTTTAAAACCCCTTTTCCGATGTTTATGGTAAAAATATCGGTGGCGACTCCATAGAACCCAAAATAAATAAGTCCTTGGGTTAGCCCGGTTGTCGGACAACTCAAGGACACTTTTTGAAAACCTCGTCTCCAGATTAGCCCGGTTATCGGACAGCCTGAAGACGTTGTAACCACCAATAAAAAATGCGAAAAACAAGAAGAGTCGAAAAACCATCGCGTCGCTCCGACCGCGCCCCCGTTTTCGGGGAGGCGGCGACAATGTGGTTCTGCCAGCAAGGTGTTGGTGACAAGAGTTCCTCTAGCGGAGGTCCTGGTGCGTTTTCTCCTGGATGAAGCCTCTCCATGTTCCATTTTATGTCTTACTCACTTGAGGATGCTAGAAGTGTGTAGAAAGGGAGGAGAAGCAAGATAGAATGCTTGGAATGGGGTGCAAATGCAAGGATCCATGCCTAGCATTTATAGGAGGAGCCAGGAGGGTCGGGACGACCGTCTGGGGTTGGGACGACCGTCTCACTTGAAAATTTACCCTTGGGACGACCATCTGGGGAGTGGGACGGCCGTCCCATTCAAAATTTAGGCCTGAGACGGGCATCTCAAATGTGGGACGGGCGTCCCACTTGAAAATGGTTGTTTGGGACGACCGTCTCAACCCTTGGGACGGCTGTCTTGAGCTTTTCAAGTTGGTTTTCATGTTTTTTGATGAGAAGGAAGATAGGATTCCATTCATTAATGTTTTAATGCATGTAATGCTTCATGATATGTATCCTATGATCTATTTCAGTTAGTATTTCAAAAGTTTTAACTGATGTGCTTTGACTTCGGGCGCATTCTTGGTGTTGTACCTTTCTGTCATCATGTTTCTTGATCAACAAGCTTAGCTGTACCGATTTGCCGTCTTGGACTTTTCTTGCTATAGCCGAAGATCAATCTTTTATTCGTAGGGCAACTGCCATATCAATGCCTCCTTTCCTTTCCTTAAGGGCTTCAACCTTCCTATTGATCACTATATTTCCACATTCCCCTTATTACTTGAATGCTTTATAGTGAAATGGTCAAGAGAATAGAAAGAAAAGGATTTATAGCAAAGGCTTGTGTTTTAGAGGGATATTTTTGTAATAAAGGTTTCTATAAGAATGGCTAGCCAAGGTTGGTCGGTGTTTGGGCTAGTTTAGACAAACGTTTTGTTCTTAGAACGTGGCGTCTTTGTTTACTATTTTATGGTGCCTTTTTGTGATTGATTAACTTTCCTAGCCTGCCCTTTCAGGTTTTCAGTCTAGGATGTTGTGCTTATGTCCTAACTTTTGTCTAGGTTTCCTTTTTGTATTTATTTTTTAGGAATACCTAGCAGACTTTTTGTAACCCCTAACTTTTGCCCAGGCTACCCTTTATTATTGTTCGGGTCTCCTGCCGGGTTTACCCTAACTTTTGTGCAGCCCTCTTTGTGGGTTTCCTGCCGGGTATTTTGCCCTTTTATTTTCTTGTCTTGGCCTTTGGCCTTGACGGGCTCTTCCTTTTTTATATATATATCTTTTTTTTCACAACATTGTCGAAACTTGATTCTATCAAGATGGATTTTATTCGTGTTTCTAGTTAATCAATCATATTTGACTTTGCTTTGTGACGCTTTGATTGTTCTAACGCATTTGGAACAAAACATCTATCTAAACCTTATTTATTAAAAATGGGGTATAGATATATTTAGCAAGAAAAGAAGAAGATAGTAAGAATAGCTTTTTTTGTAATTTCGGGGAAATATGTGCCCTAGAGATGCTCGGGGGCCGGGCATACCTCGAGGAGTGATCTCTAATAGTCACTAGGTTTACATCCCTTAGAATTAGAAGAAGGACACCTAATGACTAACGCTACCTTTCGCGCTGATACCCCTCCTTTTTAGAATATCGTCTTTGAGGGGTAAGACTTCCCTGTTTTCTGTATGGTTTGACCTTTTGTAGGGTCGTACCCTAAACCATACTTTAAAGGATTATCTTTGAAATTTGGTGGCTCTTTTATTCCTTGAGCATTCTTTCCGAGCCCCTGTCCTGGGCGATATCCATATATTTTCATCATATGAGCCACCTTTGTATTACCAGGAAGTCTTTCTATGTTGACAATTTTGAGCGCTTGAAAAGATGTTTCAAGAGCCTCTTCAGCCGCATCCACAAATGGTTGGACAAACGGTTTGCTAATTAGAAAGTCTTCTTCAGCTTGAACTGTGACAAGTTTTTCATTTGTCACAATTTTGACTTTCTGGTGGAGCATTGAAGGTATTGCCTTAGCGCTATGAATCCAAGGTCTACCAAGGAGACAACTATATGCTGGCGTGATATCCATCACGTGGAAGTCTATATTAAAAATAGTAGGGCCAATTTGGATTGGTAGACTAATCTCTCCTACTACTTCACGTTTTGATCCATCAAAGGCTCGAACAATTGTACGGGCGCATGTGGGTTCCTGAGCAAACATAGACCCCGACTGACTGAGGCCATCTAACCATGAGTTCATATTCTTCTAAGGTTGGTACTAAATCGAACTGCGAAAACTCAAAGCAGTGTAGGTCGGGATTCCAGAAGTGGACCAATGCTCTAACAAAGATAGGATCGATGCTGATTTTCAGGAAGCCAAGAATCCTTCCATAAGATTTCTCAAAATTAGCACTGACCTCCGGCGGCATATATGTACACAACTGCCTTAACTTCTTTACACGGCATAGAAGGATTTCCACTTTCTTTAACTGTCTATTACTGGATCCCTCCATTATCTAAAAGAAATGAAAATGCATGATATGAGGATGAGTCCTTGTAAATGCATGCATGCAAGTGTTTGTTTTTCTAAATATTATCGTGTTTTATTCCTAATATGATACATGATAGTGCTTGGTTTTTTCTTGAAAAGAAAACTATCTATATGAATGTTTATGGATTTTGATGAAGAGAGTCCTATTTTCTTCTCTTATTATTTTTATAAACATATGTTGTATGAATCATAAGACTTTTGTCAAGAATCTTTTTATTATAAAAGGCATTTTTATGGGTTTAAATCGTTTTTATGTTTTTTATGACCCTTTATCTCTTTTGTCGGTCAACGTGGCTACTTAGCTTACAAAGAACCTGAAACCAGGCTAGCTTAACTGAAGACTATCCGAGATAAAGTTGGTTTATTCTTATCACTTTTATGGTTTTTTACGATTTTTCACTATTTTTGTTTGTTATATGATTACCCTATGCTAATACATCAATACAAATGCAGCAAACGAATGCACACACAATTCATTCATCCACGAGCAGAGCCACACTATTTTAGAGGTGGGGTTTTCCTGCAGAAATGTGTTTGTTTAGGTGGTTCTAAACTGTTCTCACCAAGGCCAAAGGTCCCCAAGGTGCCCCCATTATAGGGACCTCTCAATCTCTCAGTCCTCAGGTCATGCATGGAACTCCGTGTCGACATCCTTGGACCAAAAGAAGAGAGTTATCACCTTGAGTTGGTGGTTTTCCAACAACGGTTGTAGCCCTGTGTGCCAACAAGCCAGTCGTATCTGCCACCCATTCCCTATAGGTATTCACTCTTGCCCCCGGGTATAGAGGGACTGTTGTGTGCAAGGGTTTTTGTGTGCAATTTATATTTCAGACAATTTGCAAAAAAATAATCATACAGCAGTTATTAAAGCCATACAATAAAACATACGGAAGAGGGTAAAGACGCAATTTCAAATTTTTACTTAGTTTGAATTTATCCGTCACTAAATGGGATCAACTCTCTAGCTTCCCCGGTGGAGTCGCCATCTATCATCGCCGTCCGTTCCGACGTCTAGGGACATCTCAAACGTTTATGCGAGCGGTTGCGAAAAGATGGTTTAGACTCGCGTTTTATGTTAAAATATGTTCATTGCTTCCGAGCTGCTCAACAACTGAACTATCCTCTCATAAAAGCAAGGTTTTTGCAAAAGGGTTCTTATGGAGCCGCCACCAATGTTTTGACCATAAACATTGGAAAAGGATAAAAAGGCGTTGATTTTAATAAAAACCAAACTTGGCCATTATAACCAGAGTTGGGTAAGGGAGTTATTTACGTGTGGGGAAGGTGTTAGCACCCCACAACGCCCCTTTCGGGTTCCCTATGACGGATTCATTCATTAAGTAAAGATTATGAGAAATTACACTATTACTCTATTTTATTGCATAATATTAAAAAAAATGGCTATCTACATGATTTTATTTTATATTGCATACATAAAGCAATAAATAAAGCAATAAAGGAGAAGAGAATTGAAAAGAACCTCCATAGCAAGCTTTGTATTGCAAATCTTTAACTGTGAGGATGTGTTTTGACAATCCCCCGCTCTACAAAGACTCTCCTCCCCGAATACAATATCCACTCGACTAAATTTTAAAGAAGAATCGAATGCTGGAATACAATTCCTTAACCGATTGTTACCTTTTTAAGGCAATCGGAGAGTTCATTCGAAGTAGGGAGAGAAGACAAGTGTCTGGAGTGTGAAAAAGTGGCAAATGAGCTTCCTATTTATAGTTTTCGTAGCCAAGCACTTTGGGACGGCCGTCTAGGGCTTGGAAAACCAGGATGGGCGTCTGGGGAGGTTGGGACGATCGTCTGGGAGTTGGGACGGCCGTCCCAAGTGGCAAAACTGGATGGGACGATTGTCTGGCATGTGGGACGGCCGTCTGGGCTTGCTGGGACGGCCATCTAGACTGTTCTGGCCAAATTTTATGTTCTGGGACCCCTGGGAAGCTTTCCTTTCTTTATTTGAAAGTCGATTGATGCCGATAGACGTCCACCGAGGCTTTATCTTCGAATAGGAAGCCTTCTTAGCCTTTATTGAGAGGCCGGGAAAAATTAGGGGTCTACAGTGTTCATTGCTTCCAAGGTGCTCAACAACTGAACTATCCTCTAATAAAAGCAAGGTTTTCGCAAAAGGGTTCTTATGGAGTCGCCACCAATGTTTTGACTGTAAACATTGGAAAAGGATAAAAAGGCGTTGATTTTAATAAAAACCAAACTTGGTCATTATAACCAGAGTTGGGAAAGGGAGTTAGTTACGTGTGGGGAAGGTGTTAGCACCCCACAACGTCCCTTTCGGGTTCCCTATGACGGATTAATTCATTAAGTAAAGATTACGAGAAATTACGCTATTACCCTATTTTATTTATACAATATTTAAAAATGGCTATCTACATGATTTTATTTTCTATTGCATACATAAAGCAATAAATAAAGCAATAAACACTACAAGAAATTTTGATATTACCGACGGTCAAAATCCGTCGGTAATAACAAAAATCCGTCTGTAATATCCATTTAACGACGGATTTTCGATGGCCAAAAATCATGTCGAAATTTGGTTGTCGGTAAATATTACCGACGGATTTAATAGTCCGTCGGTAATATTTTTATTATTTATTAAATATTTTACTTATATAGATTATTTATTTTATAGAATACCCCTTCCCTTTATATTTTTATTATTTATTATTAATTATTTTTCCCTATTACAATTTTATAGGTTTCAATTATTATCAGATTAAGAGAATTGTCATTAGCGTGATTCGAACCCATTGTCATTAGCAGTGATTCGAACCCAAGTACCTTAGAGTTAGAGGTCGATACTCCAACCACTAAGCTACCAGATTTTTTCGATAATAATTTACAAATAAATTATATTTATATACAAATATATTTATATACAAATATATTTATATACAAATATATTTATATATTTTAATATATTTATATATTTATATATATTTATATATATTTATATATTTATATATTTATATATATTTATATATTTATATATTTATATATTTATATATTTATATATTTATATATTTATATATTTATATATTTATATATTTATATATTTATATATTTATATATTTATATATTTATATATTTATATATTTATATATTTATATATTTATATATTTATATATTTATATATTTATATATTTATATATTTATATATTTATATTTTTATATTTTTATATTTTTATATTTTTATATTTTTATATATTTTTATATATTTATATGTTTATATATTTATATGTTTATATATTTATATATTTATATATTTATATATTTATATATTTATATATTTATATATTTATATATTTATATATTTATATATTTATATATTTATATATTTATATATTTATATATTTATATATTTATATATTTATATATTTATATATTTATATATTTATATATTTATATATTTATATATTTATATATTTATATATTTATATATTTATATATTTATATATTTATATATTTATATATTTATATATTTATATATTTATATATTTATATATATATTTATATATTTATATACAATTAAATATTTTTATATGTTTTTATATATTTTTATATATTTATATATAATTAAATATTTATTTTTTAAAATTATTTAATTTAAGAAATTATTATAAATCAATCTAATTTTGATTAAATGAAATTATTAAATAAAAAATATTAAATTTTTTTAATTAGTTGAATATTTACTAATTGATAATTTACTGACTGAAATATCCGTCTGTAATTTACAGATGAATTTACCGATCGGATATATTCATCGGTAATTAATTATTAATTTATCGACGGATTTACCGACGGATATATCCATCGGTAAATTCATCCGTCAATTACAGACGGATTTATCGACGGATATATCCGTCAGTAACTAATTATTATTTTACCGACGGATATATCCGTCGGTAAGATCAAATTCCACAAATATTTTATATCCGTCGGTAATTTCCGTCGGTAATAATTATTTTCTGACGGATACAAATCCGTCGGTAAATATCCGTCGGTAATACGCGATTTTCTTGTAGTGAAAAGAGAAGAGAAGTGAAAAGAACCTCCGTAGCAAGCTTTGTATTGCAAATCTTTAACTGTGAGGATGCGTTTTGGCAATCCCCCGCTCTACAAAGACTCTCCTCCCCGAATAGAAGATCGACTCTACTAAAATTTAAAGAAGAATCGAATGCTGGAAGAATATTCCTTAATCGATTGTTACCTTTTTTAGGCAATCGGAGAGTTCATTCGAAAGAGGGAGAGAAGACGAGTGTCTGGAGTGTGAAAAATGTTCAAATGAGCTTCCTATTTATAGTTTTCGCAGCCTGGCAGCTCAAGACGGCCGTTTGGGGTCTGGAAAACAGGGATGGGCGTCTGGGGAGGCCGGGACAACCGTCTGGGATTTGGGACGGCCGTCCCAAGCATCAAAACTGGCTGAGACGACCGTCTGGGCTAGCTGGGACGGCCGTCCCAAATTTTGGGACGACCATCTCGACTGTTTTGGCCAGATTTTGTGTTCTAGGACTCTCGGGAAACTTTTCTTTCTTTATTCGGAAGTCGATTGATGCCGATAGACGTCCTTCGAAGCTTTATCTTCATATAGGAAGTCTTCTTAGCCTTTATTGAGAGGCCGGGAAAAATTAGGGGTCTACACCCCAAATCTTGCCTGACCTCAAAATAAAGAGCAAAAGACTTTCATTCGAAGATGGGAAAAGCCTTAAAGGTCCCTAGAATTGATCAACAACCTCCATACTAGAATAGGAAGGCTTTTTAGTACACAAAAAATAAAAATTCCCGTCTCGACCGTTGGCTAAGGGCGAGACCGCCGTCTCGTTTGGCAAGATGACAGTCCCTACCTGACAGGTGCAAATTTCTATAAAAGGGGGGCATTCTCCTCGTTTTCAACAACTTCTACAACTTCTCCAACTTCATACTCCTCAAAATACTCTTCTAGAACCCCTCTGAAGCATTTCCAGAGTCTTAGAGTTCTTAGAAAGCATTCTAAAGTTCTTGGAGAGAAGAGTGAGCTGCGTTGTAGAGCGTGGGGTTTGCCAAAAAGCGCCCTTTTCAAGAATATTTTATAAAAAGCTTGCTTTGAATGTTCTTTCATATCCCTTATTCCATTTTATCATGAATGTTGAAGTTACATGGACATGAAGCTTGTTGATTTTGATGATGATTCAAGAACAATGGACTTAGAGAGTTGAAGACTTGTATTCTTGTGTAATAACTCTATTTTGATGATTTTGAGTCTATAATATTAGAGTCTACGATAGCCAGTACATAGTCTACTCTTTAGAAGCTTCAAAAACTCATTTTTATCAAAAACACACTGGTTTAATCGATTAAAAGGCCAAATAATTGATTATTACAGAGAGAAAAACCATTTTTTGTACCAGCTCTCTATAATAATCGATTAACACTTCTGTTAATCGATTAACAGGCCAGTTAATCGATTAACAGGGCAAATAATCGATTAAAATAGTGTGTTATGGGTTCCTGTTGATTTTGGCTCTGTAAGAATCGATTAACACTTGAGATAATCGATTATTTCAGTCGGATTTGCATTTTGAACTTCAAATTAAACCTATTTTCGAAAATCCTAGTCCCAATACACCAAGTTTCGAAAATCCCCAATTCCCAAACCCTAATTCATCTACTTAAGGTTCTCTAAGGCTCTCAGAAAATAAGAACAACCTTTTTCAAACAAAAGTTGAGAGCTGTGATTGCCAAAGAACTGTTTGTTGGAGGAAAAAGGGGCTTTTGGAACCTAGTGTGGGCTAGAAGCGATAAGAATCACTAAGTGGAGTTCTTGGTGGATTGTGTGTTGTGACGTCTCTAGGGAAAGTTGTTCTTCTTCTCTTGTGTGACTCAAGAGAGGTGTTTTCATTACTCTATCTTTTCCATTGTTATCTGTTTGTAATAACTTTGATTATAGTGACAGCGTTAATCCTCTGTTTGAGTGATTAGCAACTGGATGTAGGGTCTTTTGATCCGAACCAGTATAAATCTTCTGTGTAAGACTCTATCCTTATCCTATTTACGTTTACAAAACATTTTAATCGGTAAAATTTGGGAAAAAATTTTAAAACCTAATTGTTGTTAAGAAACCAATTCACCCCCCCTCTTGGTTTTTGTCCGTTCACGCAAACATTCCGCTGCGCGATTCTAACAAGTGGTATCAGAGCTTGCTTTGATAGTCATTCAAATTTTTCGAAAATGGTCGGACAAAATCAAACGTTTGCTGAAGATGCGTCTATCAACAGACCCCCACTTTTTGCCGGTCAAAATTATCCTTTCTGGAAAGTTAGAATGAAAATCTTTTTAGATTCTGTTGATAGAGGTGTTTGGGACGCTATTTTAAACGGTCCCTATATTCCTAATATTTCTGAAAATGGAGTAGACGTTCCTAAACCATTTTCTAGATGGACAGCGGAGGAAAATAGAAAAACTCAATTTGACGTTAGGGCTAGAAATATTATTTCATCTGCTTTAACCCTTGATGAGTTTTATAGGATCTTCGTTTGTAAAAGTGCTCAAGAGATGTGGGAAATGCTAAGAGTGACCCACGAAGGTACCGACGACGTTAAAAGAGAACGAAAAAAATTCTCTAATCCAAGAATATGAGATGTTAAGAATGCAACAAGGCGAAACGATATTTGACGTTCAAAAGCGTTTCACACACATTGTGAACCAACTCACCGGGTTAGGTAAAATTTTTGACGTTGATTAATTAAATCTTAAAATCTTGAAATCTTTGGATAGGAAATGACAACCTAAGGTGACGGCCATCTCGAAGTCACAAAACCTTGCCACAATGTCTATGGCGGCGCTCTTTGGAAAGTTGAGAAAGCATGAGCTTGAGCTAGGAAGGCTAAATGACGAGGAAGGACAACATCAAAAGAGGAACTTAGCCTTCAAAACTGAAATTTCCAAAGGTAAGAGTAAAAAGGAAGAAGAAGACTCAGAGAATGAAGAAGAAGAATTGAGTCTTATGATAAAGAAGTTTACAAAATTCATGAAAGCCAAAGGAAGGCATCCATTTAAAGGTAAAGGAAAGGTAAGAGAAAATACTTCCATAAATATCAAATGTTATGGTTGTGGTGAAACAGGACATGTGAAGACCGAATGTCCAAACAAGAAAAATGAAGATAATAAAGGCAAAAAGTTCTTCAAGAAGAAAGTCTACATCGATTGGGACAATAATGATTCGAGTTTGGAGTCAAGTGACTCAGAAATTGAAGCCAATATTTGCTTAATGGCAAATGACAATATATCTTCCGATTTTGAGGTAAGTGATTCTGACTCATCTTCCAGTGATGATGAAAATAATTTTGATGAATTGAAAAATGCATATAATGAATTGTTTAATGCCTTTAAGGACTTGAAAAATGAATACAAAGTTGTGAAAAAGAGTTTAAATAGATCCGGAAAGGAGGTAGAGTCCTTAAAAACGAAAATTGCTTGTTTAGAGGAAAAGGAAACCTTAGAAACGAAAATTGTATGTATAGATGTGAATGATGATAAAAATATAGCATGTGCATCATGTAAAGAGTATGAATATGACATTGATATACTTAATCATTTGCTTGGTAAAGCCGAGAATGAATTAAGTAATAATAATAAAGATAAAGTTGTTATAGCTCAAAATAGAGTAAACCATCATGTTTCTTTGAAAAGGCCTAAAATGAAAATAGAAGAGTATGGGTTGAAAAAGGAACTAGAGCATCTATTGTTAGAAATGCATCCTATTCAAAAGCTACATCTAAAACATGTTTTTATTGTATGAAACATGGTCAAACTTCAAATAGATGTAAAATCAAACATTTTGGTGTTCCTAAAGGAAAATACATTTGGGTTCCTATTATTAAATGACTTGTTTGTCTCTAACCCCAAGGACCCAAAAGTTATGGGGACCTAGGTTTACTATGTTCTTGTTTTGTAGGAAACTTCCAAATCAAAGAAGTCTGTCGCCGCCGTCAAAACGAGGCGGTCGGAGCGACGCGATGGTTTTTCGACTTTCCATTTTTCGAGTTTTTATTGGTGGTTGCAATGCCTTTAGGTTGTCCAATAACCGGGCTGAACCTAGGGGTGAGGTTTTTGAAAGGGCGCTCTTGGATTGTCCGATAACCGGGCTAATCCAAGAGCTAGTTTTGGAGGGTTCTTTGGAGTCGCCACCGACGTTTTTACCGAAAACATCGGAAAAGGATTTAAAAGGCGTTGGTTTTTGAAAAACCAACTTTGGTCATTAGAACCAGAGTTGGGTAAGGGAGTTAGTTACGTGTAAAGGAAGTGTTAGTTCCTTTACGTCGCCCCTTTCAGGTTCCCTATGATAGGCCAGCTATTCTGAGTAAATAAACCGAAAAATATGCTTTTACCCTTTTATTGTACGGAATTTTAAAGATTATGACTACATGACCCTAATGTGTATTGCGTAATTTAAATAAAATAGTAAAAGATAGAGGGAGAAAGTAGAAACCTCCGAAGCAAGCTTTTCTATTAACTTTTTGGAAATTAGGGTCCTTTTTGGCAACCCTCCACTCTTGTACAGCACTGGAACCTCTCAAAAAACGCTATAAAAACCTCTAAAGACACTCAGAAGCTCCGGAAATGCATCGAAGGGATTCTAGAGAGAGAAACTAGTGATGTGACTAGAGAGAGAATGAGAGAGGTGTGTGAAATGAGGGGAATGGAGGCCCTATTTATAGGAATTCGCGCTTGTCAGGTCGAGACGGGCCGTCTCATCTGACAAGGTCGAGACGGCGGTCTCGCCTTGCAGGAACGTCGAGACAGCGGTCTTGCCATTCACGCGTGGCGAGATGGCGGTCTCGCCATGCGCGCAAGGCGAGATGGCGGTCTCGACCTTAAAAGGCGAAAATCCTTATTTTTGGACCAAAAAACCCTCCTATCCTAGTATGGGGCCTAATAGTCTCTCCTAGTGGCTTCTTAGGCTTCGTCCATCCTTGAATAGAAGGTCTTCTGATATTTATTACGAGGCCGGGCAAGATTAGGGGTTTACAGCTGCCCCCCCTTTACTGATCAGTCGGTTGTTGGCCTGTTGTGCCAAGAAGAACGACTGAAAGGTAAAGGAGTTGACCCTCTTGCCCGGTTACCCTTCGGATGTTCCGTCTTGAGGTGGTTGATCTTCTGGGGAAAGTTTGTGTCGTGCATCTCTAGGATACCCCTTCTGACGGTAGCCGATCCCTTTGGTTGACACGTGGTAGAACCTCAGGATACTCCTTCTGATGGTAGTCGATCCTTCGGTTGATAGGTATAAACCCCCCATCAGGCTGGTACAGTCCGTTGTGTAGGACTGGTGGTAGTGGCGTCTTACTGTTTAGGTGGCTCATGTGCCGATCAGGCACTCCTTGTGTGCTGGTTGATAGGTATAAACCCCCTATCAGGCTGGTACAGTCCACTGCATAGGACTGGTGGTGGTGGCAGCTTACTGCTCAATCGCTCATGCGCCGTCTGTTAAGATGTGTTCTTTTTGTCTTTGTTTGTATTTGGTCGTCCGGTTTATGCCGAGGATTCTGTTGGTGTTCATCCGACTTTGTCGGTTGCCGGGGATTGATTTTTATCTTTTGGTAGTGGTCATCCGACTTTGCTGGTTGTCGGGAATTTTTAATGAGTGCCTCTTGGGTAGGCAGGAATCTTCTGGGGATTTGTTGATCTTGGTGAGGCCTCTTGAGTAGGCAGATATCCATTGAAAATTTGTTGATTTTGATGGTGCCTCTGAGCAGGCAGATACTTCATCGAAAGTGAAGACTTTTGGCTGCATTTGTTTTGCCTCTGACTAGGCTGATATTCCCTTATGGGGATGCTAGCTCTTGCTTGCCAGGTCTTGCCTATGCATAGGCAAATCACATTCTGAGGATGAATATGAAGTTTTGCCTTCGCAGTAGGCTCACTGGGGATGATCTTTCTTTTTGATTGATCCACCGGGGAATTGGTTGCCTTCCCGGGGATCTAATTTTGATTTCCCCTTTGAGGGAATGGAGTTTTGACTCCTTGTTGGATGTTGTTGGTATGAGATGGCTTTGCCGATACTTTTGTTTCATTGGGATTTCCGATTCCTTCTTTTTCATTGATTTTCCCTTTTTTGAGGTGACCCACTTAGGGATTTTATTGATTGCCTAAAAGTTAGGATTGATTTCGCTTTTTCGCGATTTATCTCTTTTTATCGCGATTTTGAAATCTGGCTTTTTTGTGGGGATAATGCGTAAGCCTTTTTACTTTTTAGTCTCTTTTTATTACGCTGGCTTTTTTCCGTCTTTTTGAGAGGTCCATTAGGGATGTTGCATTTTTATTCGGCCTTCTCTTGTTGTTGCATTTTCTTTTGGACATTCTCTGGGGATGCAAGAGTTTTCTTCTTTTTTCCTTTTTTTGTTGAGCCCTTGTTGGTATGGAGATTGGACTCTTTTGACTATTGATGATGATGGGCTCTTGAAGCCTTTATTCTCCATTGGGGAGTGTGGATGAGACTTTGGGTGAGTGTGCTCGATAACTCATGTAATGGTAATGCTGAGCCGTGAGGTGTGTTTTTGTTTTGCCTTCGGAGTAGAGAGGGATCCTCTTGGGGATGACTTAGCCTTTCCGTCGGCTTTTCTTTTATGATGTCTGATGATTGTGCCCTCTTTTATTGGGTGATGATTGGAGCTTTGGCTTCTGGAAGCTTCTTATGACAACTCGCTCTTCTTTCTTGAGGGAGAGCAATGTTTGGAGACTTATTACTTTCTTGTGCCTTCTTTTCTGGGTAGAAGGATGGTAGCTAGAGCTCTTGATTTTCAGAAGCTCTTATTCTGCTGAGTCGCTTGATTGACGACTTGCTCCGTTTTCTTGAGGGAATTATTTGGAGACTCAGTCTCAGTGATCCTATTTTCAATCACAAACATGGAGCTAGTCTCCTTATATGCATGAATGCTTTTTGTTTTTTGTTATTTGTCTGAAGTAATTTTTATTTCTTTCATTTTTTATCTTGACAAAGTCGTTTTGTGCGACTACTTGTGTGTGGATGCCTTAAATGCAATCTATCCTTTTTTATCGATGCATCTGGAAAAGTGACTGGCATTCTCCTACTGGACTTTCATGATTATGATGAAGGACCCCTCTCTTTTATTCATTTTTTGGTTTAGCACTGTCTTTTGCCTAGACCGCCCTTTTGGGGTTTTCGGTCTAGCGGGCTCCCTTAATTTTTGCCTAGGATATCTTAGCGGGTTTTTTCCTTTTTTATGAATGTCCTAACTTTTGCCTAGACCGCCCTTTGCGGGTTTTCGATCTAGCAGGCTACCCTAACTTTTGCCTAAGAATCTCCTAGCAGGCATTATTCTTTTTATTGTCATTTTTTCTTTCTCTTCTTTTTGAGAGAAAGGACCCTATGCATGTATGCAATGTTTGTGATATGCATCCTATAATACTATTTCAATTTATTTTTCAAAAGGATTAACCAATGTGCTTTTACTTCTGATGAGCTTCTGATGTTACGTGCTTTGTCGACATGATAGGCTGTACTAATTTTGCCGTCTCGATTTTTTTCATGACCGAAGAATGATTGTGTTGATTGTAGAGCGACTTGCCATGTCAGTGCGCCCCTCCCTTTCCTCGGGGATGTCAATCCTCCTATTGATTACTATCTCCACATTTCCCTACAACTTACTAGAATGTCGTGGTAAGGGTCAAGAGAAGAGAAAGAAGAGGATATTTAATTCAAAGGCTTGTGTTTTAAAATTTTTTTATTTTGACAAAAAATGGTTTTTGTAAGCACGGCTAGCCAAGGTTGGTTAGAGTGTTTAGGCTAGTTTAAACAATGTTTTGTTTATGGAGTGGCACCTTATTCTATGGCGCTTGCTATGACTGATTGACTTCCCTAGTCTGCCCTTTGGGTTTTCAGCTTAGGATGTTGTGTTTTGTTTTGTCCTAACTTTTGTCTAGGTTTCTTTTTTCTTGCTTTGGAAACCTAGCGGACTTTATTTTGTAACCCTAATTTTTGCCTAGGCTACCCTTTATGGTTGTTCGGGTTTCCTAGCGGGTTTACCCTAACTTTTGCGTAGCCCCCTTTGGTGGGTTTCCTACCGGGTATCTTGCCCTTTCTTTTTGGCCTTTGGCTTCAATGGGTTTCTTTTGATTTTTCTTTTTGCACAACATTGGCGAAACACGACTTTACTTATGATGAGATAAAACTTTATTTTGTGCTTCTAGTCAATCAGTGGTGATGGATTTGACTTTTATTTTGGTCAATGGCGCAATTTGATTACTTTGACGCAATTTTGAAAACGTTTGCTTAAACATGGTTATTAATGAGGTTTAGACATTAAAAGCAAGAAGAGAAGCAGATAGTAAGAATGACATTCTTTGTAATTTATAGGGAAATGTGTGCCCTACAATGCTCGGGGGTCGGTCGGGCTAGCCCCGAGGAGTAATCTCTAATAGTCATTGGATTTACAAACCCTAAGAATAAGAAGGAGAACACCTAATGACTAAAGTCATTTTTTACGCTTGAACCCCTCTATATGGGAAAATCTGATTCAAGGTGCGGAGGGGAGACTTCCCTGTTAGAAAAAGAGGCTGAGATCAAGAGGGGGGGTGAATTAATCTTTAAAAGTTTTTCGCAAATAACAGATTATCTAATTCAAAAATTAAGATTCCAGATCTGTTCTTGAATTACAAAGCAATCAATCAATATAAATGCAGCGACAGAATTAAAATAGAGAAAGGTTAAGAAAGATATCACCTGTGTTTTATACTGGTTCACCCAATACTAGGGCTTCGTCCAGTCTCCAGCCAAATTCCAGCTGGGTTCCACTAGATCAAATGTTTTACAGATTTACAATCTTACACTTAATCTACCACAAGAACCAAATTCCAGTTCCTGCACTCAACCTCTCACCAAGAACCAAATTCCAGTTCTTGATAACCTCTACAACCAAATTCCAGCTGCAGAGAAACCAGTGCCCAAATTCCAGGCACCAAACAATACAGAAAGAATGTAAAGAAATGAAAAAGAAGAAACTAGAATGCTCAAACCAGTTTATGCAATTCTGCTGTAAGTGTTTCTTCTTCAAAAGAAATCAAGTTGCCTCAAGAAAGATTTTCAAAGAACTTCTCAAGAACTGATGCGAATCTTTCTTGAAAAGAGTGCTAAAGTTTGCTTGATTGATTGCTCAAGGATGTGTAAAAACTGATGTTCAATAATAATTTAAAAAGTTCAAGCAACTCTGTTTTTATAGAAGATTTTCAAAATAGTCTGTATTAATTAATTTGTTAAAAGATTCTTTTAATCTGTTAAAAGTGCAGCTTTAATCGTTAAAACTTCTTTTAATCCATTAATACGTTCTTGATTCTTTAACAGATTTGTTTTAACTGATACGACAACGTTTGTATCAATTAAAACACTTTACAAAAAATCTTCTAAGTTGATTTAATCGATTGTTCCACGATTCAATCGATTGAAATACTCGCAAAACTTTCTTGTAAAACTTTTCAAGTTATTTTAACTGATAAAAATAAGTTTTAATCGATTAAAACGCTATGTAGAAATTTTCTAAGTTGTTTTAATCGATTGAAATGAGATTTAATCGATTAAAATATTTCTGATCGGTCATAACTAAATTCTGATCGATCATAACTGATTCTGATCGGTCATAATTAAATTCTGATCGATCATATCTGATTCTGATCGGTCATAATTGCATTTTGATCGATCATCCTAATTCTGATTGGTCATAATTGCATTCTGATCAATCATAACTGATTCTGATCGGTCATAATTGTATTCTGATCGATCATCCTGAACTCCAAGTGGTTTTAATTGATTAAAATCAAGTTGTATCGATTAAAATAATGTAAAAACATTTCACTTGATATTTTAAGTAATTTTAATCGGTTATATGAAAGTTGTATCAGTTAAAAACATGTTTAAGAAAGCTTTTGTAAAAATACTTTGTTTTTAGTTGTTTAAAACGATTTTAGAGGCATTTCGCAAAATCTTTAAGTAAAGAACCTTCATGCAGCAGAAAAGATAAAATGATTATACCTAAGCATAGCTCAAGACACACTAACTTTTCTACTCTTCTATCTTAGTGACTTTTGTCCACTGCAAAGTTGCTTTTGACTTCATCTTTGACTTCATCAAATCAATGAGATCTTTGCCAAAGTATTTCAATGAGATCTTCATCACTTTCAGTCTCCCCCTATTTGATGAAGACAAACACCACTTTTGAAAACAAAACTCTGCAAAAGAAGTCACTTGATAATACAGATTAGTGAGTAATCAAAAATTAATTATCTTCCTATTTCTCCCCCTAAATTGTTGCTCCCCCTAAATTAAGAGTTATTTCTCCCTTTAAATTGATCAAAAGTAAAAGCAACTATTTCTCCCCTTTTGACTTCATCAAAAAATAGGAAACAGAAGAGAAACAATGCATAGGTATGTATTGAAAAGATTTTGAAAATAAAAAAATGAAAAATACGATACTTTACTCATGTAAAGATCAATCAAAGTTGATTCAAACTTATCTTCATTAACACGTTTGTAATGAATACAATTAACACGTGTAAAGATAAGGGAATCACGCTTTAGTAGCATGTTACAAGAACAACCATTAACTCGAAGCCTTTAATTTTTCTTTCCGAATAAAAATCGATTAAAAACAGGATAAAATCGATTAAAAAGTTCATGTTTAATGATTTTAATCGATTGAAATAACAGCTTTAATCGATTAAAACAGTGAAGGACTTTGAAATATAAGACATAAGTGCATTTAATCGATTATTTCGACATTTAATCGATTAAAACAGTAAGGAAAAATGTTGTATAATTCTTTTAATCGATTTAAAAGATTTTTTTATTGAATAAAACACTCAGTTTTGAAAACTAATTAATGTTTGATGCGAATTTCTCACGCCTAATCTTAGTGGATATTTTGTAACACTGATAAGCTAGAAGGATGTTTAACAATAATATCAACTACATCGATTAAATTTTAACTAATATATCCATCAAAATCAGAATAAAATCTTATTTAGCTAATTTAACTGATGTAAGCTAGTTCATAAATATTTTAATCGATTGATACGAAGTTTTAATCGATTATTTTGTTATGAAAAGTGTTTTCTTTAATCAATTTAATCGATTAATTCTATTTTGTATCTGCTAAAACTCTCAGGGATCTATGTTGAAATCTGTCTATGCTAGTTTGATTCGAATTAAACCTACATTATATTAATTCAAAGCTAGAGAGATAGTGCCTGGTATATAACCAGTAATATTACAGACCCATAAATTTAAAATAAGCATCAAATGAAATAAGCAATGAAAAATAAGATAAGAATGGACCCTTTTAATCCATAAATTCAATCATCCCAATTGCCATGGTTCCATAATAACATCTGAAACTCCTTTAGAATCACTGAAAGATCCTCTTGTTGGTTTGTTGCTAAGGATGCTAGATTATCAGTATAAAATTGATCTCTGTACTGCCAAACATACCCTGTGCCAATTTTAGCTTTCCATTCAATTCTTGGATTTCTGTCTCAGATTTGTCTGCTTACAGTATTACCTTGTGATCTTTGATGATTAAAACGAATTATCAAAGTTGCACAATTCCAATGAATTTCACCAAGAGTCTTGAACCAATGCATGCCCAAAATTATTCCAAATGTATTTCTAGGTAATACCAAGAAATTTAATGTAAACATGTGTTCATTGAATCTCCAAGTTATCTGTTCACACTTCCTAGTAATCAACAACTTATTATCAGAAGCAACCATCACTGAAAAATTCATGATAAGCTATGTTTTCAGTACCAATAACTTGACCCATTTGTCACTAATGAAATTATGTGTACTCCTAGTGTCCATAAGACAAAGGAACATTCTACTTCTTGATAATTCCTTTGATTTGCAATGTATTACCACCCAACATTCCATGTAAAGTATGTAGACATCTGCAGCTAGAATTATGTCTATGTTGATCTAATTTGTCACCACATAACCTACACAATCCCTTTGCAATTATGTCAGTAACTTCCTTTCTAAATATGGAAGTTGAGGTGCTACCTTTCGAATCGGTAGTTGCTGAAACAAACACCTAAAGCTTCAAACTGGTTATCTTGTGAAATTTGTTCCCAAGATTTATTCTTGAAACTGGGTTGATGTATGCAATGTCGCTGTCATGAAAGAGCCTTTCCATCCATGAATAACTTCCCACATTATGCCACTAGTCTAGTCTCCAATTCAAAGATTTTTTTCAACCTTCGCTTTCCAATCATGAGAACTTGTGCTATTGAAAGGAAATTGGATATGGGCACGTTCCATAACAGACTATGTCCGAAACTCATTCGGCATTTTTCATGATTGTCTTGCCGCTATTCATGACTGAAAGAAACTAAATTCTCTAATGTATACTATAGTGAAACCAAGGATTTCTTTGTTGCTTCTGATCATGTTTGCAGCAGAGATTTGAGAGGAGATTTTGAAAATATGAAAACAGAAGAAAGATGATAAGTTGAGAAATGATAAGTTCAGAACCTGGTTTGATGAAGAAACGGATTTCAAGTTTTTTGAAATTCAAAGAGACAAAACTGCAATGCTTCAGCTTTAACTACAATTGTCCCCTTTACCAAAGACAAGAGGCACAAATTTCTCGGACATTGGGCACATCAGCCTATTTTGTTCTTGGAAAGATGTTTGACTTGGTCAAAGAATATTTAAAAGAATTATGCAGATTTTGATTACCATAAAAACTTGGGATTTTGAATTTGGTTTGCTTACCAATCTTTAATTGGATGTTATAAAACTAATTTTCGTAAACAAATCAATCGATTAACCAACTGATTAACCTATTAATTTGATCTTTTAATATTGGGTTTGAAATCATGCATGCTGAAATAACCGATTAATTCATAAAGGAATCGATTATTTCTTGTACAGGATGAAATTAATAAAATGATAACAGAATTTAAATCGATTAAAAGGAAAAGGAATCGATTAAATTTTACATCTTAGTATTTTTAGTTGATATAAATTCTTTTTAATCGATTAAAACAGCTAAACTTAAATCCCGAGAACATTTCAATCGATTAATTCGACATTTCAATAGATTAAAATGGTACTGACAGATTTTCTCGATATCCTCTCGTAAGTTATTTTAATCGATTAATACTATTTTATATCAATTAAAACAATCAGCTTTATGAAAACAGTAACCTGATTCGCCGCTTTGAACTCCAAGGGATTCCTGCAATTTGTTCCTGCAAAACAAATTTAATATGTTTCTGGTACCCTTTATAGTTACTGGGTCCAATTAGGTTATTTGAAATGACTTTAACTTTGGAATCCATTTCATTCTTCCTTTAGGAATATCATACTTTTTAATTCTATAGTATTTTACTGAATGACCTCTTTTCATGCAGTAAAAACATTTAATCACAGAGTATGATTTCCTATTTACATTTGTTTTTCTGAATTTCATCCTAGATTTAAATCCTATTCCAGATTTGTCAAAAATTAGTTTTTGTGACCCAAGTAAAACGTCAAGATTAGCTTGACCTTGTGTAAATCTTGAAACGGTTTGTGATAAAAAATCAATTTTCTTTTGTAATTCTGAACAATTATTACAGTGGTTTATTACATGCACAATCAGAATTATTATGAATTAATTTTAAGAAATCACAATCAGTTTCATCTTCAAGAATTCTCTTTTCAAGAGAGTCTACTTTATTTACTAGCCAATTATTCAATCCTTTTAGCCTATTATTTTCTTTTTGTAGTTTCTTAGCCTCTTCATGCATTTCATTAAATGCTTCTTGTAATGAATTATAATCCACTAAGTTTGAAGAAGAATTAGAACTTACACTGCTGGATTGAAGATTTTGATTTGCCATTAGACACAGAGTTGGCTTCTTCATTATCGAATTGTCTCGTTGATGAAGTGTCATTGTCATCCCATGCTACATAGGCTCTTTTTACATCTCGCTGTCCCTTCATGAGTAACCTCAAGAACATCCCACATCTCCTTGGCAGATTTGCATTGGGAGACCCTGCAAAACTCATCCATGTTAAGTGCAGAAGTAATTATATTTTTAGCAGTGCAATCGTTTTGAACTTTTTTCTTTTCCTCATCATTTAGACTGGACCATTCTTTTTCTGTAATTAAAGAGCCATTAGAAATTACATCCCAAACATTTCTATCAATGGATTCAATAAAGATCTTCATCCTAATTTTCCAAAAAGGATAATCTGTTCCACAAAATAGTGGAGGTCTGTTAATAGAAGCTCCCTCAGAAAACGGTAATCTGTTTTCACCATGGATCGAAGAACTTGAATAACTTTCAAGCACCTCGCTCCGATGCTAATTGTTAGAAAAAGAGGCTGAGATCAAGAGGGGGGTGAATTGATCTTTAAAAGTTTTTCGCAAATAACAGATTATCTAATTCAAAAATTAAGATTCCAGATCTGTTCTTGAATTACAAAGCAATCAATCAATATAAATGCAGCGACAGAATTAAAATAGAGAAAGGATAAGAAAGATATCACCTGTGTTTTATACTGGTTCACCCAATACCAGGGCTATGTCCAGTCTCCAACCAAATTCCAGTTGGGTTCCACTAGATCAAATGTTTTACAGATTTACAATCTTACACTTAATCTACCACAAGAACCAAATTCCAGTTCCTGCACTCAACCTCTCACCAAGAACCAAATTCCAGTTCTTGATAACCTCTACAACCAAATTCCAGCTGCAGAGAAACCAGTGCCCAAATTCCAGGCACCAAACAATACATAAAGAATGTAAAGAAATGAAAAAGAAGAAACTAGAATGCTCAAACCAGTTTATGCAATTCTGCTGTAAGTGTTTCTTCTTCAAAAGAAATCAAGTTTCCTCAAGAAAGATTTTCAAAGAACTTCTCAAGAACTGATGCGAATCTTTCTTGAAAAGAGTGCTAAAGTTTGCTTGATTGATTGCTCAAGGATGTGTAAAAACTGATGTTCAATAATAATTTAAAAAGTTCAAGAACCTCTGTTTTTATAGAAGATTTTCAAAACAGCTGTATTAATTAATCTGTTAAAAGATTCTTTTAATTTGTTAAAAGTGCAGTTTTAATCTGTTAAAACTTCTTTTAATCCATTAATTCGTTCTTGATTCTTTAACAGATTTGTTTTAACTGATACGACAACGTTTGTATCAATTAAAACACTTTACAAAAAATCTTCTAAGTTGATTTAATCGATTGTTCCGCGATTCAATCGATTGAAATACTGCAAAACTTTCTTGTAAAACTTTTCAAGTTATTTTAACTGATAAAAATAAGTTTTAATCGATTAAAATGCTGTGTAGAAATTTTCTAAGTTGTTTTAATCGATTGAAACGAGATTTAATCGATTAAAAGATTTCTGATCGGTCATAACTAAATTCTGATCGATCATAACTGATTCTGATCGGTCATAACTAAATTCTGATCGATCATAACTGATTCTGATCGGTCATAATTAAATTCTGATCGATCATATCTGATTCTGATCGCTCATAATTACATTCTGATCGATCATCCTAATTCTGATTGGTCATAATTGCATTCTGATCGATCATAACTGATTCTGATCGGTCATAATTGTATTCTGATCAATCATCCTGAACTCCAAGTGGTTTTAATCGATTAAAATCAAGTTGTATCGATTAAAATATTGTAAAAACATTTCACTTGATATTTTAAGTAATTTTAATCGGTTATATGAAAGTTGTATCAGTTAAAAACATGTTTAAGAAAGCTTTTGTAAAAATACTTTGTTTTTAGTTGTTTAAAACGATTTTAGAGGCATTTCGCAAAATCTTTAAGTGAAGAACCTTCATGCAGTAGAAAAGATAAAATGATTATACCTAAGCATAGCTGAAGACACACTAACTTTTCTACTCTTCTATCTTAGTGACTTTTGTCCACTGCAAAGTTGCTTTTGACTTCATCTTTGACTTCATCAAATCAATGAGATCTTTGCCAAAGTATTTCAATGAGATCTTCATCACTTTCATTCCCTTTCTCCATGCAGCTTGATCCTTTGTAGGGTAAGCTTCAAAGGATTGTCTTTAAAATCTGGTGGCTCCCTTATTCCTTGAGAGTTTCTAATGAGCCCTTGGCTTGGGCGATATCCATATTTCTTCATCATGTGGGTCACCTTCATACTGTTGGGGAAGTCTTTTCATGTTGGAAAAAGATATTTCAAAGGTTCTCTTCAGCCGCATCCATTCAAGGTAGGGCAGACGACTTACTGATCCGAATGTCATTTTTAGCTCGAACCGTGACCAGCTTATCGCCTACCGTGAGTTTGTCTCTTTGGCGGAGTGTTGAAAGAATTTCCTCAGCGTCGTGAATCCAAATTCTACTCAATTTCCTCTTTGGATTATGTTTCTCTTCGGTCTTTTTATTTTTCCTTTATTCTTGGGAGCATTGTCTTGTAGCTCTTCGGGAGAGTAGATTCTTCTACTTCTAATTTTGCCCCCAAAGCCAGCTATGCTGGAGATATCCTTGTTAATGGGCGGTGTTTTTGCGTATCTCCATGGTGCAGCCTTATTTAATGTATGGGGTGAACAAATGTAACGACATCCTTGCCCCTTCTTCCTTATTAACTCAGATACCCAACAGTTGAGGCTTATTATCCTCTTTAGGCGGATCAACCGTTGGAGAGAACTTGACGACAAAAGGTTTGCTCTTCATCTTATTGCAATTCATGGAAAGCATGTAGACTAATCCTTTCTTTTTATTATCTTATTTTTATTAAAGTGAGAATGAATGCAATTTGTGAATGCAATTTATGAATGCAATAGACGATTGAAGAGATGATGAAAACAAACAATTTTATTTGTTTCATCTAGACAGTGTACATTCCTCAATGCAATGCTCCGAAGCACATTTTTAAAAGCGGAAAGCCTAAAGGAAACCATAAGCGGGTTTAAAATTTCTATGCATTTTCTTTTTGACTTCCCGTGCATGGCATGCGAATGCCCTAATCCTCTTTTCATGGTATTGAGGAATGTCCACTTCTTCGATTGTCTATTATTAGATGCATGTTATGAGGATGAAGTTTGGTGGATGCATGTATGCAAGTGTTTGTTTTTTCCTAAACATTATCATGTTTTATTTTCTAATATGATGTATGATAGTATTTGGGATTTTGTGTTTTTTGTATGCAGATGAGGACATGAAGAATACCAGTCGTTTTCTAGAATGCACATGAATTAGGGTTTTTATTAAAAATGAATGATTTATGAGATGGATATTCCTTAAGACAATAACTTAGGTACCCTCTCCAAAACTTACGCTTTGTGGGGTATCATACCCACCTTGATGTAATGGTTCCTCCCCCCTCACATTTTTGACAAGTATAATGGGAGTCACCATCACACCTTAGTACACATGTCCCTTCCTTGTCGCGAAGGTCACAAATGTGCTCGGGGCCTCTTTCGCCGTTGTCTTAGGGATATCTAGTGCTCCCTAGAATGAATGTATTTATGCATGCAACAGTGCAAAAGGGCGATAGATGTTCAAAGTGGTATAACTTTTGACTGAGATGTCCGATTTGGATGCACAGCATATCAAAACGAAGAGAAAAAGGTGAAGAATCAAGCTGCATGCAAATCCCCGTCGCGGATTTGGCCCAGTAATTTTCCCAAAAAATGCCTCTAAGACCCATTTTTTAGGGATTTATTAAAATGATGCGTATGCATACCTTCCTTATGCATTTATTTTTTTCTCTTGGTTTTTCAACTTATGACATGATGCAATATGAATGATACGACTTTGTCAAAATTATTTTAAATGTTTTTAATTATCTTGTTTATTTTGGATTTATTATTACTATTGTATTTTTATTTTTATTATTTTATAGCCTTTTATCTCTTCTGTCGGAACTGCGTGGCTACTTAGCTTACAAAGAACCTGAAACCAGGCTAGCTAAAAGGCAGACTGTTCGAGATAAAAATATGGCTTTATGCGAAAGAATAATTAACGACCCTTATCTCTTCTGTTGGACTGTGTGGCTACTTAGCTTACAAAGAACCTGAAACCAGGCCAGCTAAAAGGCAGACTGTCCGAGATAAGGGTGCTTATTGCAAAAAATATTTTTTGATTTTTTGTTGTTTGGTTATGCTTATGCAACAGACAAATGCAACAAACATATGCACACACAATTCGAACATCCACGAAACGGGCGAGAGTCGTTTTAATCACGAGGTCAGGGTTTTCACTCAGGAAAAGTGCATTGGCGAAGGTAGGTTCTAACTGTTCTCACCAAAGGTTCAAGGTCCCCCCAAGGTGCCCCCATTATAGGGTCCCCACTCTCGAACCTTCTGACCATGCTTAGCACTAAGGCCATAGTCAGGTCTTTGTGCCAAAAGAGGAAGGTTATCACCTTGAGTGGTGGTTTTGGATCACACTGGTGGGCCGAGGCCATCACTCCTGGCCAAGCGATACACCTGCCACCCACTCCCTATGGATTTCTCACTTGCCCCCGGGTATAGGGGGAACTTTTGTGTGCAAGGGTTTGTGTACAATTTGTATTTCAAACAATTGCATAAATATAAACAAACAACAGTTATTAAAGCCAAGCAATAAACATGATATAATACAAGGTAGGGTAAAAGCGAATTTTCTTGGTTTATTTATTTTTAAGCTAGCCCATAACTAAATGGGATCAACTCTCTAGGCTCCCCCAGTGGAGTCGTCATCTGTCGCCGCCGTCAAAACAAGGCGGTCGGAGCGACGCGATGGTTTTTCGACTTTCCATTTTTTGTGTTTTTATTGGTGGTTGCAACGCCTTTAGGTTGTCCGATAACTGGGCTGAACCTAGGGGCGAGGTTTTTGAAAGGGCGCTCTTGGATTGTCCGGGTAAGTGCAATCCGGAGCTAGTCCAAGAGATTTGGAGGGTTCTTTGGAGTCAGCCACCGACATTTTTACCAGAAACATCGAAAAAGGATTTAAAAGGCGTTGGTTTTCGAAAAACCAACTTTGGTCATTAGAACCAGGAGTTGGGTAAGGGAGTTAGTTACGCGTAAAGGAAGTGTTAGTTCCTTTACGTCGCCCTCGAGGTTCCCTATGATAGGCCAGCTATTCTGAGTAAATAAACTGGAAAATATGCTTTTACCCTTTTATTGTACGGAATTTTAAAGATTATGACTACATGACCCTAATGTCTATTGCGTAATTTAAATAAAATAGTAAAAGATAGAGGGAGAAAGTAGAAACCTCCGAAGCAAGCTTTTCTATTAACTTTTTGGAAATTAGGGTGCTTTTTGGCAACCCTCCACTCTTGTACAGCGCTGGAACCTCTCAAAACACGCTATAAAAACCTCTAAAGACACTCAAAAGCTCCAAAAATGCGTCGGAGGGATTCTAGAGAGAGAAACTAGTGATGTGACTAGAGAGAGAATGAGAGAGGTGTGTGAAATGAGGGGAATGGAGGCCCTATTTATAGGGATTCGCGCCTGTCAAGGTAGAGACGGCGGTCTCGCCTGCAGAACGTCGAGCAGCGGTCCCGACAGATGAGGACGGCGGCTCGCCATTCGCACGTGGCGGGCGACGGTCTCAGGGTCAACCGCAGCGCAAGGCGAGATGGCAGTCTCGAATCCGAGACGGCGGTCTCGACCTTAAAAGGCGAAAATCCTTATTTTTGGACCAAAAAACCCTCCTATCCTAGTATGGGGCCTAATAGTCTCTCCTAGTGGCTTCTTAGGCTTCATCCATCCTTGAATAGAAGGTCTTCTGATATTTATTACGAGGCCGGGCAAGATTAGGGGTCTACAAAGTCTATGTGGTATCTTGATAGTGGATGCTCTAAACATATGATCGGAGACAAAACGAAATTTGTGAGTTTCAAAGCTAAAGAACAAGGATATGTAACTTATGGGGACAACAACAAAGGAAAGATTCTTAGAATCGGAAATGTAGGTGGTGCAAACACTTTGGAGATTAAGGATGTACTTCTTATTGATGGGCTAAAGCATAATCTCCTTAGCATAAGTCAACTATGTGACTAAGGATTTAAGGTAATCTTTGAAAGTAAGTTTTGTACCATACATTTGATAGATTCTGAAAAAGTAGCATTGAAAGGCATTAGGCATAATAATATATATTTGATTGATTTGGATTGTATACATGATACTAGTATAACATGCTTAGTTGCTAAGGAAGAGAACCCATGGTTATGGCATAAGAGAGCAACTCATATAAATATGCATCATTTAAACAAATTGATATCAAAAGACTTAGTTGTTGGTTTGCCTAAGTTAAAGTTTGAAAAAGATAGATTATGTGATGCATGTAAAAAAGGTAAACAAGTAAAATCATCATTTAAATCAAAGAACGTTATTTCCACATCAAAACCTTTAGAATTATTACATTTAAATTTATTTGGTCCTTCTAGGATAAAAAGTTTTTGTGGAAATTATTATGCTCTTGTGATTGTTGATGACTTTTCTAGATATACTTGGACATTTTTCTTAACATTGAAAAGTGAAGCTTTTAAGGTCTTTAGGAAGTTTGCAAAGTAAATTCAAAATTAGAAAGACTTAAGAATTAAAGTTTTAAGAAGTGACCATGGTGGTGAGTTTCAAAATGAAAGGTTTGAAAACTATTGTGAGGAAAATGGAATATTACATAATTTTTCTGTTCCTAGGACTCCCCAACAAAATGGTGTAGTTGAAAGGAAAAATAGGTCACTAGAGGAACTTGCTAGAACAATGTTAAATGAATCAAATGTTCCTAAATATTTTTGGGTTGATATTGTAAGTACTGCATGTTATGTTTTGAATAGAATGCTCATTAGGCCAATTATAAAATCAACTCCCTATGAATTGTTAATTGGTAGAAAGCCTAATGTTGCTCATTTGAAAATATTTGGATGTAAGTGCTTTGTGTTAAATAATGGAAAGGACAACTTAAGAAAATTTGACTCAAAAGCCAATGAGGGCATTTTCTTAGGTTATTCACTAACTAGCAAAGCATATAGAGTGTTTAATAGAAGAACTTTAAATGTTGAAGAATCTATACATGTTACTTTTGATGAAATTGTAGACCTTGGGGGAAATCTTCTTGAGTCAAATAAAGAACTTGCAGGTGATGATGAGTACATAAGAGAGGCTCTTGATGAATTGTATTTGGAAGAAAATGAGCCTTCTCAAACACCTGAATTAGCAAAAGAGTGGCAATCTCCAAGAGCACTTTCAATGAACAATATTATTGGTGATATCTCAAAAGGGGTAAGAACTAGAAATATCACTAATTTCTGCATGTCTATAGCTTTTGTGTCACAGATAGAACCCAAAAATGTTGAGGAAGTGCTTAAAGATGACCAATGGTGCATAACTATGCAAGAGGAACTTAATCAATTTGAAAGGAATCAAGTCTGGGAATTAATCCCAAGAGAAGAATCACATCAAGTAATTGGAACTAAATGGGTATTTAGAAACAAACTTAATGAAGATGGAAATATAACAAAGAATAAAGTCAGACTTGTTGCCAAAGGTTACTGTCAGGAGGATGGTATTGATTATGATGAAACTTATGATCCTGTTGCCAGGTTAGAGGCTATACGCCTACTTCTTGCTTATGCATCATTGATGAAATTTAAATTATATCAAATGGATGTTAAAAGTGCATTTTTGAATGGGTTTATTAATGAAGAAGTTTATGTGGAGCAACTTCCTGGATTTGAAGATTTTAGTTATCCTAATCATATTTTTAAATTGAAGAAAGCATTATATGGTTTGAAACAAGCTCCTACGTCTTGGCATGAAAGATTAAGTAGTTTTCTAACTTCAAATGATTTTTCTAGAGGAAAAATTGATTCTACTTTGTTTATAAAGAAAGTCAAAGAACATATCTTATTGGTTCAAGTATATGTTGATGATATCATTTTTGGATCAACTGATAATTCTTTGTGTGTAGAATTTTCTAAGATAATGCAGGGAGAATGTGAAATGTCTATGATGGGAGAATTAGCGTTCTTCCTTGGACTTCAAATCAAGCAACTTAAAGATGGCATTTTTGTCTCTCAAACCAAATACTGCAAAGATATTCTCAAAAAGTTTGGAATGGACACTTCAAAGGAAGCTAACACACCCATGGGAACTTCATGTTACTTAGACAAGGATGAATTAGGTTTGGAAATTAATCAATCCATGTATAGAGGCATGATAGGTTCTCTGTTATACTTAGCTGTAAGTAGACCTGATATTAGGCATTCTGTCTGTGTGTGCTAGATTTCAGGCATGTCCAAAAGAATCTCACCTAACTACAGTAAAACGTATTTTAAAATATTTAAAAGGAACTACTGGCTTTGGTTTATGGTATCCATCTGAAGCTTGTACTAGTTTAATAGGTTATTCTGATGCTGATTAAGGTGGATGCAAAATAGATAGAAAAAGTACTAGTGGAACATGTCATTTTTTAGGATCATCTTTAGTATCTTGGCATTCTAAGAAACAGGCATGTGTTGCTTTATCCACTACTGAAGCTGAATATATTGCACCTGGTAATTGTTGTGCTCAAATTTTGTGGATGAAACAACAAGTAGAAGATTATAGTATATTTCTAAATGATATTCCTTTGATTGTGATAATACAAGTGCAATCAATCTTACTAAGAATCCAGTAATGCACTCTAGTACTAAACATATAGAAATTAGACATCATTTCTTAAGAGATCATATAAGTAAAGGAAACTATAAAATTGAATATGTTGATACAAAGCATCAATTAGCGGATATTTTTACTAACCCTCTTCCCAAGGATAGATTCTATGATCTTAGAAGAAACTTAGCAATATTAGAAATAGCCTAAATTTTGCTTAATTGATCAATTTTTGCTTTGTTTGAGGGGGAGTTATTTCCAAATTATGCATATTTTGAGGGGGAGCTCTTAATTTTTTTATCGTAATCAAAATAGGGGGAGAAATATTTAAAGCCTCTTATGATTGAATTTAAATATTATCTGGTATGTTTAATGTTTTTGTTAGTGTGACAGATAAAATAGGTTATTACAAGGCTTTAAAAGAAAATTTTGATCATCATCAAAAAGGGGGAGATTGTTGAAACATACAAGGACATGAATGTTGAAGTTACATGGATATGAAGCTTGTTGATTTTGATGATGATTCAAGAACAATGGACATAGAGAGTTGAAGACTTGTATTCTTGTGTAATAACTATGTTTTGATGATTTTGAGTCTGTAATATTAGAGTCTAAGATAGCCAGTACATAGTCTACTCTTTAGAAGTTTCAAAAACTCATTTTTATCAAAAACACACTGGTTTAATCGATTAAAAGGCCAAATAATCGATTACTACAGAGAGAAAAACCATTTTCTGTACCAGCTCTTTGTAATAATCGATTAACAGGGCAAATAATCGATTAAAAAAGTGCGTTATGGGTTCCTATTGATTTTGGCTCTGTAATAATCGATTAACACTTGAGATAATCGATTATTTCAGTCAGATTTTCATTTTGAACTTCAAATTAAACCTATTTTCGAAAACCCTAGTCCCAATACACCAAGTTTCGAAAATCCCCAATTCCCAAACCCTAATTCATCTACTTAAGGTTCTCTAAGGCTCTCAGAAAATAAGAACAACCTTTTTCAAACAAAAGTTGAGAGTTGTGATTTCCAGAGAAATGTTTGTTGGAGGAAAAAGGGGCTTAAGGAACCTAGTGTGTGCTAGAAGCGATAAGAATCACTAAGTGGAGTTCTTGGTGGATTTTGTGTTGTGTCGCCTCTAGGGAAAGTTGTTCTTCATCTCTTGTGTGACTCAAGAGAGGTGTTTTCATTACTCTATCTTTTCCATTGTTATCTGTTTGTAATAACTTTGATTATAGTGACAGCGTTAATCCTCTGTTTGAGTGATTAGCAACTGGACGTAGGGTCTTTTGATCCGAACCAGTATAAATCTTCTTGTTGAACATTCAAGGACTTGATGCTGCACTTGATAGACATGAAGATTGTTGATTTTGATGATGATTCAAGAACACAAAGACTTAGAGTGTTGAAGACTTGTTTTGTATTGTAATAACTCTGTTTCAATTAGATTGAGTCTGTAATATTAGAGTTTAAGATAGCCAGTACATAGTCTGCACCTTAGAAGCTTCAAAAAGCTCAAATTTATCATCTAGGCTCGGCTTTAATTGATTAAATAGGGAAATAATCGATTAAAACAGTGAGAAAAATCATTTTCTATAAAAACTCACTGGTTTAATCGATTAAACCAACTTTTAATCGATTATCAGGCGGTTTAATCGATTAAACCACCTTTTAATCGATTAAAACAAAGAGGTTTGGGTTCTGTTGATATTTGGCTCTGTTTTAATCGATTAATACTTCTTTTAATCGATTATTTCAGTCAGATTTTGATTTTTAACTTCAAATCAAACCTATTTTCGAAAACCCTTTTCCCAAGAACCCTAATTCCGAAAATCCCAATTCCCAAACCCTAATTTCTCTACTTAAACTCTTCTATAGCACTCAGAAAAGAAGAACAACCTTTTTCATACAAAAGTTAAGTGCTGTAGTGCTAGAGAACTGTTTGTTGCAAGAAAAAGGGGCTTTCTGAACCTGGTGTGGGCTAGAAGCGATAAGAATCACTAAGTGGAGTTCTTAGTGGATTGTGTGTTGTGCTGTCTCAGGGGAAAGTTGTTCTTCATCTCTTGTGGATTTCAAGAGAGGTGTTATCTTTACTTTATCTCTTCCATTGTAAATTGTTTGTAATAACTTTGTTTATAGTGACAGTGTTAATCCTCTGTTTGAGTGATTAGCAACTGGACGTAGGGTCTTTTGATCCGAACCAGTACAAATTTCTTGTGTAAGACTCTATCCCTTTCTCTATTTACATTTACACAGATTTTAATTGGTAAAATTTGGGGAAAATTTTGAAAACCTAATTTTTGTTAAGAAACCAATTCACCCCCCCTCTTGGTTTTTGTCCGACCACGCGAACATTCCGCTGCGCGATTCTAACAAGTGGTATCAGAGCTTGCTTTGATAGTCATTCAAATTTTCGAAAATGGCTGGACAAAATCAAACTTTTGCCGAAGGTGCGTCTATCAACAGACCCCCACTTTTTGTGGGTCAAAATTATCCTTTCTGGAAGGTACGTATGCAAATATTTTTAGAGTCTGTTGATAGAGGCGTTTGGGACGCTATTTTAAACGGTCCATTTATTCCTAAAGTTACTAAGAACAGTGTTGACGTTCTTAAACCTTTTTCTAGATGGACTGCAGAAGAAAACAGAAAAGCACAATTTGACGTTAGGGCTAGAAATATAATTTCATCTGCTTTAACCCTTGATGAGTTTTACAGGATATCAGTTTGTATGAATGCTCAAGAAATGTGGGATAAACTAAGAGTAACTTATGAAGGAACCGATGATAGTGACTCTATTTCAGAGTCAAGTGATCTGGAAATAGAAGCTAACATTTGCTTGTTGGCAAAAGACAATATATCTTCCGACTTTGAGGTTAGTGATTCTGATTCATCCTCAAGTGATGATGAAAATGATTTTGATGAATTACAAAATGCATATAATGAATTGTTTAGTGCCTTTAAGGACTTGAAAAATGAATATAAAGCTGTGAAAAAGAGTTTAAGTAGATCCGAAAAGGAGGTAGAGTCCTTAAAAACGAAAATTATATGTTTAGAGAAAAAGGAGTCCTTAAAAACGAAAATTTCATGTTTAGAGGAAAAGGAAACCTTAGAAACGAAAATTGTATGCATAGATGAGAATGATGATAAAAATATAGCATGTGCATCATGTAAAGAGTATGAACATGATATTGATTTACTTAGACATTTGCTTGATAAAGCTAAAAAGGAATTAAGTGATAGTTATAAGAATAAGGATAGTGTTCAAATTAAAGAAAATTGTCATGTTCCTTTGAAAAAGCCTAAAAGTAAAAATAGAAGAGTATGGGTTGAAAAAGGAACCAAAACTTCAATAGTTAGAAATGTATCATATTCTAAAATTACATCTAATGCATGCTTTTATTGTATGAAACATGGTCATACTTCAAATAGATGTAAAATCAAACATTTTGGTGTTCCTAAAGGAAAATATATTTGGGTTCCTATAGTTAAATGAATTGTTTGTCTCTTGTATTTATTCAAAGAAAATTGATCATTTAGTATGTTTTGAATAGGATGATCATTAGGTCAATTATTAAATCTACTCCCTATGAATTGTTTAATGGTAGAAAACCTAATGTTGCTCATTTGAAAATTTTTTATTGTAAGTGCTTTGTGTTGAATAATGGTAAGGACAACTTAGGAAAATTTGACTCTAAAGCTGATGAGGGAATTTTTTTAGGTTATTCATTAACTAGCAAGGCTTATAGGGTGTTTAATAGGAGAACTTTGAATATAGAAGAATCTATACATGTTACCTTTGATCAGATTGTAGACCTTGGGGGAAATCCTCTGGAGTCAAATAAAGAAATTGCAGGTGATGATGAATATATAAGAGAGGCTCTTGATGAATTATATTTGGAAGAAAATGAGCCTTCTCAAACACCTGAATTAGCAAAAGAATGACAATCACCAAGAGGACTCTCAATGGACAATATCATTGGTGATATTTCAAAAGGGGTAAGAACTAGAAACATGACTAATTTTTGTATGTCTGTAGCTTTTGTGTCACAGATTGAACCCAAGAATGTTGAGGAAGCACTTAAAGATGACCAATGGTGCATAGCCATGCAAGAAGAACTTAACCAATTTGAAAGGAATCAAGTCTGGGAATTAATCCCAAGGGAAGAATCACATCAAGTTATTGGAACCAAATGGGTGTTTAGAAATAAACTTGATGAAGATGGGAACATAACAAAGAATAAAGTTGGACTTGTTGCAAAAGGCTATTGTCAGGAGGAAGGTATAGATTATGATGAAACTTATGCTCATGTTGCCAGGTTAGAGGCTATACGCCTACTTCTTGCCTATGCATCTTTAATGAAATTTAAACTATATCAAATGGATGTTAAGAGTGCATTTTTGAATGGTTTTATTAAAGAAGAAGTTTATGTTGAGCAACCCCCTGGTTTTGAGGATTTTAGTTTTCCTAATCATGTTTTTAAATTAAAGAAAGCTTTATACGGGTTGAAACAAGCTCCTAGATCTTGGTATGAAAGGTTAAGTAGTTTCCTAACATCAATTGATTTTTCTAGAGGAAAAATTGATTCTACACTGTTTATAAAGAAAGTTAAAGAACATATCTTATTGGTCCAGGTGTATGTTGATGATATTATTTTTGGATCAACTGATAATTAGTTATGTGTAGAATTTGCTAAGATAATGCAGGGAGAGTTTGAAATGTCTATGATGGGAGAATTGACATTCTTCCTTGGACTACAAATCAAGCAACTTAAAGATGGCATTTTCATCTCTCAAACCAAATACTGCAAAGAGATCCTTAAAAAGTTTGGAATGAACACCTCAAAGGAAGCTAACACACCCATGGGAACTTCATGCTATCTAGACAAGGATGAATCAGGTTTGGAAGTTAATCAAACTATGTATAGAGGTATGATAGGATCATTGTTATACTTAACTGCAAGTAGACCCGATATTATGCATTCTGTCTGTGTGTGTGCTAGATTTCAGGCTTGTCCTAAGGAATCTCATCTAATTGCAGTGAAACATATTTTAAAATACTTAAAAGGAACTACTGGTTTTGGTTTGTGGTATCCGTCTGATGCTTGTATGAGTTTAATAGGATATTCTGATGCTGATTATGGTGGATGTAAAATTGATAGGAAAAGTACTAGTGGGACATGTCATTTGTTAGGTTCATCCTTAATATCTTGACATTCTAAGAAACAGGCATGTGTTGCTTTATCTACCACTGAAGCTGAATATATTGCAGCTGGTAGTTGTTGTGCTCAAATTCTGTGGATGAAACAACAGTTAGAAGATTATAGTATCTTTTTAAATGACATTCCATTGATGTGTGATAATACGAGTGCAATAAATCTTACTAAGAATCCAGTAATGCACTCTAGGACTAAACATATAGAAATAAGACATCACTTTTTGAGAGATCATATCAGTAAAGGAAACTGTAAAATAGAGTATGTAGATACCAAACGTCATTTAGCAGATATTTTTACTAAGCCTCTATCCAAGGATAGATTTTATGATCTTAGAAGAGACTTAGGGATATTAGAAATAGCTTAAATTCTGCTTAATTTGACTGTTTTTGGATGGTTGTAATGTTATAATTCATTCTGTAGGATGTTCATAGGTTATCATGTGTTCAAACACTCAAAACAGGGCATTCCTCTCTGGAATAATCGATTAATTGGAGTAATAATCGATTATTTGCATCCAAAACACTTAAAATAGGGTATTCCTCTTTGGAATAATTGATTAATTCGTCCATTAATTGATTAAAACCAGTAATAATCGATTAACAGCCCAAAATAATCGATTAAATGGGTCTGGAAGTGATTTAATCGATTAATTTGAATTTTAATCGATTAAATCCGACCAAGTTTGCTTCCTAGCCGTTGCCAACGGATATTTTGACCATTATTCCCTTCCATATGAACATTGGAGATGCTTGGTTATAAATAGGGACTTTCATTTCAATTCTACTCAATTCTATCTCTTGAAATCAAGTTATCTTACCTTATTCTAGCTATCTTGCCCTCTTCTCACTACACTTAGCTTTCTAAATCTTGTTATTCCTCTAATCTTTCAATGGCCTCATCTTCTCGTGCTAAGATCCCTACTAGAAGAAGATCTGCACCCTCATCTCGACCCCGTCCTAATTCTGTAGAAGGATGGATTTCTGATACAGATGGCCAACAAGAATTTCTGACCTACTGGAAGGAACAGGCTATTATTTCTCCCAAGTTTCTTATTGGTGAGCAATTCATCAATAGGGGATTCAATTTTCCCAACCTTCTTGAAATTCAAGGAGTTCTTCCCTTCATCCAAATGCAAGGTACTTATTATCCTGATTTAGTTAAGGTATTTTACTCTAGATTTAAATTTAGAGATCAAATTGCTACTTCTAGAGTAAAGGGTGTCACCATTATTCTCGACGATGATATTTGGGAAAACGTCGCTCACTTTCCAATTAGAGAAGATGCTATTAACATTTATGGTGAGGTAGATGACTTTGACAGATTTTTAGCTTACCATTCTTTTCTGAGAAATCCCTCCATAGAGATTGGGCGTCTCCTTCATGCTGGACCTTTAAAGAAGGAGGAACGCATGATTCTCCATCTAATTGTTTGGATCCTATGTCCTCGAGCTACAAATCATGCCCAATGTTCTTCCATTGATCTTCGTATTATTCATGCCATAATGAATAATGAGCCGTTAGATTGGGGCGTTCTTGTCACAATGACCATGTTAAAAGCAAAACGTCATCCCACATTCAAAATTCCATATGCATTACTTGTCTCTCGTATTCTTGAATATAAAGGAGTGAATGTTGAAGGTGAACAAGCAGTTAGAACAAATAACTTGAACCGCATGCTGGAAAACACATTGATTCAACTCCAAATGGTGTGTGTCAATGATATTTATGTTCACAAAGATGACGTTCCTAATCAAGGTGATGCTAATGAAGATTCTGATGAAGATATGCCTCCAGCTGCTGAGTTTCCCTTTGACCAAATCCAAAGTGTTGGAACTTCCTCTACTCATCATGAAACCCGACAATCCATGGAAGACATGTTATCTGACATGAATCAGAGGATGCAATCATTCTTCATTCTTTTTGGAGTACGACATGAGGAAATAATTCGCCGTATATCTGATGTAGATGATAAAGTGTGCCGTTTAGAAAATATATTTGATGCACACTTTCATAGTGATGATAGTGAAGAATTTTAATTTTGTTATTTATTTTCTCTTCTTGTGATGTAATGTATTGACATTTCTGAAATAACATGTGATGTTTTGTTATTGCATTGATTGAGGGGGAGCTTTCTCTAAATTATGCATATTTTGAGGGGGAGCTCTTATGTTTGTAATGGATGAATTATTTTTTATTCTAATCAAAATAGGGGGAGAAAATATTTAAAACCTAATTTGATTACTTTTAAATATTATCAGGTATGTTTAATGTGTTTGTTAGTATGACAGATAAAACAGGTTATTACAAGGCTTTAAAAGATAATTTTGATCATCATCAAAAAGGGGGAGATTGTTGAACATTCAAGGACTTGATGTTGCACTTGATAGACATGAAGATTGTTGATTTTGATGATGATTCAAGAACACAAAGACTTAGAGTGTTGAAGACTTGTTTTGTATTGTAATAACTCTGTTTCAATTAGATTGAGTCTGTAATATTAGAGTTTAAGATAGCCAGTACATAGTCTGCACCTTAGAAGCTTCAAAAAGCTCAAATTTATCATCCAGGCTCGGCTTTAATCGATTAAATAGGGAAATAATCGATTAAAACAGTGAGAAAAATCATTTTCTGTAAAAACTCACTGGTTTAATCGATTAAACCAACTTTTAATCGATTATCAGGCGGTTTAATCGATTAAACCACCTTTTAATCGATTAAAACAGAGAGGTTTGGGTTCTGTTGATATTTGGCTCTATTTTAATCGATTAATACTTCTTTTAATCGATTATTTCAGTCAAATTTTGATTTTTAACTTCAAATCAAACCTATTTTCGAAAACCCTTTTCCCAAGAACCCTAATTCCGAAAATCCCAATTCCCAAACCCTAATTTCTCTACTTAAACTCTTCTATGGCACTCAGAAAAGAAGAACAACCTTTTTCATACAAAAGTTAAGTGCTGTAGTGCCAGAGAACTGTTTGTTGCAAGAAAAAGGGGCTTTCTGAACCTGGTGTGGGCTAGAAGCGATAAGAATCACTAAGTGGAGTTCTTAGTGGATTGTGTGTTGTGCTGTCTCTGGGGAAAGTTGTTCTTCATCTCTTGTGGATTTCAAGAGAGGTGTTATCTTTACTTTATCTCTTCCATTGTAAATTGTTTGTAATAACTTTGTTTATAGTGACAGCGTTAATCCTCTGTTTGAGTGATTAGCAACTGGACGTAGGGTCTTTTGATCCGAACCAGTATAAATTTCCTGTGTAAGACTCTATCCCTTTCTCTATTTACATTTACACAGATTTTAATCAGTAAAATTTGGGGAAAATTTTGAAAACCTAATTTTTGTTAAGAAACCAATTCACCCCCCCTCTTGGTTTTTGTCCGACCACGCGAACATTCCGCTGCGCGATTCTAACACTTCTGTGTAAGACTCTATCCTTATCCTACTTACGTTTACACAACATTTTAATCGGTAAAATTTGGGGAAAATTTTTAAAACCTAATTGTTGTTAAGAAACCAATTCACCCCCCCTCTTGGTTTTTGTTCGTTCACACAAACATTCCGCTGCGCGATTCTAACACGTGGGGTTTGCCAAAAAGCACCCTTTTCAAGAATTTTTTATAAAAAGCTTGCTTCGAAGGTTCTTTCATATCCCTTATTCTATTTTATCGCTTTTATTATATACTATCTCTGTCCATTAGTTATTAAGGGTCATGTAGTCGATAGTTTAATTCTTTCAATGAATAAATAAGGGTAAAAGTGTAGTT
The DNA here is from genome assembly GCA_963425845.1 of Sphenostylis stenocarpa. NCBI lineage: Eukaryota > Viridiplantae > Streptophyta > Magnoliopsida > Fabales > Fabaceae > Sphenostylis > Sphenostylis stenocarpa. The sequence continues at coordinate 22,724,031 of OY731401.1, read as the reverse complement.
TTAATGTTCTTATTTCTTTATAAAAATAGTCCATCATAGGGATTCCGAAAGGGGCGTCGTGAGGAAGCTAATACCTTCCCCACACGTAACTAACTCCCTTACCTAACTCTGGTTATAATGACCAAAGTTGGTTTTTCTTAAAAACCATCGCCTTCTTTTCCATTTCTAATGTTTTTGGTAAAAATATTGGTGGCTACTCCTTGAACCTTTTTGAAAACCTTGCCTTTAGATCCAGCTCGGTTATCGGATAACATAAAGGCGTTGAACCACTTCTTTAAAAAATGCGAGTTAACAAAACCATCGCGTCGCTCCGACCGCCTCTTTTGACGACGGTGACACCCACCCCTTGGTTCGCAAACATTGTAAATTATTTAGTTGCTTCTATTTTTCCTCCCATTTCATCTAGAGCGCACAATGATAAACTTAAGAGCGATGCTAAGTAATATATATGGGATGACCCCTATCTGTGGAAGTTGTGCAGTGACCAGGTAATTAAGAGATGGATACCAAATCAAGAGATTGACTCGGTCCTGAAATTTTGTCATTTTTCTGCAACTGGTGGTCATCTTGGCATTCAGATGACAACTCGTAAGGTGTTTGATTGTGGTTTCTACTGGCCCACCATCTTCAAGGATGCATGGAGGATTTTCAACACTTGTGAACAATGTCAGAGAGCAGGAGGATCCATTACATGGAGACAGCAGATGCCCCAACAACCCATGTTATTTTGTGAGGTGTTTGATGTATGGGGTATTGATTTCATGGGTCCTTTCCCTGTTTCTTTTGGTTTTTATTATATTATCCTTGCAATTGACTATGTTTCAAAATGGGTGGAAGCCAAAGCCACCAGGACTAATGATGCTTGGGTTGTTGTGGATTTTGTTAAATCTAACATCTTTTGCAGGTTTGGAGTACCTAGAGTCATTATTAGTGATCAAGGCACCCATTTGTGCAACAGGTCTATGCAGGTGTTGCTAAAAAAGTATGGGGTTGTTCACAAAGTTTCTACACCTTACCACCCCTAAACTAATGGGCAGACTGAAATCTCAAACAGGGAGATCAAGATAATTTTAAAGAAGATTGTCCAGCCGAACAGAAAGGATTGGAGCAACAGACTAGAGGATGCTCTTTGGGCACATAGGACTGTCTACAAGGCACTCATAGGGATGTCACCTTGTCGGGTTGTCTTTGGAAAGGCATGTCACTTACTTATGGAAATAAAGCATCGGGCCTATTGGGCTGTGAAGACTTGTAATTTCTCAGTTGACTAGGCTAGGGAGGAAAGGAAGTTGCAACTTAATGAGCTAGATGAGATTTGATTGGAAGCCTATGAGAACTCAAAGTTCTACAAAGAGAAAACCAAAAAGTTCCACGATAGCCCGATAGCTAGGAAGGACTTCATGGGTGGCCAAAAAGTGTTATTGTATAATTCTAGGCTTAGACTCATGAGTGGTAAGCTACGATCAAAGTGGAATGGACCATTTGTTTTTACTAATATTTATCCTTATGGTATAGTTGAAATCAAAAGTGAATCCATAGAAAAGAGCTTCAAAGTAAATGGGCATCGACCGAAACCATTCCTTAACAATCCTTCTCTAGTGGATGTCATTGTCGATGAGATGTCCCCGACTTATCTCACTTCTCTTCCACCATGATCAAGGAGTTCTTCTTTCTCCATCAACTCTTTTATCTTGTTTGTCCTATTTGTTTAGTGGATATGATTGTGTTTACATTGAGGACAATGTCTAATTTAAGTGTGGGGGAGATTGTTCTTTGTTTAGGATTTTTAGTTTTCTTTGTTTTGTGTACAGTTTGCATGCTTCTCTTGAATTTTTGGGTTTTTTTAGGTTTTGGGAATTTTCTTCACTCTTGGATATAAGTTGCTTGATACTTTATGGATTGAAATCCTTGTTCTTCTTTACATGCCAAGTTGATTTTGAGGTTTGAGAGGTTGATTTGGAAGTGACACATTTACCCTATGTGAGGTTTTAAGTCACTCTCTTATTTCTTTCTTGTGTGTAATGCCTCTTGATTGCTTGCACAAGTGGCCTTAGCTTGACTCTTTTTGATGTTTCTTGATTTACATGCATGTTTAGAGTTAATTAAGGCAATTTTTGTTGTGATTAACCTCTAGTCAAATAAGCCTACCCTGAATCAATTCCCTTTATATCCTCTTTGAGCATATGTTTCCATTTACTTCTTTTAAATCTCATTACAAGCCTCAAGTGAAAAACCCATGATTACCTTAACCTGAAGGATTTTTGGAGCTTTGGAATCATTTTGGGAATAACTCGAATAAGTGTACAGGTGTGTTTTCATTGGATGATATACTCGGCAGTTGGTTCCTTAATGTACAAATTATGCAATTTATTTTTTCAAAAAAAAAGAAAAAAAAGTTCAAAAGAAAGAAAAGTGTTGTTGAGGAAAAGGAAATTGAAAGGATTAATTGGTATTAGAGGTCTTTGAGCATGCTCCGATGATTATTTTTGACTTATTCCCCATTGCTCCTCTAATTCCTAAGGTTCTTAGTTATGTCCCATATGATATCCTCCACCTTGTCCTTGGCCCCATTACAACCTTGGAAAGACCTTTTGTGCATGTGTTTTTGGTTGTTGGTTTTAGAGGTTTGCCAAGTCTATGTGGTGCTTGTTTTTCATGGGTGCTTTGAGAGTAAATAGTAGCCTAAACACTTAAGTGATACAGTGCATATCTTGTGAGGTTTTGTTGATTTTTATTCACCTCTTGAGCAGATTGATTTTCTTGACATGTTTTGAATTATTTGGACGATGTCCATAGATGTCTCGGTTTCTTTGACTCTTTGAGTGTTGGAGGTTGTCTATTCCTTTAATTTCCCAGGTTTCATTAAATAGTATGTAATTTTGTTTATGTTTTTGTTTGTCATTGTTTTTGTCTTTGTTTCTATCCTTTGCATGATTTTCTTTAAATATTTTTGGATTTGTTTCCTTGCTCGTCTGCATTTCATGATTTTGCCTAGGAGTGCAAAAGACTAAGTATGGGGGTATTTGATGGAACATATTTTCTTGCGTAAATATATATCATTATGGACCTAATTACTCTCACATTTAGACTTAATTTCGTGGTAGTATGATGTTTGTTAACTCTTATTTGAATTATGGATTTAATTGCAAAACTAATTAATTTTCGTATTTATTGGCAGCTTGACCTTTGCTCAGTAATAAAGCCATATATGGAGCTACGGAACTCCAAATTAAAAAATTCAAAGTGAGCTGTAAATCTAAGACGCAAGGATACAAATGTTTCTCTCACGTGCATTATCCAAATCTAACCGTAAGATGGCCAAAGTTGAGTACGAAAAACAACCATCAAAGCTGTCTTGCAGGTGTCCGTATTTGGGTTTCATTTTATCATATTTTACATTTTGGGCCAATTTGTCTTTAGATTATTCAATGCATTGAGTGGATCAGAATTGTTATGAGCCCAGTTGGAGAAACCTAGGTTAAATAGCCATGCAGAGAAAGAATAAAAGAGATTAGGGGTTTTACACAGAGAATAGACTCTACTTGATATAGCATCAAGCACTAGGGTTTTATGAAGAGTTTTATTCTGGTTTGTTTTGCACTTTGTTCAATTTCAATTCTACAATTCGTTTTCAATTCTGCAGTTCAGGTTCAATTTCAAATTCCAATTGCAATTTCAATTTTGCACGTATTCAGTTTTCTGAATTTTCAATATCAATTTCCTACTACAATTTAAATTTCGGTAATTCAGTATTCAAATTCAATTTCTTAATTTAATTGCATTCCGATTTCATAATTAAATTCCAATTTCTTATTATTGTGATAATTAAGTGTTGATGGATAGCTAAACCTTTGTATTGATTTTATGAGGAGAATGCAAGTAGATATTTGAGGTTTTGTTCTTCAATTTTATTTCGTTTGTTCTCTTAACTCTTCATCTTCTAATATCAGTGTTGAATTATAATCTATTTATGCTTAATAAACCGAAACTAATATCATAGTTTGCTTAATTCTGTGTTAGAAATGAGATTATATGATGTATGCAATGCTTAATTATATAAGGATAATTTGGGGTTAATCTTCGCTTGGTTGGTTAATTTCATATTGGAATAAGGGTTAAAGCTAATTTGGGATTAATCTTCGCTTAATTGATTAATTTTGGATTGGAATATAATTTGGGATTTATCTTCGCTTAGTTGGTTAATTTCAAATTAATTTCGTAATCTAGGATAAGTGACAGTGCATTGGAATCAGGAAATCAATTGCATTCTAATATGTTTTTAATCCGTATTTTTATAATCTATTTTTGTTCTGTTTCATCTAATATTTTAAATCTGAAAAATCTCCCCTTTTGTTTCTGTTCTAATTTGAAAATTTGACAAGCTTTAATAAAAATTTGTGGTCTTTGGGAGAAGACCTAGGAAAGCTTCTTAGTACTACATTCATCTATTTTTATTATTTGACTAAGTATGACATCGATCATATTTCTTAATAAAAAATACAAATTCCATAGAAGATAGAAGAGTTGGACATAGAAATTCTATAAGTTTTTCAAAAAATTGAACTCAACATCCTTCTACTTGAAGCTTTAATTAAATTCCCAAATATGCAAAATTTTTGAAGAAATAAGAGGAGGTTGAAAAGAAATGAAAAGGTGACTTAGGAATGAATGTTACAACTCTCATCTTAACACCATTCAATAGAATTTTAGAAAAATGCAAAGATCTAGGGATATTCACAATTCCTGGTGTCATTGGCAACAAGTTTGAAAATGCCATACTTGATATATGATCATCTATTAATGTTATGTCTTTGACTATTTATTCTTCTTTCTTTTTTGGTTTTATGCAAAACACATGTGTGGTGATTCAACTTGCAAATAAGAGCATAATGCAACCAACTTGATTGATTGAAGATGTCTTTATAATGGTGAAGAACTTAATCTTTTAATCATTTTTTATATTCTTGATATAGGAGGTGGTTGATGAGTCATTTTATTGTCATATTTTCTTTCCTTTCCTGAACTTATTTTAAGTAGTGTTTTGGGCTTAACTTTCTCATTATTAATGAATTTTTATTAATTGGGCTTCATTGGGCCAATAATTCAAATTTTAATTAATTTGAATCTATTTGATTTAATTTTTTCTCATTATTATTTTCAGTGACAATTTAAAGCAATTTTGGGCCTAAAAGATCGGGCCAGATGCCATATTATAGTTTAAAGCAATTTTGGGCTTAGAAAATTGGGTCAAATGTCATATTTTATTCTATATGGGTACTAACATTATTTCATTGTTTTATTTATCATTTTTTTCTATAGAGATCTAAAAATCATGATTATGGAAGCATTATAAACTAGACAATTCAGCTTTCCAAAGAATCTAGAATAATTTAATTAGGAGCTAAATTGGATTTTACATAAATTATCCAAAACAGTTCAAGCGCACAAGGTCGTCCCAATCGATATGTTTCAGTAATTTAAGTCTCCTAATTTAATTAGACCTCCGAAAATAGTAGAATTAGTGGCATTTTAAAGGTAACTCAAAAGGATTTCAAAGAAGACTGGAATCGCTTAATTTGGATAAGTATTGAAAATACTGCACGTGTTTGAAGTTCACTGACCTGCACTTGAAGCCAACTTATGATGTGTTTTGTGGACTGATTGGGTCCAAACCTAGATTAAGATTAGGGTTAGGGTTATTTATATAAGCGAGATGTAGGGTTGAGAGAAAAGGACACCACGCAACAGCCTACGCTAGTCGCCTTTCATCTTCTGTAATTTGTATTCAAGTTTGTTTACTCTTCTGTCATTATTTTAAAATCATGTTTCGATTTTAATTATGTCTCTTCTTCTGCGTTTTCAATTTTCCATGGATAGCTAAATCTTTGTATTGATTTTCTGAGGAGAATGCAAGTAGATCTTTGAGGTTTTGTTCTTCATTTTCATTTCGTTTGTTCTCTTAACTCTTCATCTTCTAATCTCAGTGTTGAATTATAATCTGTTTATGCTTAATAAACCAAAACTAATATCACAATTTGCTTGATTCCGTGTTAGAGATGAGATTATGTGATGTATGCAATGCTTAATTGTATAAGGATAATTTGGGGTTAATCTTCTCTTAGTTGGTTAATTTCATGTTGGAATAAGGGTTAAGGAAAATTTGGGATTAATCTTCGCTTAGTTGGTTAATTTCATATTGGAATAAGGGTTAAAGCTAATTTGGGATTAATCTTCGCTTAGTTGATTAATTTTGGATTGGAATATAATTTGGGATTTATCTTCTCTTAGTTGGTTAATTTCAAATTAATTTTGTAACCTAGGATAAGTGACACTGATTCGAATCGGAAATCAATTGTTTTCTCATTGTTTTATTCAAATTCTATTTTTTATTTATTTACTCGTTTATTGTTAGTATGCAAAACCCCTTTTTCTATTGTTTAATCTGCATACTCGTGTAAGAACATTGGTTTGATCTCGTAGTTCGTTGGGAGACAACCTAGGGAAGCTTCCTAGTACTATATTTATCTATTTTAATTATTTGACCGAAGTACGACATCGATCAAATTTAGCGTCGTTGTCGGGTAACTTGCAGCTTCCAACCAAGATTCTAACATTAGTCTTAATTTCTCTTATTCAAACCCCTATAAGCGAGTGCGTTGGAAAAAGTTTTTACCATAAGTATATAATTGGATTCTTATTTGAATATTTTATTTTATTTTCGGTTATTTGAATATTTTATTTTTTATTGCACTTATTTGATTATTTTATTTTCAATTATTTGAATATTTTATTTGATTTGTCTGTTTAATTTAGCATTCTAACTTATGTCAATTTTATTTTGATAACTCACTCATTGGGTTCTTAAAAAAAATTTCGAAATTAAATTTATTTTTTCTTCTCTAATTTTTTATTCTAGCTTTATTAAAAAAAAGAAAAATTATTATTATTTGTTCTTGTGTGCTATCTAACCATTCTTGCGAGAAAACTTTTAATAAGTCATCCTTGAAAGAAAATTTTTGAAAACCATTCCCATAAGAAACTCCGGATGTAGCTTGGTAGTGTGAGAGTGCATGTCTAGGAGAGTTCTGGCTAGGAAAGACTTGGTACTTCAGTGTGTCCATTAGTGACCCACCTCTCTTTCCTAGGAACCTACATGGTGTACTTGTTCACAGTCTACCATTGTCATTCCAGTTCTTCTAATAATTTCCAAACTGATAACATGGGTGATCAACATGCTAGACCTCGTGAGAGAACACTTAGGGAGCTTGCTGCCCCTGAATTCACTTATGATAGCTTATGTATCCAGTATCCTGATGAAGATGTGCCTTATGTTCTTAAAACTGGACTCATACACTTATTGTCCAAGTTTCATGGTTTTGCAGGTAATTTTACATTATCTGTTCCACCATGAAACCTGCGAATGTCCAAGAAGACCATGTGTTTTTGAAGGCTTTTCCTCATTCCTTGGAGGGAGTTGCAAAGGATTGGTTGTACCACTTAGCCCCTAGGTCCATTACTGGCTTGGATGATCTGAAAAGGATGTTCCTGGAGAAATTCTTCCCTTCCTCTAGAACCACTACAATCAGGAAGGATATCTCAGGAATCAGGCAACAGGTTGGAGAAAACCTCTATGAGTACTGGGAGAGATTCAAGAAGTTATGTGCAAGTTGTCCCCACCACCAAATCTCTAAACAACTACTGCTTCAATATTTTTATGAGGGACTGAACAACATGGAAAGAAGTATGAATGATGCTTCAAGTGATGGTGCACTTGGTGATATGACTCCTGTAGAGGCTAGACGGTTGATAGAGAAAATGGCCTCGAATTCCCAACAATTTAGTGCAAGGGGTGATGCAATAGTTATTAAAGGAGTAAATGATGTGGCTACAGACTCCTCTGTTGAAATAAAGAAACTGAACAGCAAAATTGATGCCTTAGTGAATTTAGTCACTCAACTTGCTGTAACCCAGAAGAATGTTGCTGCACTTGAAAAAGTTTATGGTGGTTATACTTCCATAGATCATTATACAGATGGTTGTCCCTCATTGCAATCTGTAGAACCAGATGCTCCCCAAGCCTATGCTGCAAACACTTACAACAACAAAGGTCCACAATTGCAGCAGAATTTTGACTTGGCTTCAAATAGATACAACCCAGGTTGGAGAAATCATCCAAACCTTAGGTGGTCAAATCAACAACCACAACAACAGCATCCTCCTACTTTCCAAAACAATGTTGGATCGAGCAGATATGTGCCTCCACCTTTTCAATAGCAGTATCAGAGACAAAATGAGGCTCCAGCAACAGCACCAGCTCCCCCTAAACCTTCCACTTCTGAACCTTCATTGGAAGAGCTGGTCAGGCAGATGACCCAACAAAATATGCAGTTCCAACAAGAGACAAAAGCTTCCATCCCAAGTTTGACAAATCAGATGGGGCAGATGGCTACTCAGCTTAATCAGGCATAGTCCCAGAATTTTGATAGATTGTCATCCCAAACAGTGCAAAATCCAAAAAATGTCAGTGTCATCACTTTGAGATCTGGTAAGCAGGTTGATATCCTAGTAGCTGCACCTGTACCAGAAATTGTGTCTGCACCTCAGACAGACAACCTTCCTTCATCAAATACAAAGTGTCCTGAGCAAGGGCAGCCTGCAGATGACAGTACAGGATCCTCCAGTTCTACTACATAGAGTAGTCAATAGTTGTATCAGCCTCCTATTCCTCTTCCATTCCTACTAAAAATTCCTCCAAGTAAAAGGTTGGAAGATGTAGACAAAGAGATTCTAGAAACATTCAGGAAGGTGGAGGTGAACATTCCTCTCTTGGATGCCATCAAGCAAATTCCTAGATATGCCAAATTTCTAAAGGAGTTGTGTACACATAAGAGGAAGCTAAAGGCAAATGAGCGGATTAGCATGGGTTATTCAATTAGCAAGAGGAAGCTAAAGGAGTTGTGTACACATACGAGTATAGTTATTCAATTAGCAAACAGGAGTGTTTCTCATCCTACAGGTTTCATTGAGGATATCTTAGTTAGGGTTGGTGAGTTGATTTTACCTGCTGATTTTTTTATTCTTGATATGGATGATGGATTTTCACGTGGTTCTGCACCTATCATTTTAGGCAGACCATTTTTAAAGACCGCACAAACCAAAATTGATATGCATACAAGGACTTTATCCATGGAATTTGATGACATTGTGGTGCACTTTAATATTCTAAATGCCATGAAACACCCATCTGAGGATCATTATGTCTTTCATGTTGATTTGATTGATGAATTAATTGATGAACATGTATTTGAATTCTTTCATGATGTTGACTTCCCATCTCTACATAATTCCTTCACCTGACTTGCATGTACTGATTCTAAAGTGTGTAGTTATTGCATTGATCAATTTGTGAATATTGATATTAATACAAATGATGACATGACTGATACAAATGCTAATACACATTCTGATCATGCACATGAATTTGATGCTTTCGTTGTTGTACCTCTTCATTCTGATTTTATAGAGTCAGAATGCACTAACCCTGTTGTAGGAAGTACACATGAATTTTACTTGCAGGTTGAGGTATAGGCTGTGGAACCCATTACTTCCCCTTTTCTGGTTCCTTCTGTTGTTCAGCCAACACCCATACCAGAGCTAATACCCCTACCGGAGAACCACAAGTATGCTTACTTGGAGGATGATTAGAGACTACTAGTGATCATTTCCACCTCCCTCACTGATGATGAAGAGGAGAAGTTGTTGCAAGTGCTTAAATTGTGGAAAAAGGCCAATAGATGGATCTTGGTATACATTCCTGGTATTAGCCCATCCAAATGCATGCATAGGATACTTGCAGTTAAGTATAACAGAGAACCTATCATACCTCTATACATGGATTGATTAATTTCCAAACCTGATTCATCCTTGTCTAAGTAACATGAAGTTCCCATGGGTGTGTTAGCTTCCTTTGAAGTGTCCATTCCAAACTTCTTGAGAATCTCTTTACAGTATTTAGTTTGAGAGACAAAAATGCCATCTTTAAGTTGCTTGATTTTAATTCCAAGGAAGAACGGTAATTCTCCCATCATAGACATTTCAAATTCTCCCTGCATTATCTTAGCAAATTCTACACACAAAGAATTATTAGTTGATCCAAAAATGATATCATCAACATATACTTGAACCAATAAGATATGTTCTTTTACTTTCTTTATAAACAATGTATAATCAATTTTTCCTCTAAAAAAAGCATTTGAAGTTAGAAAACTACTTAGCCTTTCATACCAAGACCTAGGAGCTTGTTTCAACCCATATAATGCTTTCTTCAATTTAAAAATATGATTAGGATAACTAAAATCTTCAAATCCAGGGGGTTGCTCCACATATACTTCTTCTTTAATAAACCCATTCAAAAATGCACTTTTAACATCCATTTGATATAATTTAAATTTCATCAATGATGCATAAGCAAGAAGTAGGCGTATAGCCTCTAACCTGGCAACAGGAGCATAAGTTTCATCATAATCAATACCTTCCTCCTGACAGTAACCTTTGGCAACAAGTATGGCTTTATTCTTTGCTATATTTCCATCTTCATCAAGTTTGTTTCGAAATACCCATTTAGTTCCAATTACTTGATGTGATTCTTCTCTTGGGATTAATTCCCAGACTTGATTCCTTTCAAATTGATTGAGTTCCTCTTGCATAGCTATGCACCATTGGTCATCTTTAAGCGCCTCCACAACATTTTTGGGTTCTATCTATGACACAAAAGCTACAGACATGCAAAAATTAGTCATATTTCTAGTTCTTACCCCTTTTGATATATCACCAATAATATTGTCCATTGAAAGTCCTCTTGGTGATTGCCATTCTTTTGCTAATATAGGTGTTTGAGAAGGCTCATTTTCTTCCAAATACAATTCATCAAGAGCCTCTCTTATGTACTCATCATCACCTGCAAGTTCTTTATTTTACTCAAGAGGATTTCCCCCAAGGTCTACAATTTCATCAAAAGTAACATGTATAGATTCTTCAACATTTAAAGTTCTTCTATTAAACACTCTATAAGCTTTGCTAGTTAATGAATAACCTAGAAAAATGCCCTCATCGGCTTTTGAGTCAAATTTTCCTAAGTTGTCCTTTCCATTATTTAACACAAAGCACTTACATCCAAATATTTTCAAATGAGCAACATTAGGCTTTCTACCATCTAACAATTCATAGGGATTTGATTTTATAATTGGCCTAATGAGCATTCTATTCAAAACATAACATGCAGTACTTACAGCATCAGCCCAAAAATATTTAGGAACATTTGATTCATTTAATATTGTTCTAGCAAGTTCCTCTAGTGACCTATTTTTCCTTTCAACTACACCATTTTGTTGGGGAGTCCTAGGAGCAGAAAAATTATGCAATATACCATTTTCCTCACAATAATTTTCAAACCTTTTATTTTGAAACTCACCACCATGGTCACTTCTTAAAACTTTAATTCTTAAGTCTTTTTCATTTTGAATTTGCTTTGCAAACTTCCTAAAGACCTTAAAAGCTTCACTTTTCATTGTTAAGAAAAATGTCCAAGTATATCTAGAAAAGTCATCAACAATCACAAGACCATAATAATTTCCACCAAAGCTTTTTATCCTAGAAGGACCAAATAAGTCTAAATGTAATAATTCTAAAGGTTTTGATGTGGAAATAACATTCTTTGATTTAAATGATGATTTTACTTGTTTACCTTTTTGACATGCATCACATAATCTATCTTTTTCAAACTTTAACTTAGGCAAACCAATAACTAAGTCTTTTGAAATCAATTTGTTTAAATGATGCATATTTATATGAGCCGCTCTCTTATGCCATAACCATGGGTTCTCTTCCTTAGCAACTAAGCATGTTATACTAGTATCATGTATACAATCCAAATCAATCAAGTATATGTTATTATGCCTAATGCCTTTCAATGCTATATTTTCGGAATCTATCAAATGTATGGTACAAAACTTACTTTCAAAGATTACCTTAAATCCTTTGTCACATAATTGACTTATGCTAAGGAGATTATACTTTAGCCCATCAACAAGAAGCACATCCTTAATCTCCAAAGTGTTTGCACCACCTATATTTCCAATTCCAAGAATCTTTCCTTTGTTGTTGTCCCCATAAGTTACATATCCTTGTTCTTTAGCTTTGAAACTCACAAATTTCATTTTGTCTCTGGTCATATGTTTAGAGCATCCACTATCAAGATACCACATAGACTTCTTTGATTTGGAAGTTTCCTACAAAACAAGAACATAGTAAACTTAGGTCCCCATAACTTTTGGGTCCTTGGGGTTAGAGACAAACAAGTCATTTAACAATAGGAACCCAAATGTATTTTCCTTTAGGAACACCAAAATGTTTGATTTTACATCTATTTGAAGTATGACCATTTTTCATACAATAAAAACATGCTTTAGATGTAGCTTTCGAATATGATGCATTTCTAACAATAGATGCTCTAGTTCATTTTTCAACCCATACTTTTCTCTTTTTCATTTTAGGCTTTTTCAAAGGAACTTGATGGTTTACTCTATTTTGAGCTATAACAACTTTATCTTTATTATTATTACTTAATTCCTTTTCGACTTTATCAAGCAAATGATTAAGTATATCAATGTCATATTCATACTCTTTACAAGATGCACATGCTATATTCTTATCATCATTCTCATCTATGCATACAATTTTCGTTTCTAAGGTTTCCTTTTCCTCTAAACATGCAATTTTCGTTTTTAAGCACTCTACCTCCTTTTCGGATCTACTTAAACTCTTTTTCACAGCTTTGTATTCATTTTCAAGTCCTTAAAGGCACTAAACAATTCATTATATACATTTTGCAGTTCATCAAAATTATTTTCATCATCACTTGAAGATGAGTCGGAATCACTTACCTCAAAATCGGAAGATATATTGTCATTTGCCATTAAGCAAATATTAGCTTCAATTTCCGAGTCACTTGACTACGAACTCGAATCACTATTTTCCCAAGCGATGTAGGCTTTCTTCTTGAAGAACTTTTTGCCTTTATTATCTTAATTTTTCTTGTTTGGACATTCAGTCTTCACATGTCCTGTTTCACCACAACCATAGCATTTTATATTTAAGGAAGTATTTTCTCTTACCTTTGAATGGATGCCTTCCTTTGGCTTTCATGAATTTGGTAAACTTCTTCATCATGAGACTCAATTCTTCTTCATCATTCTCCGAGTCTTCTTCTTCCTTTTTACTCTTACCTTTGGAAATTTCAGTTTTGAAGGCTAAGTTCCTCTTTTGATGATGTCCTTCCTCATCATTTAGCCTTCCTAGTTCTAGCTCATGCTCTCTCAACTTTCCAAAGAGCGCCGCCATAGACATTGTGGCAAGGTTTTGTGACTCCGAGATGGTCGTCACTTTAGGTTGCCATTTCTTATCCAAAGATTTCAAGATTTTAACATTTAATTCATCAACGTCAAAAATTTTACCTAACCCAGTGAGATGGTTCACAATGTGTGTGAAACACTTTTGAACGTCAAATATCGTTTCGCCTTGTTGCATTCGGAACATCTCATATTCTTGGATTAGAGAATTTTTTTGTGCTCTCTTAACATCGTCGGTACCTTCGTGGGTCACTCTTAGCATTTCCCACATCTCTTGAGCACTTTTACAAACAGAGATCTTGTAAAACTCATCAAGGGTTAAAGCAGATGAAATAATATTTCTAGCCCTAACGTCAAATTTAGCTTTTCTATTTTCCTCCGCTGTCCATCTAGAAAATGGTTTAGGAACGTCTACTCTGTTTTCAAAAATTTTAGGAATATAGGGATCGTTTAAAATAGCGTCCCAAACACCTCTATCAACAGACCTTAAAAAAATTTGCATTCTAACTTTCCAGAAAGGATAATTTTGACCCACAAAAAGTGTGGGTCTGTTGATAGACGCACCTTCGGCAAACATTTGATTTTGTCCGGCCATTTTCAAAAAATTTGAATGACTATCAAAGCAAGCTCTGATACCACTTGTTAGAATCACACAGTGGAATGTTTGCGTGAAGGGACAAAAACCAAGAGGGGGGGGGGGTGAATTGGTTTCTTAACAAAAATTTGGTTTTAAAAATTTTCCCCAAATTTTACCGATTAAAATGTTGTGTAAACGTAAATAGGATAATGATAGAGTCTTAGACAGGAGATTTATACTGGATTGGATCAAAAGACGCTACGTCCAGTTGCTAATCACTCAAACAGAGGATTAACGCTGTCACTATAATCAAAGTTATTACAAACAAATAACAATGGAAAAGATAGAGTAATGAAAACACCTCTCTTGAGTCACATAAGAGATGAAGAACAGCTTTCCCTAGAGACGGCATGTAACCCCCCTTACAGATTACATTTATTAATTCTAATTTATTATCTAAGTTAGTAATATTTTCAATATTCATAGAAGGTTAATAGAAAATATACTAAGTGAACAATTAATTTAGGTAAGATTTTATATTAAATCAAGCAACAAGTTCTAGTACAAAGTTTTCAAAATATTACAAGTCATGAAGTTATACTTATATGTTATACAATTCCCAACCTAAGCTCTGGATTTTTGCATCCGACATCTATCTCTTGGACTATATATTCCTGCATCATACGTCACCAACATCTGGGATTGAAATATTTATGGGGTTAGACATTTAATTTTATCCACAACAAATAAAGCAAACATTCATACGATAAAGTCAACCAATGAAAAATTCCTTCTAATAGATATACAACCGTATATAATTTAATTTAAAAATTAATTATGAGAAACAAATAAATAAATCATGGAATCATAATAGAGAATATCGTACAAATCATGAATAATTTACAATTTTATCATGCAATATGTTTATGATATGCACATGTGACTCCAAACGTAAAACTTTAAAATCATAAAAAAATTATTTTTGACTCAGTGCTCCATGGAGACTCATTTGAGTGTCTAGTGGAACCAAAGCTTAACATCACCCTGTCCGGTGATTCGGCAATGTCCCACTAAACGCGAACAAGTAGACAGATAGTCGAGTGTCGGTGCACCCGGCAGCTACCACGGCACGTAATCAAATAAAGACTCGGCCACTTATGGAATTGCCCATGCCCAAACACTCCCTAGACCAGAGGTCCATCCCCATAGACCGGAGGTCCTGTCTTACCTATTCTAATCCCCCATTTACTATCGGAGATTCCGGTAGCTCAATTTTTAATAATTCATTCTCTGTCTCATTTGGCCAGCCATTTTCATAGTCATATTTCACTACCGGATGCTCTTGATAGTAAATTGACTCACGTAAAATGTAAAAATTCTGTTTTACACATCATTATTCCTACCAACCGTCCTTGGTAGCAACTTAAGAGAAATTTCCAAATACTTTTCCGTAAAAACTTTTCCGTGACTTCCAGAAAACATTTCATGCACTATGTTTATGTCTCGTATGAAACAAAACAATCTATCATCAATTAAATACTTAAAAACATCTCCTTCATATATTCAAAATTTTAATTACAATTCATAGTTGTTTTAAGCAAGACAAATTTTATTAATAATTTATTTCATAGGGTTCAGTGTTTTGTCCATATCTTGAGTTCTAGACCTCATTTTAAGATGATTCCAATTGTGTTGGAAAGATAACATAATAATCTATAACTTTGATGAAGGCACTATCCTAAAATTCTAACGTTTATTGAGTCGTTTTCCTAGTAAACAAAGAGGAGGTAATATATTGTTTGACTTTATTTCGATTATACCCTTAACCTTTTTCAAAATTCCATTTATGTCCCTAATATGTGAAATGACTATTTTACCCTTGATCTTTTGCAAAAATTCCCACCTAGTCCTTTCTTCTTCCTTCGCTCGCTCAAGCGAGTACACCGGTCGCTTGAGCGAGATGGAACCCGAGAGTCCCCTTTTGTTTTGAAGGCTTCGTCGCTCAAGCGAGTACATCGGTCGCTTGAGCGAGTAATGACCCGAGAGTCCCCTTTGTTTGAAGCTTTCGTCGCTCGAGCGAGTACACTTGTCGCTTGAGCGAGACATGACCCTTAGTCCCCTTTGTTTGAAGCTTTCGTCGCTCGAGCGAGTACACTTGTCGCTTGAGCGAGACATGACCGTTAGTCGCTCAAGCGTTGTAATTATCGCTTGAGCGATAAAGAACCCGAGAATCCCAAATTTTCCAGGTATCCTCGCTCAAGCGACATATTTTTCGCTTGAGCGAGTTTTGCAGATTTTCATCAGTTCACCATTTTCGAAATCCAAGTTTCAAATTTCTCAGTTTCAATCACTCAAATTTGTTCCAAATCAAAATTAAACCATAAATATGTTCAGTTTAAGTTAAAAACAACAATTTTATTATATAATTCATCCTTAATTGAAAGAATTTCAATAATATTTCAATATTTGCAATTGATGAATAGTAATCTCCAATTACAGACATTCGTATGAATAAAACTAAACGTCTAACCCATACCTGATTCCTCAATATCTTATTACTCTCCTAATTTTGTATGCTCCTCCTTTCCTCCTTTCTCTCTCGGTTTATTCTTCAAGTTGGTCGTGAATTGTGTTGGTGTATGTTTCCAGTTTCCTCCTATTTATAAACTTACTCACCGACTTAATTCTTTCTAGGATTTTCTTCATTGTCTTTATTCTTCGCCTTAATTTAATTCGATTCTTCACCGACTTAATTCAAATGTATTTAGGCCACTACCGACCTTCTCGTTTCTCTCTTTTTTTTTTAAATATTTATTTACTCATTTATTTAATTTTTATTATTAAGAATTATTATTAAATTATTATTTGACACAATATTAACCTTGGATTTTATTTTATAATTTTCTTAAGACAAAATTACTATAAAAATCATGTTTTATTTTTATAATAACTCTACATAATATTCGGTACATATTTATAACTTACAAAATTTATTTATATAATTGATTACAAAATTTAGGATATTACACGGCACAACACACAATCCACTAAGAACTCCACTTAGTGATTCTTATCGCTTCTAGCTCACACCAGGTTCCAAAAGCCCCTTTTTCCTCCAAGAAATAGTTCTCTGGCAATCATAGCTCTCAACTTTTGTTTGAAAAAGGTTGTTCATCTTTTCTGAGAGCCTTAGAGAACCTTAAGTAGATGAATTAGGGTTTGGGAATTGGGGATTTTCGAAACTTGGTGTATTGGGACTAGGGTTTTCGAAAATAGGTTTAATTTGAAGTTCAAAATGCATATCTAACTGAAATAATCGATTATCTCAAGTGTTAATCAATTATTATAGAGCCAAAATCAATAGAAACCCATAACACACTATTTTAATCGATTATTTGCCCTGTTAATCGATTAACAGGCCTGTTAATCGATTAACAGGAGTGTTAATCGATTATTACACAGAGTTGATACATAAAATGGTTTTTCTCTCTGTAATAATCAATTATTTGACCCTTTAATCGATTAAACCCGTGAGTATTTGATAAAAATGAGTTTTATGAAGCTTCTAAAGAGTAGACTATGTACTGGCTATCTTAGACTCTAATATTACAGACTCAAACTCATCTGTCGTCGCCGTCCATTCCGACGTCTAGGGACATCTCAAACGTTTATGCGAGCAGTCGTGAAAAGATGGTTTAGACTCGCGTTTTATGTTAAAATTATGTTCATTTCTTCCGAGGTGCTCAACAACTGAACTATCCTCTAAAAAAAGCAAGGTTTTCGAAAAAGGGGTTCTTATGGAGTCGCCACCAATGTTTTGACCATAAACATTGGAAAAGGATAAAAAGGCGTTGATTTTAAGAAAAACCAAACTTGGCCATTATAACCAGAGTTGGGTAAGGGAGTTAGTTACGTGTGGGGAAGGTGTTAGCACCCCACAACGCCCCTTTCAGGTTCCCTATGGCGGATTAATTCATTTAAGTGAAGATTACAAGAAATTACGCGATTACCCTATTTTATTGCATAATGTTCAAAAATGGCTATCTACATTATGTTATTTTATATTGCATACATAAAGCAATAAAAGAGAAGAGAATTGAAAAGAACCTCCGTAGCAAGCTTTGTATTGCGAATCTTTTAACTGTGAGGATGCGTTTTGGCAATCCCCCGCTCTACAAAGACTCTCCTCCCCGAATACAAGATCGACTCGACTAAATTTTTAAAGAAGAATCGAATGCTGGAATACAATTCCTTAACTGATTGTTACCTTATTAAGGCAATCAGAAAGTTCATTCAAAGTAGGAAGAGAAGAGAAGTACTTGGAGTTGTCTGGGATGTGAAAAAGTGGCAAATGAGCCTCCTATTTATAGATTTCGCAGCCTGGCAGCTTGGGACGGCCGTCCGGGGCTTGGGAATCAAGGATAAGCGTCTGGAGAGGTTGGGACGGTCGTACCATTCAAATTTGGGACCTGAGACGTGCGTCTCAACTTTGGGACGGGCGTCCCACTTGGCAAGGGTAGCTTGGGACAGTCGTCTCACATTTGGGACGGCTGTCTCAACTAGTTTTGGCCAGCTTTTGTGTTCTGGGACCCCCGGGAAGCTTTTCTTTCTTTATTCGGACGTCGATTGATGCCGATAGACGCCCGTTGAAGCTTTATCTTCATATAGGAAGTCTTCTTTGGCCTTTTATTGAGATGTCGGGCGAGCTTTATCTTGTTATAGGAAGTCTCTTTAGCCTTTATTGAGAGGTCGGGCAAAATTATGGGTCTACAACTACCCCCCCTTCACCTGCCTGACTAATTGTTGGCCTAATATGCCGACAAAATTAGTTGGTAGGGGAAGGAGTTAACCCTTTTTGCCCGATTATCCTTCAGATGCTCCTTCGCTTGAAGTTTGCTGATCCTCTAGATGATAAATATTTTTTATAGGTACCAACCCCTATCTGGTTTGAGCCTTCTTTCATAAGGCTTTGGTGAGTACTTACCCTCACCAGGTCTGAGTCTGTATTTCACTAGACTCTTGTGGGTACCTACCCCCACTAGGTATGAATCTGCTCTTCGCTAGATTCTGAACCATATTCCATAAGGTTCTTGTGGGTACCTACCCCCACTTGGTATGAACCTTGTTCTGCAAGGCTTTGGTGAGTACCTACCCTCACCTGGTACGAGTTCGCATTTTGCTAAACTCTTGTGGGTACTTACTTCTGAGGTGCTCAATACTTGAACTATCCTCTAATAAAAGCAAGGTCTTTATAACCCATTTTTGTAATGCTCTAGCGAGTATTTTACTCTACCTGATGCATTTTGCTAGGTTTTGATGAGTACCTACCCTCATCCGGTATAAACCTTATTTTGTAAGGCTTTTGGCGGGTACCTACCCCCACCTAGTACGAATCTGCATTTTTGCTAGATTCTGATGAGTACCTACCCTCATCCGGTACAAACCTTATTTTATAAGGCTTTTGCTAGTACGAACCCTATTCTATAGGGCTCTGGTGAGTACCTACCCCCACCTGGTACGAACCCTATTCTATAAGGCTCTTGTGGGTACCTACCCCCACCTGGTACGAACCTTATTCTATAAGGCTCTTGTGGGTACCTACCCCCACCTAGTACGAACCCTATTCTATAAGGCTCTGGTGAGTACCTACCCTCACCTGGTACGAACCCTATTCTATAAGGCTCTTGTGGGTACCTACCCCCACCTGGTACGAACCCTATTCTATAAGGCTCTTGTGGGTACCTACCCCCACCTGGTACGAACCCTATTCTATAAGGCTTGTAAACCCCTAATTTTGCCCGGCCTCTCAAAATAAAAGCTAGAGGAACTTCACCCGAAGATGGAGTTTATCCGGCTTCCCAAAACAAGAAGGATCTCCCACAACAAAAGACGGAGTTCACTCACTCGCACAATAAAAGCCAAAAGAGACTTCCTACACAAAGACAAAGCTCGCCCGACATCTTATTGGAGGCCAAGAAGACTTCCTATATGAAGATAAAGCTTCAACGGACACACCTCGACATCAATCTATGTCCGAAAAAGGAAAGGAAAGCTTCCTGGGTCCCGTAACACGAAAATCGGACAAAACAGCCGAGACCACGTGCCTCGAAGTGGGACGGCCTTCCCAACTGCTATTTTACAGTTGGGACGCGCGTCCCGTATGTGGGACGGCCGTCCCAAACCCATTTTAAGTGGGACGGCCGTCTCGGCCTTCCTGGGGTCCCGCTCCGTGTAATTTTGCTATTTGGGACGGCCATCCCAGTCCGTACGGCCGTCCCAACCCGCACGGCCGTCCCAAAGTGCGCCAACTGCGAAAAACTATAAATAGGAGGCTCATTTGCCACTTTTTCACACCACGTACACTCCGAGAGCTCGAAACACTTTAGAGCACTTGTCTACTTCTCTCTCTCTCTCGAATGATCTTTCCGATTGCCTTAAATAGGTAACAATCGGTTAAGGAATTATATTCCGCATTTGATTCTTCTTTAAATTTTTAGTAGAGTCGATCTTGTATTGGTGAGGAGAGACTGTGTAGAGAGAGGGTTGCCAAAACGCATCCTCACAGCTTCGAGGTTCTCAATATAAAGCTTGCTACGGAGGTTCTTTTCAATTCCCTTCTCTTTTATTGTTTTATTTATTGTTTTATTGTTTTATTTAGCTTTATTATGTCATGTAGAATAGGATCATGTAGATAGCTATTTTAATATCTCTTTTATTGCTTTATTTAGCTTTATTCATCATTTTATACATGCAACATAGAATAAAATCATGTAGATAGCCATTTAATATTATGTAATAAAATAGGGTAATCGCGTAATTTCTCGTAGTCTTTATTTAAATGAATTAATCTGTCATAGGGAACCCGAAAGGGCGTCGTGGGGTGCTAACACCTTCCCCACACGTAACTAACTCCCTTACCCAACTCCGGTTATAATGGCCAAGTGCGGTTTTTCTTAAAATCAACATTTTTTCCTTTTCCAATGTTTATGGTCAAAACATTGGTGGCGACTCCATAAGAATCCCTTTTCGAAAACCTTTTAAAACAATAACGTGAGTCTAAACCATCTTTTCGCGACCGCTCGCATAAACGTTTCGAGACGTCCCTGACGTCGGAAAGGGACTGCGGCGACAGATGGCGACTCCACTGGGGAAGCTAGAGAGTTGATCCCATTTAGTGACAGTATAAATTCAAACTAAGTAAAGATTTGAAATTACGCCTTTACCCTTCGTATGTTTTTTATTGTATGGCTTTAAATAACTCGCTGTATGATTATTTCGCAATTGTTTGAAATATAAATTGCACACAAAAACCCTTGCACACAACAGTCCCTCTATACCCGGGGCAAGAGTGAATATCTATAGGGAGTGGGTGGCAGATACGATCGGTTAGTTGGCACACGGGCTACTACCGTTGTCTGAAAACCACCAACTCAAGGTGATAACTCTCTTCTTTTGATCTAAGGGTGTCGCCACGGAGTTCCGTGCATGACCCGAGGATTGAGAGATTGAGAGGTCCCTATAATGGGGGCACCTTGGGGACCTTTGGCCTGGTGAGAACAGTTAGAACCACCTAAACCAAGCACGTTTCGCAGGAACACCCTACCTCGTGATTAAATAAGCGTGGCTCGCTCGTGGATGTATGAATTGTGTGTGCATACGTTTGCTGCATTTGTATTGATACATTAGCATAGGGTAATCATACAACAAAAAAACAAAAAATGAAGAAACCCTAAAAATCATAAAAAAAATAAAAAACATTAAGGTCATAAAAATACCTTTTACAAAATTCCTGGCAAAGTCGTATCATTCATACCGCATCATTCAATAAGTGGTAAAACCAAGAGAGAAAATCAATGCATTAAGAAAAGTATGCATAAACATCATCATAATAAAATCTCTCATACATAAACACATTCATCCTAGGGCATATTTATTCCACACCAATCATTTAAAATAAAAAGTTATAATAAGAATCATTAAAATCATTTAGAAGGTGGTTGGTCTTCCGCCCGTCCTCACTCGTGCTCAAAAGGCTAGGAAAATGGAACAACTAGAAGAACAAAACCGAAAGCTCACCGCCGAGCTTACTACACCGAAAGAACAAATGGCTCAAATGTTAGAACCGATGCATCAACAGTAATCTTCATCAAGAGGGTCCTCGAATGGACAGGCCTCTCACCAGGAAGAAGAAGAGGAACCTCAAAATGAGCACAATCAATCCGACACAAGAACAAGTACACATTCCCGCTCCCGAAGTATCAAAACAACAAATCATCGCTCTTGAAGAGAGGCCGAGAGCCATGGAAGGTCATAACTTTGATATAAAAGAGGCTGACTGATATGTGCCTCGTAAAAAATATCCAATTCCCTAACAAGTTCAAAACTCCGGACTTCCCGAAATACATGGGAACGACCTGCCCAAGAAACCATCTTACTATGTACTCGCCGAAAGATGGCCGCACATGCCGATAATGAAAAACTCCCGATCCACCGCTTCAAGAGAGCCTGGTCGAATCAGCCTTAAACTGGTATATGCAACTAGAAGGAGGGCAAATACAAACTTGGAGACATATGGCGAGATGCATTTCTTCGTCGTTATAAATATAATATTGATCTGACCTGTCGCCGCCGTCCCTTTCCGACGTCTGGGGGACGTCTCGAAACGTTTATGCGAGCGGTCGCGAAAAGATGGTTTAAACTCGCGTTATTGTTTTAAAAGGTTTTCGAAAAGGGATTCTTATGGAGTCGCCACCAATGTTTTGACCATAAACATTGGAAAAGGAAAAAATGTTGATTTTAAGAAAAACCGCACTTGGCCATTATAACCAGAGTTGGGTAAGGGAGTTAGTTACGTGTGGGGAAGGTGTTAGCACCCCACAACGCCCCTTTCGGGTTCCCTATGACAGATTAATTCATTTAAATAAAGACTACGAGAAATTACGCGATTACCCTATTTTATTACATAATATTAAATGGCTATCTACATGATTTTATTCTATGTTGCATGTATAAAATGATGAATAAAGCTAAATAAAGCAATAAAAGAGATATTAAAATAGCTATCTACATGATCCTATTCTACATGACATAATAAAGCTAAATAAAACAATAAATAAAACAATAAAAGAGAAGGGAATTGAAAAGAACCTCCGTAGCAAGCTTTATATTGAGAACCTCGAACCGTGAGGATGCGTTTTGGCAACCCCTCTCTCTACACAGTCTCTCCTCACCAATACAAGATCGACTCTACTAAAAATTTAAAGAAGAATCAAATGCCGGAATATAATTCCTTAACCGATTGTTACCTATTTAAGGCAATCTGAAAGATCATTCGAGAGAGAGAGAGAAGTAGACAAGTGCTCTAAAGTGTTTCGCAGCTCTCTGGAGTGTCTGTGGTGTGAAAAAGTGGCAAATGAGCCTCCTATTTATAGTTTTTCGCAGCTGGCGCACTTTGGGACGGCCGTCGGGCTGGGACGGCCGTCCGGACCGGGATGGCCGTCCCAAATGGCAAAATTACACAGAGCGGGACCCCCAGAAGGCCGGGACGGCCGTCCCACTTAAAATGGGTTTGGGACGGCCGTCCCACATACGGACGCGCGTCCCAACCGTAAAATAGCAGCTGGGACGGCCGTCCCACTTCTGGGACCGTGGTCTCGGCCTGCTTTTGTCCAGCTTTCGTGTTCGGGACCCCGGAAGCTTTCCTTTCCTTTTTCTGACATAGATTGATGCCGAGGTGTGTCCGTTGAAGCTTTATCTTCATATAGGAAGTCTTCTTGGCCTCCAATAAGATGTCGAGCGAGCTTTGTCTTTGTGTAGGAAGTCTCTTTTGGCTTTTATTGTGCGAGTGAGTGAACTCCGTCTTTTGTTGTGGGAGATCCTTCTTGTTTTGGGAAGCCGGATAAACT
Organism: Sphenostylis stenocarpa; assembly: GCA_963425845.1. Classification (NCBI taxonomy): domain Eukaryota; kingdom Viridiplantae; phylum Streptophyta; class Magnoliopsida; order Fabales; family Fabaceae; genus Sphenostylis; species Sphenostylis stenocarpa. The sequence goes on along the minus strand of OY731401.1, from coordinate 22,700,143 downwards.
CCATCTTCGGGTGAAGTTCCTCTAGCTTTTATTTTGAGAGGCCGGGCAAAATTAGGGGTCTACAGCTGCCCCCCCTTCGCCTGCCTAACTGATTCGTCGGTTTTTAATATGCCGACAAAATTAGTTGGTAGGGGAAGGAGTTAACCCTTTTGCCCGGTTATCCTTCGGATGCTGCTCCTTGTTGATCCTCCGGATGATAAATATTTTGATAGGTACCAACCCCTATCTGGTGTTTTGACGAGTACGAACCCCCTGTCATGGTAGACCCCCTTCCGTAAGGCCCGATGAGTACACACCCCCATCTCGGTGTTTTGACGAGTACGAAACCTCTGTCTGGTATGAGTCTCGCATTTTGCCGGACTCTAATGGTTTTTACACCCCCACCGGGTGCGAACCCGTATCTTGACAAGGCTCTATTGTGCGAGTCTGCATTTTGACTGGACTCTAATGGTTTTTACACCCCCACCGGGTGCGAACCCGCATCTTGACAAGGCTCTATTGTGCGAGTCCGCATCTTGACGGACTCTAATGGTTTTTACACCCCCACCGGGTGCGAACCTCGCATCTTGACAAGGTTCTATTGTGCGAGTCTCGCATATTGACTGGACTCTAATGGTTTTTACACCCCCACCGGGTGCGAACCTCGCATCTTGACAAGGCTCTAGTGTATTTTTTCACCCCACCGGATGTGAACCTCGAATCTTGGTAAGGTTCTAGTGTATTTTTTTTTCACCCCACCGGATGTGAACCTCGAATCTTGGTAAGGTTCTAGTGTATTTTTTCACCCCACCGGATGTGAACCCGAATCTTGCTAAGGTTCTAGTGTATTTTTTCACCCCACCGGATGTGAACCCGAATCTTGCTAAGGTTCTAGTGTATTTTTTCACCCCACCGGTGTGAACCCGAATCTTGGTAAGATTCTATTGTCTGATGGCTCACCGTTTTTTATCATGCGCCTATGGGGAGTAATTTGATTTTGACTTTTCTTGTTTTAGTCATCCGGGTTTTACCTGGGAGTTTCTGTTAGTTGCCTCTTTTTAGGCGGGAATCCACTGGGGATTTGTTGATTTTTTGATTGTGCCTCTTGATTAGGCGGGTGCTTCAATAGTGGTGAAGGCTTTTTACTTGTTGTTTTTCACCTCTGAATAGGCTGATGTTCTTCTTGAGGATATTTGTTCTTGATAATACCTCCGAGTAGGTAGATGTTTTTTGAAAGCTTTGTGCTTGTATTACCTCTTATAGGTTGATTTCCCGCTTCTTGGGGATATCGGCTCTTTGCTTGTTTCTGAGTAAGCATAGGCATTCTTGGGAGTGAAGGTTTTGTACTTCGCTGGGGATATTCATATTGGGTGCTTAACTCCTTGTGGATTTGTAATTTGTAATTTGCCTTTGCGGTTAGGCTTACTGGGGAGAAAAATTTCTTTTTGGTGATCCACCGAGGGGTTGATTTGCCTTCCTGCGGATGGAATTTTCTCATTTTCTTCTTTTATAGATTTTTCTTGATGTGCTCTTCTTGGGGATTTTCTTTTGGTTTTTTTCTTGCAAGTGGCCTTTGTTAGAGGATGAAAGGCTTTTTTCTTCTTTCTTTTTGTTGCCCCCAGCTGATGTGGGGGATTTTGACTCGTTTTTTCTTTGATGGACTCCTCGAGGCGGCGACTCTCTAATGAGTGTGCTTGATGACTCATGCGGTGATGTCTTCGAGTCGTGAGGTAATCTTTTTGTTTTGCCTCTGGAGTAGGCAAGGATCCGCTTGGGGATAATTGAGCTTTTCCATTGGTTTTTTCCATTTTTGGTGTATTTTTATTGGTGTAGAAGGTTGACTGTTGGAGTTAGCTTTCTTGGAGCTCCTTATTTTGTCGAAGATAATTTTGATTTTCGCCTTTCGCGATTTTGATTTTCATTTAGAGGTTGGATTTTAGCGTCTTTTATTCACAATCACAAACATGGAGACTATCTTCCTTATATGCATGTTTATTTATTCTTGTTTGAAAGTTTATTTTTTCTTGATTTTGACAAAGTCGTATTATGCAATTACTTTGTGTGCGGATGTCTTAGATGCAATCTAATGTTTATTTATTTTTTATGCACTTAGAAAGTAGCCGGCCTTCTTCCGTTGGCTTCTTATGAATATGCCTGGTGGGCTCCTCTTCTATGACCGTGATGTCTGGGCTCTTCTTTTATCCATCTTTTGGTTTTAGCCCTATTTTTTGCCTAGACCGCCCTTTACGGGTTTTCGATCTAGCGGGCTGCCTTAATTTTTGCCTAGAATATCTTAGGGGGTTGTTGCCTTATCTTTTGCCTAGATCGTTCTTTTTGGGATTTTCGATCTAGCAGGCTACCCTGGTTTTTACCTAAGAATATACTAGCAGGCCTTTCTTTTTGTTATGCTTCCCCCTTTTTTTTTTTTTTTTTTTTTAGATGCATGTTTGATCTTTGATTAAAAGTCTTTGCGCATATTTATGATTTATCAATAAAGAGGCATTTCCATAATATTTGGTCAAGAGAAAGGAAATGAAGGGGAATTTTATGAACAAAAGTTTATTTCTTTTATAGAAGGATTACAAAAGGTATTTAGAAGAATGGGTAGTCAAGGTTGGCTGTACTACTGTATAGGCTTGAACAGTCATGTCTATGATATCTGCCCCCCAGTTCTCCTAATTGCTTCAGTTGAGATGCCTGAGCTCAGAGTGAAGACTATGCAGACTGCTTGCTTCTGGAAGAATGTTACTTTAGCCGCCTTTTCGGTTTTCGACTAAAGTAACCATTGCTCTTAGTTTTTTTTTTTTTTTTTTTTTTTTACCTCTTCTTTTTGCCTAGGACGTATCCTAGCGAGGGATATGGACCCTATTTTTTGCCCAGTGGATGCCCTTTGCGGGTTTTCATTCCTCGACGGGTCATGAGCAATGTCTTCAAGCATAATATTTCTTTACCGCGTCAGAATTGATTGGGTGTCGAAGCTCTTCTCCATCCATATTAGTGAGGATAAGCGCCCCTCCCGAAAAAGCTCGTTTGACCACAAAGGGTCCTTCATAATTTGCCGCCCATTTTCCAATTTTATCCTTCCGGCCTGGGAGCAGTTCTTTACCACTAAATCTCCTTCTTGATAAGTATGAGGGCTGACCTTTTTGTCATAAGCCTTTTTTATTTTCTTTTGATAGGCTTGTCCATGGCATATGGCACTCAGCCGCTTTTTCATCGATAAGGTTTAACTGATCATATCGACTTTGAACCCATTCGGCTTCTGTTAATTTCGTTTCCATAATAATTCGCAGGGAAGGTATTTCGACCTCTATTGGCAATACGGCTTCCATTCCATATACAAGGGAGAATGGAGTGGCTCCTGTTGAAGTTCGCACAGATGTTCGATAGCCATGAAGAGCAAAAGGCAACATTTCATGCCAGTCCCTATAGGTTTTAACCATCTTTTGAACAATCTTCTTGATGTTCTTATTGGCCGCTTCTACCGCGCCATTCATTTTGGGTCGATAAGGAGAAGAATTATGGTGTTGAATTTTGAAATCCTGGCATAGTTCTTCCATCATTTTGTTATTCGATTGGTCCCATTATCGGTAATGAGACGATGTGGAATGCCGTATCGACATATGATATTTTTCTTAATAAAGGTGACCACTACTTTTCTAGTCACATGTGCATAAGATGCAGCCTTCTACCCACTTAGTGAAATAATCAATGGCCACCAAAATGAATCGGTGACTATTGGACGCCTTAGGCTCAATAGGTCCGATGACATCTATGCCCCACATAGCGAACGGCCAAGGGATAGCCATAACGTTGAGAGGTATCGGTGGAACATGTACATTATCTGTGTGTATTTGACACTTGTGACATTTTTTAGCATACCGATAACAATCTCTTTCCATTGTGGACCAAAAGTATCCCGCTCCGAGAATCTTCCTAGCCATGATGTGCCCTGGTGCGTGAGTCCCAAAGGTTCCTTCGTGTATTTCTTTAATCAATATCTCGGGCTTCTTCGGATTGACGCATCTTAACAAAGTAGAATCACAATTCTTTTTATAGAGGGTTTCTCCTATCAACATAAATCCTATAGCCCTTTTCCGAATGGTCCTTTTATCATTGTCACTTATTCCCTCTGGGTATTCACCCTTTGTCAAGTATCGTCTTATGTCATGATACCAAGGGGTTTCGTCTTTTTCACTCGTCCACCATCATGCGAAGGCTTGTTTGTCGTGCCTTTTGACTTGGATGATGGGCATCTCGTGTTCCCGCCCTAGTGCGAACATGGATGATAATGTTGCCAGTGCATCCGCAATCTGGTTATCCTCCCGAGGGATATATTCGAAACTGATGTTTTCCATTTGTGAAGTCATCTTACGGATATGCTCCAAATAAGGGATTAATTTGGAGTTTCTAGTTTCCCATTCACCCTTGAGCTGGTAAATAACAAGGGATGAGTCACCGAATACTTTAAGTTTAGTTACCCCGTGATCCAAGGCCGCTTGAATACCTAGAGCACAGGCTTCATATTCTGCCATATTGTTTGTACAGTCAAAGGTTAATCTAGTCGTTATCTGGATATGCTTCTTTTCAGGTGATATTAAAATAGCTCCGATCCCATGTCCCAAGAAATTTGAAGCTCCATCGAAAAACATGATCCATTCATCATTTGTAAGCTCTTCATGTTGGATATGCATTATATGCTCATCTCGGGAAATCATCTTGGAGGGATTGATATTCGTCTGCCGACCCATGTGCCAGGTAGTCTCGCCAAAGGACCGCCTTTGATAGCTTTCTCGAGTGACATGAATGATATCAAATTCTGAGAGAAGTACTTGCCATCTAGCTATCCTCCCGGCCAAGATGGGTTTTTCAAACAAGTATTTGATTGGGTCCATTTTGGAAATTAACCAAGTTGTATGTCTGATCATATATTGTCGAAGGCGTTGAGTTGCCCACACCAATGCACAACATGTTTTTTCGAGTGGTGTATAGCGGGTCTCATAATTTAGGAATTTTTTACCGAGGTAATATATGGCTTGTTCTTTCTTTCCGGTATCATCTTGTTGACCGAGTACACATCCCATGGATTCATCGAGTACCGATAGGTAAAGAATTAGGGGTCTCCCTTCCACAGTGTGGTATCAGGACTCGGAGGATTAGTTAAGCATATTTTGATCTTTTCGAAGGCTTGTTGGCATTCATCGTTCCAAACTCGTCGATTGGTTTTTACGCAATAACTTGAAGATAGGCGTACATTTATCTGTTAATTGCGCAATGAATCGTGCGATGTAGTTTATTCGACCTAGGAACCCTCTCGACTTCTTTTTCTGTTCTTGGTGGGGGCATTTCTAGGATTGCCTTTGTTTTATCAGGGTCCACCTCGATTCCTTTTTTACTGACGATAAACCCGAGAAGTTTTCCTGATCGTACTCCGAATGTGCATTTAGCCGGATTAAGCTTAATCTGGTATTTTCGAAGCCGATTGAATAGTTTCTTTAAGTGTAGGAGGTGATCTGTCTCATTTTTGGACTTGACAATCATATCATCCACGTATACTTCGATTTCTTTGTGAATCATATCATGAAATAGTGTAACCATAGCCCTTTGATAGGTTGCCCCCGCGTTCTTAAGTCCGAAAGGCATTACTCTATAACAAAATGTCCCCCATGGCGTAATGAAGGAAGTTTTTTCTCTGTCTTCGACAGCTAATTTGATTTGATTATACCCTGCATATCCGTCCATGAAAGAATAGAGAGTATTTGTAGCAGTGTGATCTACGAGCATATCAATATGTGGTAAGGGAAAATCATCTTTTGGACTTGCACGGTTTAGGTCCCGGTAATCTACGCATACTCTGATTTTTCCATTTTTCTTGACAACTGGCACTATGTTTGCCAACCATTCAGGGTACTTTGACACAATCAGAAAATTGGCCTCCAACTGTTTTTCTACTTCTTCTTTAATTTTTAAGGACCATTCTGGTTTTACTCTTCTGAGTTTCTGTTTAACGGGCCGAAATCCCTCTTTTAATGGTAATCGGTGCTCCACTATACTTTTATCGATTCCAGGCATATCATGGTAGGACCACGCAAACACGTCCATATATTCTCTTAGCAATTGTATTAGTTTTTCTTTGACATCATCGTCAATTTGGGTTCCAATATTTACTTCTTTCTTTTTATCTTCTTGTCCCAAATTGATGACCTCAGTTTTCTCCTGATGGGGCTGTATTGATTGCGCTTCTTTTTCTAGCAGTCTTTGTATGTCCGGGGAAATGGTCCCCTCCTCACTGTCTGACTCAATCCATTCGTCTTCAGCTTTCGGATCTTCCAAGGAGTTTTCAATCACAGACATGACTGTATGGGTTATGCTTTGTTTTAGATTTCTTTATGAGATGTATGAGAGAGAAAAGAATGAAAGAGAATATGGATATTAAAAAAAATGCCTTATTGTATTGATAGAAGAAAATATTTACAAAGCCCTTATTAACCAAAAATCTCGTGATCATGGGCAGGGATCACAAGAAATACATCGGGAGTTTTTTTTTTTGAAATATATTTTTTTTTGTTGCAAAAGATGGTAAGAATGATGAGCCCTAATCTGCTGGTCTTCCTTATCCCGTCTTTTATTCGAGCTTTAATAAGGGCTGGTCATCCACTTGCGGAGTAGATGTATCAAAGGTAATCCATCCTGCGTCTATTAGATTCTGGACTTTGTGTTTTAAGGCTACACAGTTTTCGATGGAATGTCCCGGAGAACTTGAATGGTAATCACAACTTTCATTAGATTTATACCATTCCGGGTATGGTGGTTCCATTTTCTTGGGAGGGACACGTACGAGGAGCTTGGCGTCCAATAATTTCAAAAACAGACTTCCGTAGGAGGTAGGTATGGAAGTGAATTTCCTCTCTTGTCTGCGTGGTTTGGCTTGTTGCGAGGAGGCAGAAGGCGTGGCAATATTAACTGCATTCACGTCTCCTTCCTTCTTCTTTCCAATATTCTTTCTAAAAGTTTGAGTAGAGGAATTGGAGGAGGTTTGTTGTATAATTCTTCCACTTTTCAAGCCTTGCTCTACTCTCTCTCCTATGATGACTACATCCGCAAAGAGTGTTGATGTATTCCCTATCATTTTGTCGTAATAGGGACCGGTCAGAGAATTGATGAACATGGATGTAGTTTCCTTGTCGGATAGAGGAGGTTCCACTTGTGCTGCCAATTCCCTCCATCTTTGAGCATATGCTTTGAAGGATTCGTCATTTTTCTTGCTTAATAATTGTAGATCTGCTCTTTCAGGGGTCAGATCAATATTATATTTATAACGACGAAGAAATGCATCTCGCCATATGTCTCCAAGTTTGTATTTGCCCTCCTTCTAGTTGCATATACCAGCTTTAAGGCTGATTCAGCCAGGCTCTCTTGAAAGCAAGTGGATCAGAGTTTTTCATTATCAAGCATGTGCAACCATCTTTCTGCAGTACATAGTAAGATGGTTTCTTGGGCAAGTCGTTCCCATGTATTTCTGGAAGTCCTGAGTTTTGAACTTGTTAGGGAATTGGATATTTTTGACGAGGCACATATCACCCGCCTCTTTTATATCAAAGTTATGACCTTCCATGGCTCTCAGCCTCTCTTCAAGAGCAGTGATTTGTTGTTTTGATACTTCAGGAGCAGGAATGTGTACTGTTCTTGTGTCGATTGATTGTGCTCATTTTGAGGTTCCTCTTCTTCTTCCTGGTGAGAGGCCTGTCCATTCCGAGGACCCTCTTGATGAAGATTCTGTTGATGCATCAGCTCTAACATTTGAGCCATTTGTTCTTTCAGTGTAGTAAGCTCGACGGTGAGCTTTCGGTTTTGTTCTTCTAGTTGTTCCATTTTCCTAGCCTTTTGAGCACGAGTGAGGACTGGCGGAAGACCAGCCACCTTCTAAATGATTTTAATGATTCTTATTATAACTTTTTATTTTAAATGATTGGTGTGGAATAAATATGCCCTAGGATGAATGTGTTTATGTATGAGAGATTTTATTATGATGATGTTTATGCATACTTTTCTTAATGCATTGATTTTCTCTCTTGGTTTTACCACTTATTGAATGATGCGGTATGAATGATACGACTTTGCCAGGAATTTTGTAAAAAGGTATTTTTATGACCTTAATGTTTTTTATTTTTTTTTTATGATTTTTAGGGTTTCTTCATTTTTTGTTTTTTTGTTGTATGATTACCCTATGCTAATGTATCAATACAAATGCAAGCAAACGTATGCACACACAATTCATACATCCACGAGCAGAGCCACGCTTATTTAATCACGAGGTAGGGTGTTCCCGCAGAAACGTGCTTGGTTTAGGTGGTTCTAACCGTTCTCACCAGGCCAAAGGTCCCCAAGGTGCCCCCATTATAGGGACCTCTCAATCTCTCAATCCTCGGGTCATGCACGGAACTCCGTGGCGACACCCTTAGATCAAAAGAAGAGAGTTATCACCTTGAGTTGGTGGTTTTCCGACAACGGTAGTAGCCCCGTGTGCCAACTAACCGATCGTATCCGCCACCCACTCCCTATAGATATTCACTCTTGCCCCCGGTATAGAGGGACTGCTGTGTGCAAGGGTTTTTGTGTGCAATTTATATTTCAAACAATTGCGTAAATAATCATACAAGCAGCTTATTTAAAGCCATACAATAAAAAACATACAGAAGGGTAAAGGCGTAATTTCAAATCTTTACTTAGTTTGAATTTATCTCGTCACTAAATGGGATCAACTCTCTAGCTTCCCCAATGGAGTCGCCATCTGTCGCCGCTGTCCCTTTCCGACGTCCGGGGACGTCTCGAAACGTTTATGCGAGCGGTCGCGAAAAGATGGTTTAGACTCGCGTTATTGTTTTAAAAGGTTTTCGAAAAGGGATTCTTATGGAGTCGCCACCAATGTTTTGACCATAAACATTGGAAAAGGAAAAAATGTTGATTTTAAGAAAAACCGCACTTGGCCATTATAACCGAAGTTGGGTAAGGGAGTTAGTTACGTGTGGGGAAGGTGTTAGCACCCCACAACGCCCCTTTCGGTTCCCTATGACAGATTAATTCATTTAAATAAAGACTACGAGAAATTACGCGATTACCCTATTTTATTACATAATATTAAATGGCTATCTACATGATTTTATTCTATGTTGCATGTATAAAATGATGAATAAAGCTAAATAAAGCAATAAAAGAGATATTAAAATAGCTATCTACATGATCCTATTCTACATGACATAATAAAGCTAAATAAAACAATAAAACAATAAATAAAACAATAAAAGAGAAGGGAATTGAAAAGAACCTCCGTAGCAAGCTTTATATTGAGAACCTCGAACCGTGAGGATGCGTTTTGGCAACCCCTCTCTCTACACAGCCTCTCCTCACCAATACAAGATCGACTCTACTAAAAATTTAAAGAAGAATCAAATGCCGAATATAATTCCTTAACCGATTGTTACCTATTTAAGGCAATCTGAAAGATCATTCGAGAGAGAGAGAGAAGTAGACAAGTGCTCTAAAGTGTTTCAGAGCTCTCTGGAGTGTCTCGTGGTGTGAAAAAGTGGCAAATGAGCCTCCTATTTATAGTTTTTCGCAGCTGGCGCACTTTGGGACGGCCGTCCGGGTTGGGACGGCCGTCCGGACCGGGATGGCCGTCCCAAATGGCAAAATTACACAGAGCGGGACCCCCAGGAAGGCCGGGACGGCCGTCCCACTTAAAATGGGTTTGGGACGGCCGTCCCACATACGGACGCGCGTCCCAACCGTAAAATAGCAGCTGGGACGGCCGTCCCACTTCTGGGACCGTGGTCTCGGCCTGTTTTGTCCAGCTTCGTGTTCTGGGACCCCGGAAGCTTTCCTTTCCTTTTTCGGACATAGATTGATGCCGAGGTGTGTCCGTTGAAGCTTTATCTTCATATAGGAAGTCTTCTTGGCCTCCAATAAGATGTCGGGCGAGCTTTGTCTTTGTGTAGGAAGTCTCTTTTGGCTTTTATTGTGCGAGTGAGTGAACTCCGTCTTTTGTTGTGGGAGATCCTTCTTGTTTTGGGAAGCCGGATAAACTCCATCTTCGGGTGAAGTTCCTCTAGCTTTTATTTTGAGAGGTCGGGCAAAATTAGGGGTCTACATGACCCCTGAAAGAGCAGATCTACAATTATTAAGCAAGAAAAATGACGAATCCTTCAAAGCATATGCTCAAAGATGGAGGGAATTGGCAGCACAAGTGGAACCTCCTCTATCCGACAAGGAAACTACATCCATGTTCATCAATTCTCTGACCGGTCCCTATTACGACAAAATGATAGGGAATACATCAACACTCTTTGCGGATGTAGTCATCATAGGAGAGAGAGTAGAGCAAGGCTTGAAAAGTGGAAGAATTATACAACAAACCTCCTCCAATTCCTCTACTCAAACTTTTAGAAAGAATATTGGAAAGAAGAAGGAAGGAGACGTGAATGCAGTTAATATTGCCACGCCTTCTGCCTCCTCGCAACAAGCCAAACCACGCAGACAAGAGAGGAAATTCACTTCCATACCTACCTCCTACGGAAGTCTGTTTTTGAAATTATTGGACGCCAAGCTCCTCGTACGTGTCCCTCCCAAGAAAATGGAACCACCATACCCGAATGGTATAAATCTAATGAAAGTTGTGATTACCATTCAAGTTCTCCTGGACATTCCATCGAAAACCGTGTAGCCTTAAAACACAAAGTCCAGAATCTAATAGACGCAGGATGGATTACCTTTGATACATCTACTCCGCAAGTGGATGACCAACCCTTATTAAAGCTCAAATAAAAGACTGGATAAGGAAGACCAAGCAGATTAGGGCTCATCATTCTTACCATCTTTTGCAACAAAAAAAAATATATTTCAAAAAAAAAAACTCCCGATGTATTTCTTGTGATCCCTGCCCATGATCACGAGATTTTTGGTTAATAAGGGCTTTGTAAATATTTTCTTCTATCAATACAATAAGGCATTTTTTTTAATATCCATATTCTCTTTCATTCTTTTCTCTCTCATACATCTCATAAAGAAATCTAAAACAAAGCATAACCCATACAGTCATGTCTGTGATTGAAAACTCCTTGGAAGATCCGAAAGCTGAAGACGAATGGATTGAGTCAGACAGTGAGGAGGGGACCATTTCCCCGGACATACAAAGACTGCTAGAAAAAGAAGCGCAATCAATACAGCCCCATCAGGAGAAAACTGAGGTCATCAATTTGGGACAAGAAGATAAAAAGAAAGAAGTAAATATTGGAACCCAAATTGACGATGATGTCAAAGAAAAACTAATACAATTGCTAAGAGAATATATGGACGTGTTTGCGTGGTCCTACCATGATATGCCTGGAATCGATAAAAGTATAGTGGAGCACCGATTACCATTAAAAGAGGGATTTCGGCCCGTTAAACAGAAACTCAGAAGAGTAAAACCAGAATGGTCCTTAAAAATTAAAGAAGAAGTAGAAAAACAGTTGGAGGCCAATTTTCTGATTGTGTCAAAGTACCCTGAATGGTTGGCAAACATAGTGCCAGCTTGTCAAGAAAAATGGAAAAATCGGAGTATGCGTAGATTACCGGACCTAAACCGTGCAAGTCCAAAAGATGATTTTCCCTTACCACATATTGATATGCTCGTAGATCACACTCGCTACAAATACTCTCTATTCTTTCATGGACTGGATATGCAGGGTATAATCAAATCAAATTAGCTGTCGAAGACAGAGAAAAAACTTCCTTCATTACGCCATGGGGGACATTTTGTTATAGAGTAATGCCTTTCGGACTTAAGAACGCGGGGGCAACCTATCAAAGGGCTATGGTTACACTATTTCATGATATGATTCACAAAGAAATCGAAGTATACGTGGATGATATGATTGTCAAGTCCAAAAATGAGACAGATCACCTCCTACACTTAAAGAAACTATTCAATCGGCTTCAAAATACCAGCATTAAGCTTAATCCGGCTAAATGCACATTCGGAGTACGATCAGGAAAACTTCTCGGGTTTATCGTCAGTAAAAAGGAATCGAGGTGGACCCCGATAAAACAAAGGCAATCCTAGAAATGCCCCCACCAAGAACGAAAAAGAAGTCGAGGGTTCCTAGGTCGAATAAACTACATCGCACGATTCATTGCGCAATTAACAGATAAATGTACGCCTATCTTCAAGTTATTGCGTAAAAACCAATCGACAGTTTGGAACGATGAATGCCAACAAGCCTTCGAAAAGATCAAAATATGCCTAACTAATCCTCCAGTACTGATACCACCTGTGGAAGGGAGACCCCTAATTCTTTACCTATCAGTACTCGATGAATCCATGGGATGTGTACTCGGTCAACAAGATGATACCGGAAAGAAAGAACAAGCCATATATTACCTCAGTAAAAAATTCCTAAATTATGAGACCCGCTATACACCACTCGAAAAAACATGTTGTGCATTGGTGTGGGCAACTCAACGCCTTCGACAATATATGATCAGACATACAACTTGGTTAATTTCCAAAATGGACCCAATCAAATACTTGTTTGAAAAACCCATCTTGACCGGGAGGATAGCTAGATGGCAAGTACTTCTCTCAGAATTTGATATCATTCATGTCACTCAGAAAGCTATCAAAGGCAGTCCTTTGGCAGACTACCTGGCACATGGGTCAGCAGACGAATATCAATCCCTCCAAGATGATTTCCCAGATGAGCATATAATGCATATCCAACATGAAGAGCTTACAAATGATGAATGGATCATGTTTTTCGATGGAGCTTCAAATTTACTGGGACATGGGATCGGAGCTATTTTAATATCACCTGAAAAGAAGCATATCCCGATAACAGCTAGATTAACCTTTGACTGTACAAACAATATGGCAGAATATGAAGCCTGTGCTCTAGGTATTCAAGCGGCCTTGGATCACGGGGTAACTAAACTTAAAGTATTCGGTGACTCATCCCTTGTTATTTACCAGCTCAAGGGTGAATGGGAAACTAGAAACTCCAAATTAATCCCTTATTTGGAGCATATCCGTAAGATGACTTCACAAATGGAAAACATCAGTTTCGAATATATCCCTCGGGAGGATAACCAGATTGCGGATGCACTGGCAACATTATCATCCATGTTCGCACTAGGGCAGGAACACGAGATGCCCATCATCCAAGTCAAAAGGCACGACAAACAAGCCTTCTGCATGATGGTGGACAGTGAAAAAGACGAAACCCCTTGGTATCATGACATAAGACGATACTTGACAAAGGGTGAATACCCCGAGGGAATAAGTGACAATGATAAAAGGACCATTCGGAAAAGGGCTATAGGATTTATGTTGATAGGAGAAACCCTCTATAAAAAGAATTGTGATTCTACTTTGTTAAGATGCGTCAATCCCGAAGAAGCCCAGATATTGATTAAAGAAATACACGAAGGAACCTTTGGGACTCACGCACCAGGGCACATCATGGCTAGGAAGATTCTCAGAGCAGGATACTTTTGGTCCACAATGGAAAGAGATTGTTATCAGTATGCTAAAAAATGTCACAAGTGTCAAATACACACAGATAATGTACATGTTCCACCGATACCTCTCAACGTTATGGCTATCCCTTGGCCGTTCGCTATGTGGGGCATAGATGTCATCGGACCTATTGAGCCTAAGGCGTCCAATAGTCACCGATTCATTTAGGTGGCCATTGATTATTTCACTAAGTGGGTAGAAGCTGCATCTTATGCACATGTGACTAGAAAAGTAGTGGTCACCTTTATTAAGAAAAATATCATATGTCGATACGGCATTCCACATCGTCTCATTACCGATAATGGGACCAATCTGAATAACAAAATGATGGAAGAACTATGCCAGGATTTCAAAATTCAACACCATAATTCTTCTCCTTATCGACCCAAAATGAATGGCGCAGTAGAAACGGCCAATAAGAACATCAAGAAAATTGTTCAAAAGATGGTTAAAACCTATAGGGACTGGCATGAAATGTTGCCTTTTTCTCTTCATGGCTATCGAACATCTGTGCGAACTTCAACAGGAGCCACTCCATTCTCCCTTGTATATGGAATGGAAGCCGTATTGCCAATAGAGGTCGAAATACCTTCCCTGCGAATTATTATGGAAACGAAATTAACAGAAGCCGAATGGGTTCAAAGTCGATATGATCAGTTAAACCTTATCGATGAAAAACGGCTGAGTGCCATATGCCATGGACAAGCCTATCAAAAGAAAATAAAAAAAGGCTTATGACAAAAAGGTCCGCCCTCATACTTATCAAGAAGGAGATTTAGTGGTAAAGAAACTGCTCCCAGGCCAGAAGGATAAAATTGGAAAATGGGCGGCAAATTATGAAGGACCCTTTGTGGTCAAACGAGCTTTTTCAGGAGGGGCGCTTATCCTCACTAATATGGATGGAGAAGAGCTTCGACACCCAATCAATTCTGACGCGGTAAAGAAATATTATGCTTGAAGACATTGCTCATGACCCGTCAGAATGAAAACCCGCAAAGGGCATCCCTGGGCAAAAATAGGGTCCATATCCCTCGCTAGGATACGTCCTAGGCAAAAAGAAGAGGTTAAAAAAAAAAAAAAAAAAAAAAAAAAAAACTAAGAGCAATGGTTACTTTAGTCGAAAACCGAAAAGGCGGCTAAAGTAACATTCTTCCAGAAGCAAGCAGTCTGCATAGTCTTCACTCTGAGCTCAAGCATCTCAACTGAAGCAATTAGGAGAACTGGGGGGCAGATATCATAGACATGACTGTTCAAGCCTATACAGTACAACCAACCTTGACTACCCATTCTTCTAAATACCTTTTGTAATCCTTCTATAAAAGAAATAAACTTTTGTTCATAAAATTCCCCTTCATTTCCTTTCTCTTGACCAAATATTATGGAAATGCCTCTTTATTGATAAATCATAAATATGCGCAAAGACTTTTAATCAAAGATCAAACATGCATCTAAAAAAAAAAAAAAAAAAGGGGGAAGCATAACAAAAAGAAAGGCCTGCTAGTATATTCTTAGGTAAAAACCAGGGTAGCCTGCTAGATCGAAAATCCCAAAAAGAACGATCTAGGCAAAAGATAAGGCAACAGCCCCCTAAGATATTCTATGCAAAAATTAAGGCAGCCCGCTAGATCGAAAACTCGTAAAGGGCGGTCTAGGCAAAAAATAGGGCTAAAACCAAAAGATGGATAAAAGAAGAGCCCAGCATCACGGTCATAGAAGAGGAGCCCACCGGCATATTCATAAGAAGCCAACAGAAGAAGGCCAGCTACTTTCTAAGTGCATAAAAAATAAATAAACATTAGATTGCATCTAAGACATCCGCACACAAAGTAATTGCATAATACGACTTTGTCAAAATCAAGAAAAAATAAATTTTCAAACAAGAATAAATAAACATGCATATAAGGAAGATAGTCTTCATGTTTGTGATTGTGAATAAAAGACGCTAAAATCCAACCTCTAAATGAAAATCAAAATCGCGAAAGGCGAAAATCAAAATTATCTTCAGCAAAATAAGGAGCTCCAAGAAAGCTAACTCCAACCGTCAACCTTCTACACCAATAAAAATACACCAAAAATGGAAAAAACCAATGGAAAAGCTCAATTATCCCTGTCGCCGCCGTCCCTTTTGACGTTCGGAGGACGTCTCGAAACGTTTATGCGAGCGGTCGCGAAAGATGGTTTAGACTCGTGTATTTGTTTTAAAAGGTTTTCGAAAAGAGGTTCTTATGGAGTCGCCACCAATGTTTTAACCTTAAACATTGGAAAAGGAAAAAATGTTGATTTTAAGAAAAACCGCACTTGGCCATTATAACCAGAGTTGGGTAAGGGAGTTAGTTACGTGTGGGGAAGGTGTTAGCACCCCACAACGCCCCTTTCGGGTTCCCTATGACAGATTAATTCATTTAAATAAAGATTACGAGAAATTACGCGATTACCCTATTTTATTACATAATATTAAATGGCTATCTACATGATTTTATTCTATGTTACATGCATAAAATGATGAATAAAGCTAAATAACGCAATAAAAGAGATATTAAAATAGCTATCTACATGATTTTACTCTACATGGCATAAATAGTAAATAAAGCTAAATAAAACAATAAATAAAGCAATAAAAGAGAAGAGAATTGAAAAGAACCTCCGTAGCAAGCTTTGTATTGAGAATCTCCAACTATGAGGATGCGTTTTGGCAACCCCTCTCTCTACACAGCACTCTCCTCACCAATACAAGATCGACCCCACTAAAAATTTAAAGAAGAATCGAATGCCGAATATAATTCCTTAACCGATTGTTACCTATTTAAGGCAATCTGAAAGATCATTCAAGAGAAAGAAAGAAATAGACAAGTGCTCGAGTTTTAGAAAGTGTTTCGGAGCTCTCTGAGTGTCTCGTGGTGTGAAAAAGTGGCAAATGAGCCTCCTATTTATAGTTTTTCGCAGCTGGCGCACTTTGGGACGGCCGTCCGGGGTGGGACGGCCGTCTGGACCGGGACAGCCGTCCCAAATGGCAAAATTACACAGCCGGGACCCCCGGGAACCCGGACGGCCGTCCCACATAATCTGGGCTCGGGACGGCCGTCCCAACTTCGGACGCGCGTCCCAACCGGCCGGGCAGGTTGGGACGGCCGTCCCAACCGGGACGGCCGTCTCAACCTGTTCGCCAGCTCGCGCGTTTCGGACTCCGGAAGCTCTCCTTGCCTGTTTTGGACGTCAATTGATGCCGATATGTGTCTATTGAAGCTTTATCTTCATATGGGAAGTCTCCTTGGCTCTTATTTGTAATGCTAGACGAGCTTTATCTTGTTACGTGTGATCTCCTTTATCTTTATTTGAGAGGCCGGCAAAATTAGGGGTCTACAGCTGCCCCCCTTCACCTCGCCTAGCTAATTGGTCTGCTGGATATGTCGACAAAATTAGTTGGTAGGGGAAGGAGTTAACCCTTTTGCCCTGCTATCCTTCTGGATGTCGCTCCTTGTTGATCCTCCGATGATAAATATTTTGATAGGTACCAACCCCTATCCGGTTTGAGCTTTCTTTTAAGGTTTTGGTGGGTACCTACCCCCACCTGGTATGAATCTGCATTTTTAAGGTTTTGGTGGGTACTTACCCCCACCTGGTACGAATCCGCATTTTGCCGCATTCTAGTGGTTTTTACACCCCCACCGGGTGCGAACCCGTACATATTGACTAGGTTCTAGTGGATTTTACACCCCCACCGGGTGCGAACCCGCATATTGACTAGGTTCTAGTGGATTTTACACCCCCACCGGGTGCGAACCTGCATATTGACTAGGTTCTAGTGGATTTTACACCCCCACCGGGTGCGAACCCGCATATTGACTAGGCTCTAGTGGTTTTTACACCCCCACCGGGTGCGAACCCGCATATTGACTAGGTTCTATTGTGCGAGTCTCGCATCTTGCCGGACTCTAATGGTTTTTACACCCCCACCGGGTGTGAACCCGCATCTTGACAAGGTTCTATTGTGCGAGTCTCGCATCTTGACTGGACTCTAATGGTTTTTACACCCCCACCGGGTGTGAACCCGCATCTTGACAAGGCTCTATTGTGCGAGTCTCGCATCTTGCCGGACTCTAATGGTTTTTACACCCCCACCGGGTGTGAACCCGCATCTTGACAAGGTTCTATTGTGCGAGTCTCGCATCTTGCCGGACTCTAATGGTTTTTACACCCCCACCGGGTGTGAACCCGCATCTTGACAAGGCTTCTATTGTGCGAGTCTCGCATCTTGCCGGACTCTAATGGTTTTTACACCCCCATCGGGTGTGAGTCCGCATTTCGACGGACTCGATGAGTACCTACCCCCATCCGGTACGAATCCGCATTTTGACAAATTCTTGGAATGCTCTTTTTGGAATATCTTTTTGATTGATGAGTACGAACCCTCATCCGGCTTTCGGCGACTTATTGTCTCCGATCATGCGCCTATGGGGAGTAATTTTTTCTTTTTGATTTTTTTTTGTTTTAGTCATCCGGCTTTACCTGGGATTCTTGATTTTTGGCTTTTCTTGTTTTAGCCATCCGGCTTTGCCGGGATTATGTCGATTGCCTCTTTTTAGGCTGGAATCCTTTTGGGGATTTTGAATTCTCTTATTGATCGTGCCTCTTGATTAGGCGAAGATTCACTTGAGGATTTTGTTGTGCCTCTTGATTAGGCTGGAATCCACTGGGGATTTATTGATTCTTGATTGTGCCTCTTGATTAGGCGAGAGCCCACTTGGGGATGTGATTTCTATTTGGTTGTGCCTCTTGATTAGGCCGATGTTCTATTTGAGGATATTTGTTCTTGATAATACCTCCGAGTAGGTAGATGTTTCTTGAAAGCTTTGCTTGTATTACCTCTTTTAGGTTGATTTCCCGTTTCTTGGGGATATCGGCTCTTTGCTTGTTTCGAGTAAGCATAGGCATTCTTGGGAGTGAAGGTTTTGTACTTCGCTGGGGATATTCATATTGGGTGCTTAACTCCCCGTGGATTTGTAATTTGTAATTTGCCTTTGCGGTTAGGCTTACTCGGGGAGAAAATTTTCTTTTTGATGATCCACCGGGGGTGATTTGCCTTCCCGTGGATGGAATTTTCTCATTTTCTTCTTTTATAGATTTTTCTTGATGTGCTCTTCTTGGGGATTTTCTTTCGGCTTTTTCTTGCAGTGGCCTTTGTCGGAGGATGAAAGGCTTTTCTCTTCCTTCTTTTTGTTGCCCCCAGTGATGTAAAGGACTTGACTTCGTATGATGGGCTCTTGTGTAACCCTTATTCTCCGTTGGGGAATGAAGTGGAGATCCTTATATGAGTGTGCTTGATGACTCATGTGCCGACGAAGATGAGTCGCGAGGTATTCTTTTTGTTTTGCCTCCGGAGTAGGCAAGGATCCGCTTGGGGATAATTGAGCCTTTCCGTTGGCTTTTCTACATTGATGACTTTTCTGGATGGAAAGATGTTGATTGCAGCTCCAAGTGATTTATGCTTGATGACTCATGTGGTGTAGATGTTGAGTCATGGAGTAATTTTGGTTTGCCTTTGGAGTAGGCAAGGATCCGCTTGGGGATTATCAAGCCCTTCGTTGGCTTTTTCTATTTTTGATGTACCTTCTTTTATTGGTGTAGAAGGTTGATGGTTGTAATTAGCTTTCTTGGAGCTCTTTAGTCTCGCTAAAATGATTTTGATTTCGCCTTTCGTGTTTTTGACTTTCATTTAGAGGCTGGATTTTGGCGCCTTTTATTTCCAATCACAAACATGGAGACTATCCTCCTTATATGCATGTTTATTATTCTTGTTTGAAGAAAATTATTTTTTTTTGATTTTGACGAAGTAGTATTATTCAACTACTTTGTGTGTGGATGTCCTAAATGCAATCCGATGTTCATTTATTTTTGATGCATTTAGAAAGTGACTGGTCTTCTTCTGTCGGCTTCTCGCGAATATGCCGATGGGCTCCTTTCTTATGATCTTAATGATGGGCTCATCTTTTACTCATCTTTTGGTTTTAGCCCTATCTTTTGCCTAGACCGCCCTTTACGGGTTTTCGATCTAGCGGGCTGCCTTAATTTTTGCCTAGAATATCTTAGGGGGCTTTTGCCTTATCTTTTGCCTAGATCGTTCTTCTTCTTCTCTTTTTTTTTTTTTTTTTTTTCTAGCAGGCTACCCTGGTTTTTTCCTAAGAATATCCTAGCAGGCGCTTATTATCTTATTATTTTTATATGCTTCCCCTTTTTAGATGCATGTTTGATCTTTGATTAAAAAGTCTTTGCGCATATTTATGATTTATCAATAAAGAGGCATTTCCATAATATTTGGTCAAGAGAAAGGAAATGAAAGGGAATTTTATTGATAAATGAACGAAAGTTTATTTCTTTTACGTAAGGATTACAAAAGGAATTTAGAAGAATGGGTAGTCAAGGTTGGTCGCATCTGTATAGGCTTGAACAGTCATGTCTATGATATCTCGCCCCCAGTTCTCCTAATTGCTTCAGCTTGAGATGCCCGAGCTCGGAGTGAAGACTATGCAGATCGCTTGCTCCCGGAAGAATGTTACTTTAGCCGCCTTTTCGGTTTTCAACTAATGTAACCATTGCTCTTAGTTTTTTTTTTTTTTTTTTTTGACCTCTTCTTTTTGCCTAGGACATATCCTAGCGAGGAATATGGACCCTATCTTTTGCCCAGGAATGTCCTTTGCGGATTTTCATTCTCGACGGGTCTTGAGCAATGTCTTCAAGCATAATATTTCTTTACTACGTCAGAATTGATTGGGTGTCGAAGCTCCTCTCCATCCATATTAGTGAGAATAAGTGCCCCTCCCGAGAAAGCTCGTTTGACCACAAAGGGTCCTTCATAATTTGCCGCCCATTTTCCAATTTTATCCTTCCGGGCCGGAAGTAGTTTCTTTATCACTAAATCCCCTTCTTGATAAGTATGAGGGCGTACCTTTTTATCATAAGCCTTTTTTATCTTCTTTTGATAGGCTTGTCCATGGCATATGGCATTCAGCCGCTTTTCATCGATAAGGTTTAATTGATCGTATCGACTTTGGACCCATTCGGATTCCGTTAATTTTGCTTCCATAATAATTCGCAGGGAAGGTATTTCGACCTCTATTGGCAATACGGCCTCCATTCCATATACAAGGGAGAATGGAGTGGCTCCTGTTGAGGTTCGTACGGACGTTCGATATCCATGAAGAGCAAAAGGTAATTTTTCATGCCAATCTTTATAGGTTTTAACCATCTTTTGAACAATCTTCTTGATGTTTTTATTGGTCGCTTCCAATCGCGCCATTCATTTTAGGCCTATAAGGAGAGGAGTTATGATGCTGAATTTTGAAGTCATAACATAGTTCTTCCATCATTTTATTATTCGGATTGGTCCCATTATCAGTAATGAGGCGATGTGGAATGCCGTATCGACATATGATATCTTTCTTAACGAAGGTGACCACTACTTTTCTAGTCACATGTGCATAAGATGCAGCTTCCACCCATTTAGTGAAATAATCAATGGCTACCAAAATGAATCGGTGACCATTGGACGCCTTAGGCTCAATAGGTCCGATGACATCTATGCCCCACATAGCAAATGGCCAAGGGATAGCCATAACATTGAGAGGTATCGGTGGAACATGTACATTATCTCGCGTGTATTTGACACTTGTGACATTTTCTAGCATGCCGATAATGATCCTTTTCCATTGTGGACCAAAAGTATCCCGCTTTGAGGATTTTCCTAGCCATGATATGCCCCGGTGCATGAGTCCCAAAGGTTCCTTCATGTATTTCTTTGATCAATATCTCGGGCTTCTTCGGGATTAACACATCTTAATAAAGTAGAATCACAATTCTTTTTATAGAGGGTTTCTCCTATCACCGTAAACCCTATAGCCCTTTTACGAATGGTCCTTTTATCATTGTCACCGATTCCCTCGGGTATTCACCCTTTGTCAAGTATCGCCTTATGTCCCGATACCAAGGGGCTTTATCTTTTTCGCTATCCACCATCATACAAAAGGCTTGTTTGTCGTGCCTTTTGACTTGGATGATAGGCATCTCATGCTCTTGCCCTAGTGCGAACATGGATGATAATGTTGCCGCGCATCGACAATTTGGTTATCCTCCCGAGGGATATATTCAAAACTCGATGTTTTCCATTTGTGAAGTCATCTTACTGGATATGCTCCGGATAAGGGATTAATTTGGAGTTTCTAGTTTCCCATTCACCCTTGAGCCGATAAATAACAAGGGATGAGTCACCGAATACTTTGAGTTTGGTTACCCCGTGATCCAAGGCCGTTTGAATACCTAGAGCACAGTGCCTCATATTCTGCCATATTGTTTGTACAATCGAAGGTTAATCTGGTCATTATTCTGGATATGCTTCTTTTCAGTGCGATATTAAAATAGCTCCGATCCCATGTCCTAGTAAGTTTGAAGCTCCATCGAAAAACATGATCCACTCATCATTTTTAAGCTCTTCATGTTGAATATGCATTATATGCTCATCTGGAAAATCATCTTGGAGGGATTGATATTCGTCTCGTTGGCCCATGTGCTAGGTAGTCTCGCCAAAGGACCGGCTTTTATAGCTTTCTGAGTGATATGAATAATATCAAATTCCGAGAGGAGTACTTGCCATCTAGCTATCCTTCCTGGCCAAGATGGGTTTTTCAAACAAGTATTTGATTGGGTCCATTTTGGAAATTAACCAAGTTGTATGTCCGACCATATATTGTCGAAGGCGTTGAGTTGCCCACACCAATGCACAACATGTTTTTTCGAGTGGTGTATAACGGGTCTCATAGTTTAGGAATTTTTTACTCGAGGTAATATATGGCTTGTTCTTTTTTACCAAGTGTCATCTTGTTGACCGAGCACACATCCCATGGACTCGTCGAGTACCGATAGGTAAAGAATTAGGGGTCTCCCTTCCACAGGTGGTATTAATACTCGGAGGATTAGTTAGGCATATTTTGATATTTTCGAAGGCTCGTTGACATTCATCGTTCCAAACCGTTCGGTTGGTTTTTACGCAATAACTTGAAGATGGGCATACATTTATCCGTTAATTGCGCAATGAACCGTGCGATGTAGTTTATTCTACCTAAGAACCCTCTAACTTCTTTTTCTCGTTCTTGGCGGGGCATCTCTATGATTGCTTTTGTTTTATCAGGGTCCACCTCAATTCCTTTTTTACCGACGATGAACCCGAGAAGTTTTCCCGATCGTACTCCGAACGTGCATTTAGCCGGATTAAGCTTAATCTGGTATTTTCGAAGCCGATTGAATAATTTCGTTAAGTGTAGGAAGTGATCTGTCTCATTTTTAGACTTGACAATCATATCATCCACGTATACTTCGATTTCTTTGTGGATCATATCGTGAAATAGTGTAACCATAGCCCTTTGATAGGTCGCCTCGCATTCTTAAGTCCAAACGGCATCACTCTATAACAAAATGTCCCCCATGGCGTAATGAAGGAAGTTTTTTCTCTGCCTTCGACAGACCAATTTGATTTGATTATACCCCGCATATCCATCCATGAAAGAATAAAGAGTATTTGTAGCAAGTGTGATCTACGAGCATATCAATATGTGGTAAGGGGAAATCATCTTTCGGACTTGCACCGCTCAAGTCCCTGTAATCTACGCATACTCGATTTTTCCATTTTTTCTTTATAACTGGCACAATATTTGCCAACCATTCGGGTATTTTGAAACGATCAGGAAATTGGCATCCAACTGCTTTTTCTACTTCTTCTTTAATTTTTAAGGACCATTCTGGTTTTACTCTTCCGAAGTTTTTGTTTAACTGGCCGAAATCCCTCTTTTAATGGTAATCGATGCTCCACTATACTTTTATCGATCCCAGGCATATCATGGTAGGACCACGCAAACACGTCCATATATTCTCTTAGCAATTGTATTAGTTTTTCTTCGACATCATCATCAATTTGGGTTCCAATATTTACTTCTTTCTTATTATCTTCTTGTCCCAGATCGATGACCTCAGCTTTCTCCCGATGGGGCTGTATTGATTGCGCTTCTTTTTCTAGCAGTCTTTGCATGTCCTGGGAAATGGTCCCCTCCTCACTGTCTCGACTCAATCCATTCGTCTTCAGCCTTTCAGATCTTCCAAGGAGTTTTCAATCACGTGACATGACCGTATGGGTTATGCTTTATTTTAGATTTCTTTATGAGACGTATGAGAGAGAAAAGAATGAAAGAGAATATGGATATTAAAAAAAATGCCTTATTGTATTGATAGAAGAAAATATTTACAAAGCCCTTATTAACCAAAAATCTTGTGATCATGGGCAGGGATCACGAGAAATACATCTGAAGTTTTTTTTTTATATCTATTTTTATCTATATTTTTTATTGCAAAAGATGATAAAAATGATGAGCCCTAATCTGCCGGTCTCCGTTATCCCATCTTTTATTCTGGCATTGATAGGGGCTGGTCATCCACCTTCTGGAGTAGATGCGTCAAAGGTAATCCATCCCGCGTCTATTAGATTCTCGGACCTTGTGCTTTAGGGCTACACAACTTTCGATGGAGTGCCCTGGAGAACCCGAATGGTAATCACAGACTTTCATTAGATTTATACCATTCTGGGTATGGTGGCTCCATTTTCTTGGGAGGGACGCGCACGAGGAGCTTGGCGTCCAAACAATTTCAAAAATAGACTTCCATAGGAGGTAGGTATGGAAGTGAATTTCCTCTCCTGTCTCGCGTGGTTTGGCTTGTTGTGAGGAAGAAGAAGGAGTGGCAATGTTGATTGCATTTACAGCTCCTTCCTTCTTCTTTCCAAAGCTCTTTTTATCATTCGGAGTAGAGGAATTGGAGGTAGTATGCCGTGCAATTCTTCCGCTTTTCGCACCTTGCTCTACTCTTTCTCCTATAATTACCACATCCGCAAAGAGTGTTGATGTGTTCCCTATCATTTTGTCGTAATAGGGACCAGCCAAAGAATTGATGAACATGGATGTGGTTTCCTTGTCTGGATAGAGGAGGTTCCACTTGCGCTGCCAATTCCCTCCATCTTTGGGCATATGCTTTGAAGGATTCGTCGTTTTTCTTGCTTAATAATTGTAGATCTCGCTCTTTCAGGGGTCAGGTCAATGTTGTATTTATAACGACGAAGAAATGCATCTCGCCATATGTCTCCGTGTTTGGATTTGCCCTCCTTCTAGTTGCATATACCAGCTTAAGGCCGATTCACCATGTGCTCTCCTGAAAGCAAGTGGATCGGAGTTTTTCATTATCAAGATGTGCAGCCATCTTACGACAAGACATTGTAAGATGGCTTCTTGGGCGGTCGATCCCATGTATTTTGGAAAGTCCGAGTTTTGAACTTGTTAGGGAATTGGATATTTTTGACGAGGCACATATCACCTGCTTCTTTTATATCAAAGTTATGACCTTCCATGGCTCTCAGCCTTTCTTCAAGAGCGATGATTTGTTGTTTTGATATTTCAGGAGCATGAATATGTACCGCTCTTGTGTCGAATGATCGTGCTCACTTTGAGGTTCCTCTTCTTCTTCTTGGTGAGAGGCTTGTCCATTCTCGAGGATCCTCTCGATGAAGATTCTCGTTGATGCATCATTTCTAGCATTTGAGCCATTTGCTCTTTTAGCGTAGTAAGCTCAGCGGTGAGCTTTCGGTTTTGCTCTTCTAGTTGTTCCATCTTCTTAGCTTTTTGAGCACGAGTGAGGACTCGGCGAAGACCAGCCCACCTTCTAAATGATTTTAATGATTCTTATTATAACTTTTTATTTTAAATGATTAGCGTGGAATAAATATGCCCTAGGATGAATGTGTTTATGTATGAGAGGTTTTATTATGATGATGTTTATGCATACTTTTCTTAATGCATTGGTTTTCTCTCTTGGTTTTACCACTTATTGAATGATATGGTATGAATGATACGACTTTGCCAAGAATTTTGTAAAAAGGTATTTTTATGACCTTAATGTTTTTATATTTTTTTATGATTTTTAGGGTTTTTCACTTTTTTGTTTGATTTTTAGGGTTTTTCACTTTTTTGTTTGTTGTATGATTACCCTATACTAATGCATCAATACAAATGCAGCAAACGTATGCACACACAATTCACACATCCACGAGCAGAGCCACGCTTATTTAATCACGAGGTAGGATTTTCCTGCGTAAACGTGCTTGGTTTAGGTGGTTCTAACTGCTCTCACCAGTGCCAAAGGTCCCCAAGGTGCCCCCATTATAGGGACCTCTCAATCTCTCAATCCTCGGGTCATGCACGGAACTCCGTGGCGACACCCTTAGACCAAAAGAAGAGAGTTATCACCTTGAGTTGGTGGTTTTCCGACAACGGCAGTAGCCCCGTGTGCCAACTAACCGATCGTATCTCGCCACCCACTCCCTATAGATATTCACTCTTGCCCCTGGCATAGAGGGACTGTTGTGTGCAAGGGTTTTTGTGTGCAATTTATATTTCAAACAATTACGTAAATAATCATACAACAGCTTATTAAAGCCATACAATAAAAACATGCAGTAAGGGTAAAGGCGTAATTTCAAATCTTTACTTAGTTTGAATTTATCTCGTCACTAAATGGGATCAACTCTCTAGCTTCCCCAGTGGAGTCGCCATCTCGTCGCCGCTGTCCCTTTCGACGTCCGGAGGACGTCTCGAAACGTTTATGCGAGCGGTCGCGAAAGATGGTTTAGACTCGCGTATTTGTTTTAAAAGGTTTTCGAAAAGAGGTTCTTATGGAGTCGCCACCAATGTTTTAACCTTAAACATTGGAAAAGGAAAAAATGTTGATTTTAAGAAAAACCGCACTTGGCCATTATAACCGTAGTTGGGTAAGGGAGTTAGTTACGTGTGGGGAAGGTGTTAGCACCCCACAACGCCCCTTTCGGTTCCCTATGACAGATTAATTCATTTAAATAAAGATTACGAGAAATTACGCGATTACCCTATTTTATTACATAATATTAAATGGCTATCTACATGATTTTATTCTATGTTACATGCATAAAATGATGAATAAAGCTAAATAACGCAATAAAAGAGATATTAAAATAGCTATCTACATGATTTTACTCTACATGGCATAAATAGTAAATAAAGCTAAATAAAACAATAAATAAAGCAATAAAAGAGAAGAGAATTGAAAAGAACCTCCGTAGCAAGCTTTGTATTGAGAATCTCCAACTATGAGGATGCGTTTTGGCAACCCTCTCTCTACACATGACTCTCCTCACCAATACAAGATCGACCCCACTAAAAATTTAAAGAAGAATCGAATGCCGAATATAATTCCTTAACCGATTGTTACCTATTTAAGGCAATCTGAAAGATCATTCAAGAGAAAGAAAGAAATAGACAAGTGCTCCGAGTTTTAGAAAGTGTTTCGGAGCTCTCGGAGTGTCTCGTGGTGTGAAAAAGTGGCAAATGAGCCTCCTATTTATAGTTTTTCGCAACCGGCGCACTTTGGGATGGCCGTCCGGGGTGGGATGGCCGTCCGGACCGGGACAGCCCGTCCCAAATGGCAAAATTACACAGCCGGGACCCCCGGGAACCCGGACGGCCGTCCCACATAACCGGGCTCGGGACGGCCGTCCCAACTTCGGACGCGCGTCCCAACTGGCCGGGCAGGTTGGGACGGCCGTCCCAACTGGGACGACCGCCTCAACCTGTTCCGCCAGCTCGCGCGTTTCGGGACTCCGGGAAGCTCTCCTTGCCTGTTTTGGACGTCAATTGATGCCGATATGTGTCTATTGAAGCTTTATCTTCATATGGGAAGTCTCCTTGGCTCTTATTTGTAATGCTAGACGAGCTTTATCTTGTTACGGGTGATCTCCTTTATCTTTATTTGAGAGGCCGGGCAAAATTAGGGGTCTACAATCCCCAAGCGGATCCTTGCCTACTCCAGAGGCAAAACAAAAAGATTACCTCACGACTCGAAGACATCACCGCATGAGTCATCAAGCACACTCATTAGAGAGTCGCCGCCTCGAGGAGTCCATCAAAGAAAAAACAGAGTCAAAATCCCCCACATCACCGGGGGCAACAAAAAGAAAGAAGAAAAAGCCTTTCATCCTCTAACAAAGGCCACTGCAAGAAAAAAACCAAAAGAAAATCCCCAAGAAGAGCACATCAAGAAAAATCTATAAAAGAAGAAAATGAGAAAATTCCATCCGCAGGAAGGCAAATCAACCCCTCGGTGGATCACCAAAAAGAAATTTTTCTCCCCAGTAAGCCTCACCGCAAAGGCAAATTACAAATTACAAATCCACAAGGAGTTAAGCACCCAATATGAATATCCCCAGCGAAGTACAAAACCTTCACTCCCAAGAATGCCTATGCTTACTCAGAAACAAGCAAAGAGCCGATATCCCCAAGAAGCAGGAAATCAACCTATAAGAGGTAATACAAGCACAAAGCTTTCAAAAAACATCTACCTACTCGGAGGTATTATCAAGAACAAATATCCTCAAGAAGAACATCAGCCTATTCAGAGGTGAAAAACAACAAGTAAAAAGCCTTCACCACTATTGAAGCACCCGCCTAATCAAGAGGCACAATCAAAAAATCAACAAATCCCCAGTGGATTCCCGCCTAAAAAGAGGCAACTAACAGAAACTCCCCGGTAAAACCCGGATGACTAAAACAAGAAAAGTCAAAATCAAATTACTCCCCATAGGCGCATGATAAAAAACAGTGAGCCACCGACAATAGAATCTTACCAAGATTCAGGTTCACACCCGGTGGGGTGAAAAAATACACTAGAACCTTAGCAAGATTCAGGTTCACATCCGGTGGGGTGAAAAAATACACTAGAACCTTAGCAAGATTCAGGTTCACATCCGGTGGGGTGAAAAAATACACTAGAACCTTACCAAGATTCAGGTTCACATCCGGTGGGGTGAAAAAAAAAATACACTAGAACCTTACCAAGATTCAGGTTCACATCCGGTGGGGTGAAAAAATACACTAGAGCCTTGTCAAGATGCAGGTTCGCACCCAGTGGGGGTGTAAAAACCATTAGAGTCCGTCAATATGCAGACTCGCACAATAGAACCTTGTCAAGATGCAGGTTCGCACCTAGTGGGGGTGTAAAAACCATTAGAGTTCGTCAAGATGCAGACTCGCACAATAGAGCCTTGTCAAGATGCAGGTTCGCACCCAGTGGGGGTGTAAAAACCATTAGAGTCCATCAAAATGCAGACTCGCACAATAGAGCCTTGTCAAGATACAGGTTCGCACCCAGTGGGGGTGTAAAAACCATTAGAGTCCAGCAAAATGCAGACTCATACCAGACAGAGGTTTCGTACTCGTCAAAACACCAGATGGGGGTGTGTACTCATCGGGCCTTACGGAAGGGGTCTACCATGACAGGGGGTTCGTACTCGTCAAAACACCGAGATAGGGGTTGGTACCTATCAAAATATTTATCATCCGGAGGATCAACAAGGAGCAAGATCCGAAGGATAACCGGACAAAGGGTTAACTCCTTCCCCTACCAACTAATTTTGTCGGCATATTAAAAACCGACGAATTAGTTAGGCGAGGCGAAGGGGGGCAGCTGTAGACCCCTAATTTTGCCCGGCCTCTCAAAATAAAAGCTAGAGGAACTTCACCCGAAGATGGAGTTTATCCGGCTTCCCAAAACAAGAAGGATCTCCCACAACAAAAGACGGAGTTCACTCACTCGCACAATAAAAGCCAAAAGAGACTTCCTACACAAAGACAAAACTCGCCCGACATCTTATTGGAGGCCAAGAAGACTTCCTATATGAAGATAAAGCTTCAACGGACACACCTCGGCATCAATCTATGTCCGAAAAAGGAAAGGAAAGCTTCCCGGGGTCCCGGAACACGAAAACTGGACAAAACGAGCCGAGACCACGGTCCCGCAGTGGGACGGCCGTCCCAACCGCTATTTTACAGTTGGGACGCGCGTCCCGTATGTGGGACGGCCGTGCCAAACCCATTTTAAGTGGGACGGCCGTCCCGGCCTTCCCGGGGTCCCGCTCCGTGTAATTTTGCTATTTGGGACGGCCATCCCAGTCCGGACGGCCGTCCCAACCCGGACGGCCGTCCCAAAGTGCGCCAGATGCGAAAAACTATAAATAGGAGGCTCATTTGCCACTTTTTCACACCACAGACACTCCGGAGAGCTCGAAACACTTTAGAGCACTTGTCTACTTCTCTCTCTCTCTCGAATGATCTTTCCGATTGCCTTAAATAGGTAACAATCGGTTAAGGAATTATATTCCGGCATTTGATTCTTCTTTAAATTTTTAGTAGAGTCGATCTTGTATTGGTGAGGAGAGATCGTGTAGAGAGAGGGGTTGCCAAAACGCATCCTCACGGTTCGAGATTCTCAATATAAAGCTTGCTACGGAGGTTCTTT
Source organism: Sphenostylis stenocarpa (assembly GCA_963425845.1). Classification (NCBI taxonomy): domain Eukaryota; kingdom Viridiplantae; phylum Streptophyta; class Magnoliopsida; order Fabales; family Fabaceae; genus Sphenostylis; species Sphenostylis stenocarpa. Next base: position 22,670,202 of record OY731401.1, on the reverse strand, counting down.
TCAATTCCCTTCTCTTTTATTGTTTTATTTATTGTTTTATTGTTTTATTTAGCTTTATTATGTCATGTAGAATAGGATCATGTAGATAGCTATTTTAATATCTCTTTTATTGCTTTATTTAGCTTTATTCATCATTTTATACATGCAACATAGAATAAAATCATGTAGATAGCCATTTAATATTATGTAATAAAATAGGGTAATCGCGTAATTTCTCGTAGTCTTTATTTAAATGAATTAATCTGTCATAGGGAACCCAAAAGGGGCGTTGTGGGGTGCTAACACCTTCCCCACACGTAACTAACTCCCTTACCCAACTCTGGTTATAATGGCCAAGTGCGGTTTTTCTTAAAATCAACATTTTTTCCTTTTCCAATGTTTATGGTCAAAACATTGGTGGCGACTCCATAAGAATCCCTTTTCGAAAACCTTTTAAAACAATAACGCGAGTCTAAACCATCTTTTCGCGACCGCTCGCATAAACGTTTCGAGACGTCCCCCGGACGTCGGAAAGGGACGGCGGCGACAAGGCTCTTGGGATGCTCTTTTTCGGCATTCAGTCTTTTGATTGATGAGTACAGACCCTCATCTGGTTTTTGGAGATTTGTTGGCGGCTTATTGTCTCTGATCATGCGCCTATTCCATGGGGAATGATTGTTTTTCTCTTTTACTTTTCTTTTTTAGTCATCTGGCTTTCCCGGGGATTTTTGTTTTTGGCTTTTCTTTTTAGCCATCCGGTCTTTGTCGGGGATTCTTTGTTTTTGGCTTTTAGCCATCCGGTCTTGTCAGAGATTTCTTGTTGGTTGCCTCTTATTTTAGGCAAGAATCTCCTGGGGATTTGTGGTTTTTTTATTGTCTTAGGCAGAGGCTTTCTCGGGAGTGAAGGCTTTGCATTTCACAGGGGATTTCCATGTTGGGCGTTATAGGCGATTAACTCCTTGAGGATATGAATTTGTAGTTTTTTGCCTTTGCTGGTAAGCTCGCTGGGGATTTTCTTTTTGGTGATCCACCAGGGATTTGATCATTTTCCAGGGATCTATTTTTAATTGCCCCCCTTATTGGATGTTGTTGTTTGAGCTGGCTTTGCCTATGCTCTTATTCCTGCTGGGGAATGGGTTTTTACCTTTTTCTCGCGATTTGTATTTCTTTTTCGCGATTTGGCTTTTACATATGTGCGCCTTTTATGCACATTGGCTTTTTCTTTTGTTGGATGAAAAGATTTCTTTTTTCTCTTTTCTTTTTGGCGATCCCTAGGGAATTTTTTCTTGGGGATCCAATCTTTGATTTGATTTTTTATGATGGAGTCTTGAGCTCCTAACTTTGTGAGGCTCTTTATTGAGCGGGATGAAGAAATTTTCTTCTTTTTTCTCTTTTTTTAGAGATTCGCCAAGGAGTTTGTCAGCTTCCTGGGGATCCTACTTTGATGATGGAGTCTTGGCTCCTGGCTTTGTGAAGCTCCTACTTGAGCTGGAAGAAGAGATTTTCTTCTTTTTTGTCTTTTTGTAGATTTTTCTTGATATGCCCTACTTGGAGATTTTTATTCAGCCTTTTTTGTGCCTCTATTCGGTAATGAAAAGTTTTTTTCTTTTCTTTCTTTTTATTGCCCCCTGGTGATATGGAGGATTTGACTCCGTATTTTCTTTGATGGACTCTTATGTAGTCCTTATTCTCCTTTGGGGAAGTGGCGGAGATTCTGCATGAGTATGCTTGATGACTCATGTGATGATGTTGCTGAATCGTGAGGTAATCTTTTTGTTTTACCTCTGGAGTAGGCAAGGATCCACTTGGAGACGATCAAGCCTTTCCGTTGGCTTTCTCATGTTGATGGCTTCCTTCTTTCTTGGATGGAAGGATGTTGATTGAGGCTTCAAATGATTATGTTTGATGACTCATGTGGTGATGCTGAGTCATGAAGTAATTTTTTGTTTTGCCTTTGGAGTAGGCAAGGATCCGCTTGGGGATGATCGAGCCTTTCCGTTGGCCTTTTTCTAGTTTACCTTCGTTTATTGGGATAGAAGGTTAGAGCTAGTTTCCTTGAAGCTCTTTATTCTGCTGAAATGGTTTTGATTTCGCCTTTCGCGATTTTGATTTTCTTATGGAGACTAGATTCTGGCGCCTCCTGTTTTTAATCACAAGTATGGAGACTAGCCTCCTTATATGCATGTTTAATATTCTTATTTTAAGAAAATTATTTTTTCTTAATTTTGACAAAGTCGTTTTGTGCAACTACTTTGTGTGTGGATGTTCTAGATGCAATCTATTTGTTTATTTATTTTTGATGCATTTAGAAAGTAACTGCCTTCTCCCGTTGGCTTCTTATGAATACGTCGATGGGCTCCTCCTTTATGACCATGATAATGGACTCCTCTTTTATGACCATGATAATGGGCTCCTCTTTTATTCATCTCTTGGTTTTGGCCCTATCTTTTGCCTAGACCGCCCTTTACGGGTTTTCGATCTAGCGGGCTGCCTTAAATTTTGCCTAGAATATCTTAGGGGGCTTTTGCCTTATCTTGTGCCTAGACCGTTCTTTTGGGATTTCCGATCTAGAAGGCTACCCTAATTTTTACCTAAGAATATCCTAGCAGGCACTTATTCTTTTATTATTTTTATGCTTCCTCTTTTTAGATGCATGCTTGATCTTTGATTAAAAGTCTTTGCGCATATTTATGATTTATCAATAAAGAGGCATTTCCATAATATTTGGTCAAGAGAAAGGAAATGAAAGGGAATTTTTATTGATAAATGAGCAAAAGTTTTATTTCTTTTATAGAAGGATTTCAAAAGGTATTTAGAAGAATGGGTGGTCAGGGTTGGCTACACTGTGTAGGCTTAAACAGTCATGTTCATGATATCTGCCCCCTGGTTCTCCTAATTGCTTCAGCTGAGATGCCTGAGCTCAGAGTGAAGACTATGCAGACTGCTTGCTTCTGGAAGAATGTTACCTTAGCCGCCTTTCGGTTTTCGACTGAGGTAACCATTGCTCTTAGTTAGTTTTTTTTCTTTTTTTTTTACCTCTACTTTTTGCCTAGGACGTATCCTAGCGAGGGATATAGACCCTATCTTTTGCCCAGGGATGCCCTTTGCGGATTTTCATTCCTGACGGGTCTTGAACAATGTCTTCAAGCATAATTCTTCTTCACCGTACCGGAGTTGATTAGGTGTCGAAGTTCTTTTCCATCCATATTGGCGAGGATAAGAGCCCTTTCCGAGAAAGTTCATTTGACCACAAAGGGTCCTTCGCAATTTTTCACCCATTTTTCAATTTTATTCTTCTAGGCCGGAAGCACATTATTTACCATTAAATCCCTCTTATGGTAAATATGAGGGTTGACTTTTTTGGAAGCCTTTTTTATTTTCCTTTGATAGGCTTGTCCGTGACATATAATATTCAGTTGTTTTTCTTTCATAAGGTTTAGCTGGCTATATCGGCTTTGAACCCATTCAGCTTCTATTAATTTTGCTTCCATCATCCTGTGCTTTTGTCAACATGATTAGCTGTACTGATTTGTCGTCTCTGATCTTTACTATAACTGAAGAGTAATCATTTTGAATGTAGAGCAATTGTCATGTCAATGCCCCTCTTCCTTTCCTTTAGGGATTTCAATCCTCCTATCAATCACTATATTTTCACATTCCCCAGTTAAATTACTTGAATGCTTTATTGTGAAGGGTCAAGAGGAGAGAAAGAAAGGGATTTATTGCAAAGGCTTGTGTTTTAGTGGGATTTTTTTTTGAAATAATAGTTTCTGTAAGAATAGCTAGCCAAGGTTGGTCGATGTTTAGGCTAGTTTAGACAAACGTTTTGTTTTAATGAGGTGGCGTTTTCAACTGCCTATTTGTGACTGATTAACATTCCTAGTCCACCCTTTTGGGTTTTCAGCCTAGGATTTTGCCCTTTTATCTTTTTGTCTTGGCCTTTGACCTTGACGGGCTTTTTTTAATAATAATTTCTTTTCTCAAACCATTGTCGAAACACGATTTTCTTATTCGTGTCTCTAGCTAATCAATCATGTTAACTTTGGCTTCATTTTGTCTATGTATTTTGGAACAAAATGTTTGTCTAAACATGGTTATTTATGGGGTATAGATATGATTAGCAAGAAAAGAAGGAGATAGTAAGAATAGCATTCTTTTGTAATTCAAAGGGAAATGCGTGCCCTAAAGATGCTCGGGGATCGGGCAAACCCCGAGGAGTGATCTCTAATAGTCATTGGGTTTACATCCCTTAAAATCGGAAGAAGGACATCTAATGACTAATGCTACCCTTGATGCTAATACCTCCTTTTCGGAAGATCGTCTTTAAGGTATGGAGGGGAGACTTCTCTTTTCTTTGTACGAATTGATTTTTTGTAGGGTCGTACTTTAAAGAATTATCCTTAAAATCTGGTGGCTCTCTTATTCCTTGAGCATCCTTTCCAAGCCCTTGTCCTGGGCTGTATCCATATCTCTTCATTATATGGGCCACTTTTATATTACTGGGAAATCTTTCCATATTTTCAAATGTCCTCTTCAGCCGCATCCATTTAAGGTAGGGTGAACGGCTCGCTGATTCGAATGTAGTCTTTAGCTTGAACCATGATCAACTTGTCGCCTACCACGAATTTGATTTTTCGGTGGAGCGTTGAAGAAACTGCCCTAGCACCGTGAATCCAAGGTCTGCTCAATCTTCCCCTTGGATTCTTTTTTCCTTTTCCTCTTCGGTTTCTTTATTTCTCCTTTGTTTTTAGGAGCATTATCTTGTAGCTCCTTGGGTGAATAAATTCTTTTGCTTCTCGTCGTGCCCCCAATGCCGGCTATATTGGAGATATCTTTATTAATGGACGATTCTTGTATGCATATCCACGGTACAACTTTATCCAATGTATAAGAGAAAGGACTAGGCATGAATAAGCGTAAAGGCGTTATTGCTCCTTCCCTGACTTTATCAATTTGGATACTGATATTTTCTTCTTTCTTATTATCTTTTTGTCCCAAATCGATGGCCTAAGTTTTTTCTGATGGGGCTGTATCAATTGAGCTTATTTTCCAACAGTCTTTGCATGTCCGGGGAAATGGTCCCCTCCTCACTGTCTGACTCAATCCATTCACCTTTGGCTTTCAGATCCCGCAGAGAGTTTTTAGACATGACTGTTTATATGGTCCTTATTTGGGTCTAGATTTTATTTAATTATTTTGGAGTGAGAGAGAAAAGAATGAGAAGCATATGAATATTATGAAAAATGCCTCGTTGTATTGATGAAAAGAGAAATATATACAGAGCCCCTTTAATCAAAAGATCTCGCGGCCACGGGCGGAGACCGCGAGAGATGCATCGGAAGCTTTTGATTATTATTTATACTTTTTATTTATTTATATATTTTTTTATGAGGAGCCCTAATCAGCTGGTCTTCTCTACCCAGGCTCACTATTCTGGTTGTGATAGAGGCTTGTCATCTACCTAAGGGTCGGGAGCATTGAAAGTAATCCACCCGGCATTCAACAATTCTTGAACGTTATATTTCAAGGCCATGCAATTTCTCCACAGAATGCCCAGGAGTGCCTGAATGGTAATCACAGTTCTCATTAGGTTTGTACCATTATGGGTAAGGTGGATCCATCTTCTTTGGAGGGACATATGCTAGGAGATGGTCCTTTATCAATTCTGGCAGCAGACTTCCATAGGAGGTTGGAATGGGAGTGAATTTCTTCTCTTGTCTGCGTGACTGTCCAGCTGAAGAGGAAGAAAGAGTAGGAAAGTTCATGGTATTTACACTTCCCTCCTTTTTCTTGCCAAAGGGCTTCCTGAATGATGCGTGAGATTTCTTAAACTTGGGAGGGAACCGAGTATTTTTGACATCGGTTACCTCCTTTACATCAAAGTTGTATCCCTCTAATGCCCTTAATTTCTCTTCTAGGGCAGAAATTTCTTGTTTGGAAACTTCATTGTACAGGCATTGTTGGCATATTAGTTCCATTAAATACACTATCTGCTCTTTTACATAGTTAAGCTCAGTGGTGAGCCTGTGGTTTTGTTTTTCTAACCACTCATTTAATTGCGGCACCTGCTCCTTTATGGCATTAAGCTCAGCGGTGAGCATACGGTTCTGCTCCTCTAATTGCTCCATCTTCTTGGCTTTTTGAGCGCGAGTGAGAACAAGTAGAAGACCAGTCACTTTCTAAATGATTTAAAGATTTTTATTATTATAGTTTTTTTTATTATGAATGATCAGTGTGGGATAGATATGTCTTAGATCATAGCTTTGGTATTTTCCTAAAAGCTTATGCTTTAGGGAGTATCATACCCACCTTGGTGTGATGGTTCCCCCTTTTTTCGAAAAGGTTACCATCTTACCTTAGCACACTTATCTCCTCTAGGAAGGTTATAAACGCACTTGGGTCTCTTTCGCTATTATCTAAGGATATCTAATGCATCCTAGAATGAGTGTGTTTATGCATGCACTACAAAAACATTTTTCTATGACAACAGATATTGAAAGTGGCATAACTTTTGACTGGGTTATCCGATTTGGACGCACAACATGTCAAAACGAAGAGAAAGAGGTGAAGAACCAAGTTACAAATCCCCATAGGGGATTTGACCCAGTAATTTTCCCAAAAAAACGCTCCTAAGACCCATTTTTTGGAGGTTTATTAAAATGATGTGCATGCATGCTGCATTTATTTTCCCTCTTAGTTTTACCACTTATTGGATGATATGGTATGAATGATACGACTTTGTTGAAAATCCTTTTATTGTAAAAGGTATTTTTATTGCTTTAATTTGTTTTTATATTTTTTTATGACCCTTTATCTCTTCTATCGGTCAACGTGGCTACTTAGCTTACAAAGAACCTGAAACCAGGCTAGCTTAACTGAAGACTGTCCGAGATAAAGTGGGTTTATCTTATCACTTTTATGATTTTTAGGGTTTTTCACTATTTTTGTTTATTGTATGATTACCCTATGCTAATGCATCAATACAAATGCAGCAAACGAATGCACACAACCATGCTCAATGCTCTTCAATAGATCTTCGCATTATTCATGCAATAATGAATAATGAGCCAATAGATTGGGAAAGCCTTGTCACAATGACTATGCTGAAGGCCAAACGTCATCCTACTTTCAAAATTCCCTATGCTCTCCTTATCTCTTGCATTCTAGAGTACAAAGGAGTGAATGTTGAAGGGGAACAAACGGTACGAACGACAAACTTAAACCGAATGCTAGACAACATATTAACCTAACTTCAAATGGTGCGTGTCAATAATATTTATGTTCACAAGGATGACGTTTCGAACATAGATGCAAATGATGAAGATTCTGACGAAGACATGCCTGTTGCTGCTGAATTTCCCTCTAAACAGATTCATAATGTTGGAACATCTTCTGCTCCTCCTGAAACTCGTCAATCTATGGAAGACATGTTAATTGATATGAACCAGAGGATGCAGGCATTCTTCACTCTCTCTGGAGTACGACATGAGGAAATCATTCATCGTATCTCCGACGTAGATGATAAAGTGTGTCACTTAGAGAATAAATTTGATGCTCACTTTAATAGTGATAGTGAAGAGTTTTAATATTGTTTTCATATCTTCTTGTTTTGTAAATTATTACCATTTATGAAATAAAATTTGTATTTGTTGCTTTGTTTGAGGGGGAGTTATTTCCAAATTATGCATATTTTGAGGGGGAGCTCTTAATTTTTTTTTATCATAATCAAAATAGGGGGAGAAATATTTAAAGCCTCTTATGATTGAATTTAAATATTATCTGGTATGTTTAATGTTTTTGTTAGTGTGACAGATAAAACAGGTTATTACAGATTTAAAGAAAATTTTGATCATCATCAAAAAGGGGGAGATGGTTGAAACAAACAAGGACATGAATGTTGAACTTACATGGACATGAAGCTTGTTGATTTTGATGATGATTCAAGAACAATGGACTTAGAGAGTTGAAGACTTGTATTCTTGTGTAATAACTCTGTTTTGATGATTTTGAGTCTGTAATATTAGAGTCTAAGATAGCTAGCACATAGTCTACTCTTTCGAAGCTTCAAAAAAACTCATTTTTATCAAAAACACACTGGTTTAATCGATTAAAAGGTTAAATAATCGATTATCACAGAGAGAAAAACCAATTTTTGTATCAGCTCTCTAGAATAATCGATTAACAGCTGAAATAATCGATTAACAAGGTTGTTAATCGATTAACAACCTAAATAATCGATTAACTGGCGTGGTTATGGGTTCCTGTTGATTTTGGCACTGTAATAATCGATTAACACTCAAGATAATCGATTATTTCAATCAGATATGCATTTTAAACTTCAAAATTGGACCAAGTTTCGAAAACCCTAGTCCCAATACACCAGGTTTCAAAAATCCCCAATTCCCAAACCCTAATCCATCTACTTAAGGTTCTCTAAGGCTCTCTGCAAATTGAACAACCTTTTTCAAACAAAAGTTGAGAGCTGTGACAGCTAGAGAACTATTTGTTGGAGGAAAAAGGGGCTTTTGGAACCTAGTGTGGGCTAGAAGCGATAAGAATCACTAAGTGGGTTTTCTTGGTGAATTGTGTGATGTGTCATCTCTAGGGAAAGTTGTTCTTCATCTCTTAAGTGACTCAAGAGAGGTGGTTTCGTTACCTAATCTTTTCAATTGTTATTTGTTTGTAAAATTGTGATTATAGTGATAGCGTTAATCCTCTGTTTGAGTGATTAGCAACTGGACGTAGGGTCTTTTGATCCGAACTAGTATAAATCTTCTGTGTAAGACTCTTTCCTTACTTTATTTACTTTACACAACATTTTAATCGATAAAATTTGGGGAAAATTTTAAAACCCTAATTTTTTTTAAGAAACCAATTCACCCCCCCCTCTTGGTTTTTTTCCGGAAACGCAAACATTCCACTGCGCGATTCTAACGGTTGTTGATTGGACCATCTCAGGTTTGGATGATCTCTCCAACCTGGGTTGTATCTATTTGAAGCCAAGTCAAAATTGTGTTGTTGCTGTGGACCTCTGTTGTTGTAAATGTTTGCAGCATAGGCTTGGGGAGCATCTAGTTCTGCAGATTGCAATGAGGGACAACCATCTGTATAATGATCTATGGAAGTACAAATATCACAAACTTTTTCAGGTGCAACAGCATTCTTCTGGGTTACAGCAAGTTCAGTGACTAAATTCACTAAGGCATCAATTTTGTTGTCCAATTTCTTTATTTCAGCAGAGGAGTCTGTAGCCACTTCATTTACTCCTTTAATAACTATTGCATCACCCCTTGCATTGAATTGTTGGGAATTTTAGGTCATTTTCTCTATCAACCGTCTAGCCTCTGCAGGAATCATATCACCAAGTGCACCACCACTTGCAGCACTAATCATACTTCTTTCCATGTTGTTCAGTCCCTCGTAAAAATATTGAAGCAGTATTTGTTCATAGATTTGGTGGTGGGGACAACATGCACATAACTTCTTAAATCTCTCACAGTACTCATTGAGGTTTTCTCCAACCTGTTGCCTGATTCCTGAGATATCCTTCCTGATTGTAGTGGTTCTAGAGGAAGGGAAGAATTTCTCTAGGAAAATCCTTTTCAGATCATCCCAGCTAGTAATGGACCTGGAAGCTAAGTAGTACAACCAATCCTTTGCAACTCCCTCTAAGGAATGAGGAAGAGCCTTCAGAAACACAAGGTCTTTTTGGATGTTTGCAGGTTTCATGGTGGAATAGACAATGTGAAATTCTTTTAAGTGCTTGTGAGGATCTTCACCTGCAAAATCATGAAACTTGGGCATCGCTTATAGGGGTTTGAATAAGAGAAATTAAATCTAGAAAAAGAAATTAGAGAAAAAAATATTTTAAATTTTGAAATTTTATTTTTATTTTTTTTCCTTTTTTTCTTTTTTTTAAATTAGGGATGAATACTCCCTGTAAACAAATCAAAGGATGAATAGAGAAACACATTTCTCAAGAAATAGTGCCCACAAAAGAAAACACTTAGTTTGTAGGCTATGAAAATAAGATCCACCACCTAAACCCACACAAGATGAAGGCTCAACAGTTCCCATAGAGGAAATATCAAATGACATAATCAATAAAATAAGAATAGTACCTTGATGTCCTTAATTAACCTTGATGTCTGATGTTTGGATTTTGGCCAACCCAATTGACACAGAATATGAAAATTGAAAACTTAGACAGAAACTGAAGGTCCCTAACAACGGCGCCAAATTTCATCGATGTCGTACTCGGTCAAATAATTGAAATAGATAAATGTAGTATTAGGAAGCTTTCTTAAGTCGTCTCCCAAAGACCACGAATTTCTATCAAAGCTTGTCAATTCTTTGAATTAGAACAACAACAAAAAGGGGAAATTTTCAGATTTAAAATATTAGATGAAACAGAACAAAAGCAGATTATAAAAATGCAGATTAAAAACATATTAGAATGCAATTGATTTCCTGATTCCAATGCAGTGTCACTTATCCTAGGTTACAAAATTAATTCAAAATTAACCAACTAAACGAAGATAAATCCCAAATTATATTCCAATCCAAAATTAATCAACTAAGCGAAGATTAATCCCAAATTAGCTTTAACCCTTATTCTAATATGAAATTAACCAACTAAGTGAAAATTAATCCCAAATTTTCCTTAACACTTATTCCAATATGAAATTAACCAACTAAGCAAAGATTAACCCCAAATTATCCTTATACAATTAAGCATTGCATACATCACATAATTTCATCTCTAACACATAATTAAGCAAACTGTGATATTAATTTTGGTTTATTAAGCATAAACAGATTATAATTCAACACTGAGATTAGAAGATGAAGAGTTAAGAGAACAAACAAAATGAAATTGAAGAACAAAATCTCAAAGATCTACTTGCATTCTCCTCAGAAAATTAATACAAATATTTAGCTATCCATGGAAAATCGAAAACACAGAAGAAGAGACATAATTAAAATCAAAATAAGAATTTAAAATAATGACAGAAGAGTAAACAAACTTGAATACAAATTGCAGAAGATGAAAGGCGGCTGCATGGTGTCCTCCACTCTCAACCCTACATCTCACTTATATAAATAACCCTAACCCTGATCTTAATCTAGGTTTGGGCCCAACTGGTCCACAAAACACATCATAAGTTGGCTTTAGTGCAGGTCCGTGAAATTCAAACACCTGCAGTATTTTCAATACTTATCCAAATTAAACAATTCTAGTCTCCTTTGAAAGCCTTTTGAGTTTGCTTTAAAACTCCACCGTTTCTACTATTTTAGAAGGTCTAATGAATTTAGGAGACTTAAATTACTGAAGCATGTCCATTGGGTCGGCCTAGTGCGCTTGACCCATTTTGGATAATTTATATAAAATCCATATTAGCTCCGAATTTAATTATTCTGGATCCTATGGAAAGTTAAATGTGTCTAGTTTATAATTCTTTTAGAATCACGATTTTCGGAGCTCTGTAGCAAAAGTGATAAATAAAACAGTGAACCAATATTAGTACCCATATATAATAAAATATGACATTTGGCCCAATTTTCCAAGCCCAAAATTGCTTTAAATTGTCCTAAAAATAATAATGAGTAAAAATTAGATCAAATAAATTCAAATTAATTAAAATCTGAATTATTGGTATAATGAAGCCCAATTAATAAAAATTTACTAATAACAGAAAGTTAAGTAAAAAACACTAATTAAAATAAGTTCGTAAAGGGAAGAAAATATGAGAATATAATGACTCATCAAAGAAATAATTATTTATCATAAAAATGGACGAGCTAATACTAGGAATGTCTGCCAATGTCCATCTAATGGCCTTTTTCCGCAATTTAATCACTTGAAACAACCTCTCCACTTCATCATTAGTGACGGAGGTGGAAATGATCACCGGTAGTCTCTCATCATCCTCCAAGTAAGCATACTTAAGGTTCTCTGGTAGGGGTATTAGCTCTGGTATGGGTGTTGGCTGAACAACAGAAGGACCCAGAGAAGGGGAAGGAATGAGTTCCACAGCCTGTACCTCAACCTGCAAGTCAGATTCATGTGTACTTCCTGCAATAGGGTTAGTGCATTCTAACTCTATAAAATCAAAATGAAGAGGTACAACATCGAAAGCATCAGATTCATGTGCATGATCAGAATATGTATCAACATTTGTATAAGTCATGTCAGTAGTTGTATCAATATCAATATTCAAAAATTGATCAATGCAAGAACTAAACACTTCAGAATCAATACATGCAAGACAGGTGAAGGAATTTTGTAGAGATGGGAAATCAACATCATGAAAGAATTAAAATACATATTCATCAATTAATTCATAAATCAAATCAACATGAAAGGCAAAATGATCCTCAGATGGGTGTTTCATGGCATTTAGAATATTAAAGCGCATCACAATGTCATCAAATTCCATGGATAAAGTCCCTGCATGCACATCAATTTTGGTTCGTGCGGTATTTAAAAATGGTATGCCTAAAACGATTGGTGCAGAACCACGTGAAAATCCCTCATCCATATCAAGAATATAAAAATCAATAGGGAAAACCAACTCACCAACCTTAACTAAGATATCTTCAATGAAACCTGTAGGGTGAGTAACACTCCTACTTTCCAACTGAATAACTATACTCGTAGGTTGTAGGGGTCCAAGAGAAAGAGATTTAAATATAGACAGAGGCATGACATTAGTTGAAGCCCCTAGATCAAGCATAGCATTTTCAAATTTATAATTACCTATGATATAAGGCACACAGGAAGTACCTAGGTCCTTGCACTTCTTAGGAATTTGAGGAACAAATTTACCTATTATGCTAATACATTTCTGCCCATGATAATCTGCTCATTTCCCTTTAGCTTCCTCTTGTGTGTACACATCTCCTTTAGAAATTTGGCATATCTAGGAATTTGCTTGATGGCATCCAAAAGAGGAATGTTCACCTCCACCTTCCTGAATGTTTCTAGAATCTCTTTGCCACTTCTTCCATCCTTTTACTTGGAGGAATTTTTGGTGGGAATGGAAGTGGAATAGGAGGCTGATACAACCGTTTACTACTCTGTGCAGTAGAATTGGAGGATTCTGTAGTATCATTTGCAGGCTCTCCTTGCTCAGGACGCTTTGTATTTAATGCAACAAGGTTGTCTGTCTGAGGTGCAGGCACAATTTCTAGTACAAGTGTAACTACTGGGATATCAACTTGCTTACCAGATCTCAAAGTGATGGTACTGACATTTTTCAGATTTTACACAGTCTAGGATAGCAATCTATCAGAATTTTGGGATTGTGCCTAATTAAGCTGAGTAGCCATCTACCTCATCTGATTTGTCAAACTTTGGATGGAAGCTTTTGTCTCCTGTTGGAACTACATATTTTGTAGGGTCATCTGTTTGACCAGCTCTTCAAATGAAGGTTCAGAAGTGGAAGGTTGAGGGGGAGTTGGTGCTATTGCTAGAGCTTCATTTTGTCTCTGATACTACTGTTGAGAAGGTGGAGGCACATATCTATTCGGTCTAACATTGTTTTGGAAAGTAGGAGGATGTTGTTGTTGTGGCTGTTGATTAGACCATCTCAGGTTTGGATGATTTCTCCAACCTGGGTTGTATCTATTTGAAGCCAAGTCAAAATTTTGTTGCTGTTATGGACCTCTGTTGTTGTAAATGTTTGGAGCATAGGCTTGGGGAGCATCTGGTTCTGCATATTGCAATGAGGGACAACCATCTGTATAATGATCTATGGAAGTACAAATATCGCAAACTTTTTCAGGTGCAGCAGCATTTTTCTGGGTTACAGCAAGTTGAGTGGCTAAATTCACTAAGGCATCAATTTTGGTGTCAAATTTCTTTATTTCAACAGAGTAGTCTGTAGCCACATCATTTACTCCTTTAATAACTATTGCATCACCCCTTGCACTGAATTACTGGGAATTCGAGGTCATTTTCTCTATCAACTATCTAGCCTCTACAAGAGTCATATCACCAAGTGCACCACCACTTGCAGCATCAATCATACTTCTTTCCATGTTGTTCAGTCCCTTGTAAAAATATTGAAGCAATAGTTGTTCGGAGATTCGGTGGAGTGGACAGCTTGCACATAACTTCTTGAATCTCTCCCAGTACTCGTAGAGGTTTTCTCCAACCTGTTGCCTGATTCTTGAGATATCCTTCTTGATTGTAGTGGTTCTGGAGGAAGGGAAGAATTTCTCTAGGAACATCTTTTTCAGATCATCCCAGCTAGTAATGGACCTGGGAGCTAAGTAGTACAACTAATTCTTTGCAACTCCATCCAAGGAATGAGGAAAAGCCTTCAGAAACACATGGTCTTTTTGGACATTTGCAGCTTTCATGGTGGAATAGACAATGTGAAATTCCTTTAAGTGCTTGTGAGGATCTTTACCTGCAAAATCATGAAACTTGGGCAACAAGTGTATGAGTCCATTTTTAAGAACATAAGGCACATATTCATCAAGATACTGGATACATAAGCTATCGTATGTGAATTCAGGAGCAGCAAGCTCCCTAAGTGTTCTCTCACGAGGTCCAATAGGTTGATCACCCATGTTATTAGTTTGGAAATTATCAGAAGAACTAAAATGGCAATGGTAGACCGTGAACAAGAGAGGTGGGTCACTAATGGACACGCTTAAATACTAAGTCTTTCCTAGCTAGAACCCTCCTAGACATGCACTCTCACACTACCAAGATATATCCAGAGTTTCCTATGAGAATGGTTTTCAAAAAAATTTCTTTCAATGATGAATTATCAAACAAATTCTTGCAAGAATGGTTAGGAAGCACACGAGAACAAATTATAATTTTTTTTATAAAGCTAAAAAATTTGAATATATTTTTTTCAAAAGAGTTTTTTTTTTTTTAAAGAACCCAATAGTGAGTTATCAAAATAACATTGAGAGAAGTAAGAATGTTAAATTAAACAACAAATCAAATAAAATATTCAAATAATTGAAAATAAAATAATCAAATAACTGCAATAAAAATAAAATATTCAAATAAACTATTCAAATAACTACAAATAAAATAAAATATTCAAATAACTGAAAATAAAATAAAATATTCAAATAAGAACCGAATTATATACTTATGATAAAAACTCTTTCCAGCACACCACTTATAGGGGTTTGAATAAGAGAAATTAAGACTAGTGTCAGAACCTTGGTTGGAACTGCAAGTTCCTCGGTAACGGTGCCAAATTTGATCGATGTCGTACTCAGTCAAATAATTAAAACAGATAAATGTAGTACTAAGAAGCTTCCTTAGGTCGTCTCCCAACGAACTACAGATCAAACCAATGTTCTTACACGAGTATGCAGATTAAACAGCAGAAAAAAGGGTTCTCCATAATAATAATAAACAGTAAATTAAAGAAAATAGAATTTGAATAAAACAATGAGAAAATAATTGATTTCCTTATTCGAATACAATGTCACTTATCCTAGGTTACTAAATTAATTTGAATTAACCAACTAAGCGAAGATAAATCTGAAATTATATTTCAATCCAAAATTAATCAACTAAGCGAAGATTAATCCCAAATTAGCTTTAACCCTTATTCCAACATGAAATTAACCAACTAAGCGAAGATTAACCCCAAATTATCCTTATACAATTAAGCATTGCATACATTACATAATCTCATCTCTAACACAGAATTAAGTAAACTGTGATATTAGTTTCGGTTTATTAAACACAAATAGATTATCATTCAACATTGAGATTAGAAGATGAAGAGTTAATAGAACAAACAAAATGAAATTGAAGAACAAAACCTCAAAGATTTACTTGCATTCTCCTAAGAAAATCAATACAAAGATTTAGCTCTCCATGAAAAATCATAAGCGCAAAAGAGACATAATTAAAATCGAAACAAGAATTTAAAATAATGATAGAAGAGTAAACAAATTTAAATATAAATTGCAGAAGATGAAAGACGGTTGCATGACTGTTGCGTGGTGTCTTTTTCCTCTCAACCCTACATCTCCCTTATACAAATAACCCTAACCCTAATCTTAATCTAGGTTTGGGCCCAACTGGTCCACAAAACACATCATAAGTTAGCTTCAGTGCAGGTCCGTGAACTTCAAACACGTGCAGTATTTTAATACTTATCCAACTTAAGCGATTCTGGTCTCCTTTGAAAGCCTTTTGAGTTAGCTTTAAAATTCCACCATTTCTAATATTTTCGGAGGTCTAATGAATTTAGGAGACTTAAATTACTAAAGCATATCCATTGGGTCGGCCTAGTGCGCTTGACCTGTTTTGGATAATTTATGTAAAATCCAATTTAGCTCCGAATTGAATGATTCTTGATCCTTTGAAAAGCTGAATATGTCTAGTTTATAATGCTTTCAAAATCATGATTTCTGGAGCTCTGTAGAAAAAATGATAAATATTTATTATTTTCATGATACTCCTTGAATTACATTAGCAAAACCATTCTTGAAGATAGTGTGCACTAATATTAATGTACATGGTAGTACTTTAACTATATATTTTTGTGATAACATAGTGAAATTTAACCTTTTAGATGTAATTTAGACATCCTCAAGTTGATCATTCCATATTCTACATTGATGATATTATTGATGAATTGATTGTTCATAATGTTGTCACTCTTCTAGAGACCAAACATACCATTGTGTTAGAGCAAAATTACAATGAAATAAGTGAGAAAGTTCCCAATGCAAGAAAGTTTTTTAAGTGATAGCTGAAATTCTTAATGAAAACAAGGTAGTATGCAATCAATGTCACAATTTAACAAAAATGTTGGGCGGAAACTTAATTCGCTTAGTGAAAATTAGCTAGTGGTTCAATAATGGAGAGATTCAAAGAAAAATGACTATGTGAAAGCTGAATTTCTTTAGTGAAAAAAATATGAATAACTCATTGTTCAATTCTCAGGATGCTTAGCAAAATTTCTCCAATTCTAAGTGCTTATTCTAAGAAAAATGCAAACAAAAATTGAATTTGCTCAATGAAAATGCTTCAAATTTGAAAAATATAGAAATAGATAGAATGACTAAGAGAAAGTTGAATTCACTTAGTGAAACTTTAGAAAAGAAAAAAAAATAAAAAATACAAGTCATAATGTTTAATATTAATAAGATACATCAACAAAAATTGATTTTATTGAAAATAATGAAATTTTTACCTTTTGATTTTTCATTCAATACAAACAAAAATTATGTTCATGAAATAAATGTAAATAGTGAAAAAGGAAAATTATATTACATAAAATTAAAAAGATTGAATTTTGCATATTAGTTAGATTGATTTTGCAGTTATTTTCTACCTTCTTCCTTGATTTTGTTCTAATTCTACTAATGATTTTTTAAATAATGCTTGTTGCAAATGTGGAGTATAGGAAATTCATATTATAAGCTTGTTCTAATATTCTTCTTATTTTAAATTTTGTTCTCATTTTCTTTTTAATTGTTATATAACTTCTTTAATGATCAATTTACTGCAATAAAATTTTAATTCCTACTTAATCATTGAATATTATTGAAGTACTGAATTTAGAGTTGCCAAAACGAGTGACTCAACCAAACTTGGCCTGACCCTACAGGACAAGTAAAAAAATTTGATGGCCCAACTTAACCTATATTTTAAAACGGACAAATTTTTTTACCCTAGCTTGTCCCTATGTTACATATCTATACAAAATCAATTAATTTAAAATTTTAAATAAAAATAAAAAAACAAAACTATATTTTGAAAATTTAAATTTTATTAATGAAATTAATTTTTATTTAAGATATAATAATATATAAGTTATATGAGAATGCATCTATTCAATCTCAAAATAAGAATTATAAACTTACTATTTATTATCATTATTTAGTTTTTAGTAAATAGTTAATTTAAGCTAGTAATTAATTTTAATCATTAGATCTTAAAATAAGTTATTATTAAATATTAATTATGATATTTACTCTTAGAATAAGTGAATCTCTTATATATCAAATTAATTTATAATACATATATATTTTTAATAAAATAATATTAATTTTATTTTTATTTAAAAATAATTATTGTTCTATAAACGGGTCGACCCATGAACTTACTGGATTAACCTAACCTAAGCCTATATAGATCGGACTAAAATAGGTTTAATTCAATTCAGATCATAATTTTGTTGACCTAACTTGACCTATTTCATGAATCCGCCATCTGAGCAAGCTTATTTTGACATCGTAATCAGATTATTGTCTTATGTTGTTTAATCTTATCTTTATTTTATTTTTATTTTTTTACATTGAAAACATCGCAAAATTTAAGTGTAAAGTTATAAGATTTCCTATGTTTATTTTTGTATATTTTGCCAACGAAATTTAATTGGTATTGATATTTAGTTATTTAGATTAAGATCAATATGTGTAGAATAACTTGTATAATATCTTTATTTATTTAAATAACTTTTGATGAAGTTAAATTATAATAACTTAATTAGATAGAAAATAAATCATGTAAGTTTTGAGTCAATTTTTTTCTTATTGTCATTCACTCTGAAATTTAAGATGGTAGAACATGACTTAATTCTCTTTATTTTAGACTTGATCATATACAATTCTTAAAATATTTAGACTTTTGTTCTTTTTAAGCTAGAGCTAAATTATAGTCTACCTTATAATTATTAATTTTGTTTAACCCTTTGAGTCTTATATTTTCATTGTTAATTATATAAACCACATTACACACTACTACAAAATATGCTTTCAACGTCGCCATTTAACGTCGGTTAAAGTCGAGCTGACGTTAAATGCACTTTCAACGTCGGTTGATTAAAAAACGACGTTGAAAGTTGACATTCAACGTCGGTTTTTCAACGTTGGTTCATCTCGGAACCGACGTTGAATGTATTTTCACCAAAAATTCTTTTAAGTTAGAGAATTGTCACTCGGAGGTTCGAACCCAAGTACTTTAAAGTTGAAAATTGATACTCCAACCACTAAACTACTGTAATTTTCTCGATAATAACTTACAAATTAATTATATTTATATACAAATAAATATATATTCCGTATAAATATATATTTATTTATATTTTCTAGAAAGTGTTTTTATTTTTTTTCGACCAAAAATTCACTTAAGTTAGAGAATTGTCACTGATAGGATTCGAACCTAGTATTTTAGAATTGAAAGCTAATACTCCAACCACTAAACTACTGTAATTTTCTCGATAATAACTTACGGATAAATTATATTTATATACAAATAAATATATATCTGTGTAAATATATATTTATTTATATATATTTTCTAGAAAGTGTTTTTATTTTTTTCAAGAAAAATTCACTTAAGTTAGAGAATTGTCACTGATAGGATTCGAATATAGTATTTTAGAGTTGAAAATTAATACTCCAACCACTAAACTACTATAATATTTTGATAATAATTTACAAATAAATTATATTTATATACAAATAAATATATATCCGTGTAAATATATAAATACAAATATATTTATATATTTTTATGTTGGATGTGAGGGCGCGATCGAGGGTGAAAGTGAGATTGACTCTCGTCTGAGTGAAAATACGTTAAAGCTCACGAAATTCACTCGTTCAAGCCTAGCTTGAGCGAAAATTGGTATTTTTGGCTTGAGCGAATGTGTCACTTGAGCGAATGATGCGTTTTTCAAATTTATTTTATATCATTATATAAATAAATTATAAATATTATATTCTCGTCATTAAATTACAAACCCATATATAGAGACTCGCTCACAAATTTGGCATTAAATTTTGAAAACCCACTCGACACACACTTTCACCTTCGAGCGTGCCCTCACATCCAATATATAAATATATAATTATATAAATATATCAAAATATATAAATATATTTGTATTTATATATTTACACGGATATATATTTATTTGAATATAAATATAATTTATTTGTAACTTACTATCAAAAAATTCGAGTAGTTTAGTGGTTGGAGTATCGACCTCCAACACTAAGGTACTGGGTTCGAATCCTGTTAGTGACAAAAAAATAATTTGGTAATGCTTTAAACTTAAAAAAAATATGATAAATAATAAAAATATAATATAAAAGAGAGAGGGACCTAATAAAAATATAATATAAAAGAGAGGGGGATTTCTAGATAAATAGAGGGGTTGGAAAGGTTGGAAATAAATAAAAAAATTTAATTTGAAAAATCAGACTTTCAACGTCGGTTCTGGAACTGACGTTGAAGGCCTTATTTGTAGTAGTGACAAAACCAAATAAGCGAAAAACCATATTTGTGGAGAAGCAAAACTGTTGTAACCTTGTAGTAGTGACAAAACCAAATAAGCGAAAAACCATATTTGTGGAGAAGCAAAGCTGTTGCAGGTTACAAATAATAAGGTTTGACAATGAAAAGGAATACACAATGATGTTTTTCTGACATTAAACATCAACTTACTATACCTTACATCTCATACCACAATGAAACAAGTGAGAGAAAACATATAAGCGTCATGGAGATGACAAAATGTACCGTACATGAGAGAGATTTACCAAAGAAGTTGTGAGTAAAGACTAGAAACACGGTTGAATTTTCTTGTTAATTAACTAGATTTTTGAAAAAAAAAAAAAAAAACTCCATTTAAAGGTTGGTTAAATTTGGTTTGAGAATTTTTTGTTATATTTATTTTTCTTATAGATTGAAAGGGACAAACTTGACAAGAAAGTTAAACTCAAAGTTTTCATTGGATATGACAACAGTTCAAAAGATTATAGAATTTTCAACCATAAAATGGAAAAATTATTCTAACATGTACAGTTTTTAAAAGATCAACGATGGAGATGAGTGGAGCTAATAAATTGTCAGAAATCTCACAATTATCTGATGATGAAGTTGATGACATTCCTGTGAGATAATTTGAAGAAATTGAAAAAGATGACAAATAGATAAAAGTCATGAAAACAAAGTTTACGCAAATTCTAGTTGATAATCAAGTAATTATTTCCATTTAAAATAATCTTATTTTCCGTGAACTGAAGATCCAAGTACAAATGTTTTAACGAAACCCTTCCATATCTAGATCGAAACCTTAAGAAATAAATTAGGAGTTTGTCCCTATCGAGGTTATTGAAAATTTGCCTACAATAACTACACGTGGATATATATTATTTTTGTGTTTTTTTTTTTTAATTTATCTATTGCTTAGATCCTATTTTATAGGAGCTCTTTTGCTTAAATCCTAATTTATAAGAGTCTCATGCTTAGATCTTCAGTTAAGGTGTAGGATTGAGAGTTTATAGAAACTTTGTACCTAAATCCTTGTGTTTAGACGAGAGATTTCATTAATTCCAAAAAATTCAAATACATTATTCATATGGCTTCCAATTGAATTACTTTCATTTTTTAAATATTTTGTTTAGATAAAGCAATTTAAATATCTTATATAATTTCTTTGATTGGATAAAGTAATTAAATTTTATTTTAAAAATATTTATTTTAAATATAAAATTCAGATATTAAACTTTATAAAAATAAATATTATTCAATTTTAAGTATTGAAATAATATTTAATAATTTAATTTTTAATATTAGGTAAATTTAATAATTTAAAAAATAAAAGTAAATATTTTTTAAAATAACTTTCATAAAATAAATATAGTATTATATTACTATAATATATATATATATATATATATATAATATATATATATATATATATATATATATATATATATATATATTTAGTAGCATATGAGTGATTTTGACATGATAGAGAGAGAAAACAAGACGAGTGACTTTCCTTTTGAGTGAAATTTTAAATTTTTTATTTTTTTAGGATATTTTAAATTTTTCTATTTTAGTTATTTGAATTAATTACCTTCTAAAAATTAGAGAATTTTAATTTTTTTTACCCAAAGAAGTAATTTACTCTAAAAAAATTCAAATTCATCAAATAAATGAATTAACCCATTATATTATTTCATCCAAACATAGCATAGTTTACAGGAGCTTAGTTATTTATAGCTAAAAATAAGAGATATTCTGTTTTGTAATTTTTTTATCCATGCCACCATAATAAATTTTTCAATTAGCTAGAAAATTTTGCTATAAAATTTATTTTTCACTAATTTATAGCTAATTAGTAAAATAATAAAGTTGTAGCTAATTTATAATAAAATAGCTAGAAGATAATATTTTTATAGCTATTCCCTCACTTAGTAGAAAAATAATTTAGTTAGAGAAAATTTTTATCACTAATTTCTAACTATAAATATTAACTATGTTATTTTTTGAAGCTATTTTTTAGTTAAATTATATAACATTCAATCATAGTTAAATTGTAGCAAATTTATAATAAAAAATAATTATAAAATTATTTTTACCAAATTTACTATAAATATATTAATTATATATATATATATATATATATATATATATATATAAATTATTTTTTGTGTCTGAAATAAATTATTTGAAAATAATTATAACTTTTTTAAAAAATATCTAAAAAAATTGATAAATATTTAAAATTATTTTCTGTAAATTTTTTATAAATTTAAATTTGTAGGAAGTATTTAATAATTTAAATTAATAAAAAAATTATAAATAATTTTTTAATAATTTTTTACATTGCATAATTTATCTAAAACTGTAACATAATTTGTATCTCAGGTCCTAAAATCATATTTTTCTACATCATATTACTTATTTTATAATCTGTTTCGCAAATTAAACAAAATATATTAAATAATCCACAATTCAGACAATTATTAAACTCTTGAACTAGCATTGTAAAATGGCAGCGTTTGCAATATTTTTCCTCAGGGCGCCAAAACAATAAGCTGAAATAGATATCTTTTCCATTCTTACTTCCGTACCAAACAAGTATCCTCTTTTTCTCTTCGCAAAATCAAAATCTCACGCCACAGAGGAACAATCATTCAACTCTTCCAATCCTTCTATTCATAACCTTTTCCCTTTCCTTTAAACTCCAATTTCCTGAGACAAACCATCGCCATTATTTTCCATTCAAAATTCAACACCCTTTCACGACGAAGAAAATGGGTTGTTAGGGTTTTCATTCTCTGTTACGGTCTCCGCATTACGGTTCCCTGCCTCTTCCTCAGTGAATCGTGATCACTTCCATTCCGTTTCACACTCTCTGTCTCTGTTCTTCGATTTAGGGTTCATAATTCTTCTTCCGATTTTGAACCGAGTGAATTGTAGAAAATGTACGCTGATCTCGTGGAGAATGGAGGGCAGAGGTCCGTGAAGGAGCGCCTTAATGGGAATGGTACTAGTGGTCCTACTTGGCTGCAGCAACAACATCAAATCACCAGCAAGAGGTTTGAAATTCTTACTCCTTCATGTTTTCATGATGTTTTAGGCTAGGTTTTGAATTCGGTTGTGGTTTCGTCATGTAAATTGATATGGTGGACAATTGCGGTTGTCGACAAACTGTTGGCCACCATCATTTTTTTTTCTTGTGATTGTGGTGCATGTGGAGGAAATATAACTTCTACTTGTTAATTGTACTATTTTTGGAAGAAAATCTAGGTTGAATTGGTATGGTATCAGTTAGGAGATGTTTGTTGCATACGAGGAATGATGACATTCTTTAAAGAAATACATGACATCCCTAAAATACTACGATCGGAAACGTTATTTTATAGACAAACTAGGGTGTATGATCAGCTTTTGTTATTTTTGTCACCCTGAGTAGTTCTTATAGGTGCTGATCATCCACTTAATTCCGTTAAACTTGTCAGATTCTTTTACAACTATCCCATGATCTAACTCTACGAATATTGAGGGATTTAGCTGCCATATGATGATGCAAAGTGAATAGCTATTTTAGAAAGGTTTCCCTTGCATATTGAGGGAGCTGAGTCATGATAGATAAAGCATTGTTCAACAATCCTGCAAAAGTCAATGAGCATGTGAAAACCAGTTCTCTTCTAAAAGGAAATATGCTTCAAGGGTCACATGAAAGATAGTAACTATGTAGGAATGAAGTACCAAATGGGTTCCTAAATGATATAGGCTATGACAAACAGGTCCCTGAAATAAAATTTCTTCCGCATTAATGCCGAAAGTTTTTCTCTCTTGGGCAAGTTAGTCCTTCTGTTAGTAATTTTGTTAATCCATGTCCATCTTCCATGTAAAATGCCTTTGTGGCAGTTTCTCACTCCTAGGTGGCGTGTCTTGTTATCTAAGTTGAAGATGTCAGAAACTAAGGTCTTTTTTTATTTATTGAAAATCAAAAATTTATTGGATGTTGAATGACTTTATGAGATTATTTCAGAGGCTATGTAACCCTTAAAAACTTTGATTGATGAGAACTCGAATAGAGGTGGAGTTTGGGAGACACTGGAGTTGTGGAATGAGGGTGTTCCCCAATGTTGTGATCTACACTGTGTTGATTGAAGGTGATTGTTTGCGTGGAGAAGTGGATGAGGCAAAGAAGATGACGAGTAGGAAGCAATTGAATGGGTTGAAAGACAATGTTGCCACAAATACTAGCTTGTTGAAGGGAATGTGTATTAAGGGAAAGTCTGATGAGACTATTCAGCAATTGAGGGAAATTTTCTTTCCGAGACCTATCAGCCGCCACCCATATCATTTAAGGAACTGTTTGGTACTTCACTTAATTGTTTAGGTATTCAAATTAATTCAGTACTCTAGCTCACATCCAATTGCTACATTTTGTATTTTTTATCTGATTTAATATTAATATTCAACAATGTAACAATTGATGTTCTACCATTATCCTCCTCATCTGTCTCTTCTCTTAAGTTTTCTCCCTCTTCTCTTCCATTTCTATCTTTATGATCTAATAGACCTTCTCTTCTATAAACGAATTCATCTTAGAATATAGGCTTAAAGTCCAACTTAATCCTACAAAACTGCGTTATAAGATGAGAACTGCCCAAGTTTTTATAAAGACTACATCTGTCATATACCTCTACATGATAGGCACTATGGGATCTTAGTTCCTTGAGAACCAACTACCTGGATGCTACACTCAATGACACTTGATAGGGTCTTTCTGGTCATCCCTCTATAGATAGCCCTTTCCAAGGCATTGACCACCAACTGTGATAGATTGCAAATAATCCAGGCTAGGAGTGACAACGATTAGGGCGGATTTCCAAAAATAATAACTTTTTTTGTTATCTTTATTTTCTTTTTATTTTCATGTGTTTTTGTTTATAAATTTCAAAACAATGTGCCAAGATTATGTGTGTCTTCATACTTTTATAGGGAAGGTTTTTGCTTGCTGCTGTAAGTGGCCGTATTTTAGCCCAGTCATATCACTCAGTCCTTCAAGTTGGTTACGAGATGATCGAGCAAGCAGTTAATACTACTGATGGAAATAGTAGTGAATACCAGCCTGAAATTGCATGGAAAAGATGGGAGTTGTCTGTCATGTTGGAGCATGTGCAAGCCCATGTTGCACCAACAAATGTTGATCTAGGGGCCGGAGTGCAATGGCTACCAAAAATTCTCATAGGATCTCCAAAAGTAATGCGTACAGGCGCTCTTCTTGAGAGAGTTTTTATGCCTTGTGATATGTACTTTCAGTTCACAAGGCATAAAGGAGGAACTCCAGAACTGAAGGTAATTCTTTTTGTATCATTGCAAAATCCAAAGATCCTTGTCAGATGATGTCTTTTATATGAACTTCTGTGCTAAATGATTTGCCACAGATTTGGATAATAGAAACAACCACCTCTCTAATATTTATGATATGTACGTGGACAATTTTGAATAAATTATATATCTGTTTTTTACATTGTTTTATTGCTAATTTATGGTATAGGTCAGAGTTTGGATCTTGGTATTTCACATGTTTCATCTTCATCAGTTGAAGGCACACATATATCTAGTTTGTAAGAGCAGATGAAAACAAAGTTGCAGGCACAAACTTATATGCAAGCATTGATGCAAACACAAATGAAGATACAAGCAGAAATGCAAACACATGCAACAACAAATGCAAGAAGAAATGCAATTTTCAAGAAAGATTTATTATCTGCCTTAAATAAACAATGATGAAATTGTACTTTAAACTTTGTTTTTATTTTTAATTGTGTTATATAGAACTTTTTAGTTGAAATATTATTTTTGTTATGTTTTAATTGTTTGAAACATCATTTTAACTATGTTTAAACAATATTTTTATATTGAAAGTTGATAAGTTTGTCTTCTTTTTTCAAGAATATGAGTAATAATTTAAATGTTAAACATTTGATATTATAATGTTATGATGATATATTAGCAGAAATATTTATTACGTCAATAAAATTATGAGAGATTAGTTATGGATTAACGAAAGATTAACTACAGATTAGTAAGAGATTAGCTACGAATTAGCAAGAAAAGAATTTTGATAAAAATTGTGATGGATTAGCTATGAAATAGTGAGAGAAATATTGCGAAGGATTAGCTACAGATTAGCAAGGAAACAATTGTGAGACATTAATTATATATTAGCTAGAGATAAATTGTTAGGGATTAGTTACAGATTAGCGAGAGAAAAATTACGAAGAATTAACTACGGATTAGCGAGTAAACAATTGCGAGGAATTAACTATATATTAGCTAGAGATAAATTGTCAGGATTAGCTATAAATTAGTCAGAGAAAAATTGCGAGGGATTAGTTACGGATTAGTGAGAGCGAAATTGCGAGGGATTAGCGAGAGAAAAATTGTGAAGGATTAGTTACGGATTAGCTACAAATTTTGGGAGATCAATTAGCTAGAGAAAAACAAAATTTCATCATTTAAATTAGCGAGGGACTTAGCAACCGTTTAGTGACAAAATTTGCTACAAGTTTGAGAGAGAATACATCTGTATCTAATTAGCTACTTGGATTTAGCTATGGATTATTCCATAGCTATTCCGTAGCTAATCTGTAGCAAAACATACTAGCGAGAGATTAACTATAAAATAGCTACGGAATGTGTCATAGCTAATATGTAAAATTCTTATAGTGCTGAGAATATGAATAAATATAAAACATCCTCAAGAAAAATAACCTTTTGTTTTCTTTATTATTTCACGCTTTTTCAAATACAGGTTTATTTATTGGTTAGATACCACTAAAGATTGTGTGCTTCCAAGTTGTGAAGAAAATCTATATGGAGAAGAGTTATTGTTCGATCTCTATCATATGTAAATGATTATTAGACAAATGATAATTACAGTACCTCAAATAGAATTATCTAATTAATCATACAAGGAAAAAAAAAAAAAAAAACTCACTGTCATGCAACACGAGTACTTTTTGAGATGGGAAGAGATTGCTTTGCTTCGTAAAAGATACATCTTGTTTTACACTGTCACGTTACATAACTCTAATCTATTCTCAGGAGGTACTTAGAGGAGTTTGTATCAATTCATGTCCCCCACAAAAGAAACTCAAAAGGTTGATCTGGTTTATACTATTCTGTTGCAATAAAAGATAGATCATATGCAACAGGGCTACTCAGATCTTGTAGCCAAGGCAACTAGAAAGTCTCTGTAGTCCCCTGATGGAAGGCCTTCACGTATAACATCAGCAAGTTCCTTCTCGTACTTTTCCTTGAAAACCCTTCTAATTTCATCTATGTCTACCTCAGCCCTGCTTACCAATGCTCGTGCCAAAATTTTAGTTTCCCCTTTGATGCTGGTGTACAGTCTCTGTCATAAGTTGTAACTTTTCAAATAGTCACTCTCTTCCTAGACTAAATTTATTGATGAAGATGTCAAACAACGAAGGAAACAAGAAGTTCACCCTACCCTACTGCTAGTTCATTCTATGAAATAAAAGAGTTAAACTATGCCCTTTAATCCTTATATTTAAAAACGATTAAACCGAGAACATATTCTTTTAAAAAATTTAACATAATATATATAATAAAAGTGGAAAGATATTGAAATCGTTTGCATAGGAACTATAATGAATAATTTTTATAAATAGAGATTAATAAGTAAAATTTATACCATTAAAAAAATTAAACGAGTAATTAAAAAATTGTTACCTTTGCATAATAATGTGCTGGATTACAAATGCATTTCACAACCAGGATTAGAGCTTTACCAAATTGGCCATATGTCCCCCTCTTGATAGACTGAAACACAGTGCATTTAAGACAGTGAATTTCAAAACCCTTATAATGACAATCATTGAATAGGGTAAGATGGGAAGAGGACAAGTAGCATATTATTTAATTGAGACCTTTGTGTAATCATGACCATAAATGTGTCTATAGCTAAGAAATGTTAACTTAAGTTGGGAAATGCTCCTCTTGCTTAAAATTTCTAATACAACAGCTTCATCCACTGCTCGTAAGCTTCCCTCCCCAGTTTCATAGAGCCTCCTAGCATCACACTTGGATATGTGATGGCTGACATCTTCTTGGTGAGCTTTGTGTGATGCAGCCAATGCCACAAGAATCTATAAAATCACATCAATTTCTTTAAATTTACAAAGAATTGACAATTCCCAACAATCGATTGAGTGATTCCAGTAATATCTCACCTTTTGAAATGGGTGTGGAGGGTCCAAATGGATAATATCTTGGTCCAACTGTCTCCTGAACATTCTCTGGTAGGCCTGTGTGATGAGAAGAACATGGCTTGATTTTCTACACACAAAAATCTCCACAAGATCCTTGAAATTGATCTCATCTTGTTGAAGAGACTCTCTAGCCACAGTTGCATCCCTGTCATGTGGATCAAGCATCCACCAGGACAAGGCAGAACAGTTCATGGAAGGAGAAAACACATCTTCATACCTTTGAATGTGACTTATCAACTCTTCTCCATACACTGCCTTGAAGGTCTCCTTGAGCTGTTGTCTTTCAAGGAAGGTTAGGCAGGCCAGAGATGGGATCAGTTGACTCAAACCCCCCAAAGAATCATGAATTTTCTTGCAATCAAGTTCAAAATTGTGGTTTGTCATGGTAAGAATGTTGTTAGCCAAGTGGGGAATGAAATGTATTTAAGCAACAATTACTTGAAGGGTAAGGCAGGAATCGTCCTTTTAGTTTTTGGGCATTCCATGGGAGAAAAATGGCAAAGGGTGGATTCATCACACACTAATTGCTACAGAGTAGGCTTGAAATTAAAGTTCAAAAAGTCAAAAGCAAGTGAAGTTTCTATGTATTGAGTTGATGGTGATGTGTAACGCAGGTTGTACTTGTATGTGCGTGCCATGTGAAGTTTGTTTTGTAGCTGAACTTGTCATTGGTGTCCAAGTAGACTGAGTCCACCATAACACATTGCCCAACATCAACTAACTTCGTAGTTGCCTTTGAATAATAATTTATTATTCAATAAGAAAACCACTTTTAAGACTTGTGATATGAAGCTTTTTCATTGTACGGAGACATACAATAATTAAATGCTTACATTAGACTTTGTGTTTGCTATATAATAAATGTAGTTTTCTAATAAAAATTACTTGACTTGTTATAATTTATTAGCAACCTATTTAATTAAAAGTCATCCTCTCAAATTTAGAATTATAAATTTCTTCTAAAAAAGTAATAATTATATGAGAAAAAATTAATTATGATAAAATCGTTATATTTTAAATTAGAATTATAATTTTTTTCTAAAAAATAATAATTATATGAAAAAAAATATTTATGATAAAATCGTAAAATTTTAAATTAGAATTGGATATATATATATATATATATATATAAAGTTATATCTTAAGTTTTTTTTATTAAAATTATGGATATTATTATAGACATGCACATTATTGTTTATAGCTTATAGTTACTTGATAATAAACAAGATGACTCAATAAATATATGTTATATCGAGATAATTAAGATAAATAATGTGAGACTCTTCTCAACTTCTCTTTGACAATATGTTTATTATAATAAATTATGATTAAGAAGATGTCTATTATAATAGACGATGATTATAAAGATAAAAATGTGTAGTATAATAGACAATAATTACTAAGATGTTTACTAATGGGTAAAAGCTAAAAAAATTGTCTATTATAATAAATAAGATTTAAAGAACTTTGATATTATATTAGTATTCAATTTAAAAATCAATTCACAATAAATAAAATTATCTGATAAATATAAAAGTTGTACTCAAAGAATAAATAAAGACTATTAATTTAGAAGATTTCTATTATATTAAGTGAGACTATGTTATTTCAATAATTTTTGAAAAAATATACAGTTTTGAATTTTATTTTTAACATATTAAAAGAAATAAAATAAAATAATAATATAAAGCTAAATATGTTTTTTTTATGAAGAACAAAAGTTAAACAAAAATAATTTAAGACTAAAATATAACTATATTTCATAAAGTAAAAGCATCAATTTCAGGCTAATGATAATACATTTTCTAAAAGGTCTATCCAATCAGAAGACCGGTAAAGTGACTTTAAGAAAACTAATGTTAATTTAAAAGTAATACGTTAATTTTCTGTTGAAGTAAACGTTCATTTCTTTTCCAGGAGTGGGGGTATTTAAAACACGTGTTACTAACTTGTAGTCTTGTTTTTCAAACAAAAACTATAAATATAGATATGATTTATTAGCAACCACCGTACAACAACATAAACTCCTACCTGTTCTTGATTTTTATCCACTTACTCTTGGAATTATGTGGAGCATTGACGTGGGAATGGATTAATATCATCGTTCTTAAAATCGGACGGCCTGAAATTAATAGTAAATCAAGTTTAATAAATAATATATTTTAATAATATAATAATATATTGAATTTAAAATAAATTATAAAAAAATAACAATTCTAATCTAATAAAAAAACTATTTAAAAATATATTATATAATAATAATAATAATAATAATCTAATATAAATGTTATTTGAAAAAATATTATATAATAATAAAAATGATAGGTAGAATATTAATATGAATAAATATATTATCAAACATTTGAAGTAAATAAGTAGAGAAAAAATTGGAACTAACTTGAAAATAATTAGAAAAAAAGTATACCTAACTTGAAAATAATTAAGGAAGAAAAATTGCATCATATATTCTCTTGCATCTAACTTCAAATTTTATATATTTTATTTTATTTCAAGACATGGTTATGGAACCCAAGGATGACTCAGTGCACTTAACCCAGTACCCATTTATCAATATCAATTTTGTTCTTAATATCCAATTTTAGAAAGCATCACAATTTTAGAAAATTTCAATTTTAAAAAACTCTCATTAGTACATAACGGGTTTTTTAAGTCACTCAATTCTCGTCAAAACCAAAAATAACTAACTTAAAAAAATGCAGTGACATTTTTGTAAATAAAGGATGCTACTTTTACGTCAGATCTCTTAGAGACCGATGTAAAACTTGGCTTTTACGTCGATCCCTATGAGGTCCGACATAGAAGTCGCGTTTTAATTGCTCCAAAACTTCTTTTTCCTCTTGCGCACAAGGATTTTCGAGAGATGATGGCAACAACGACCAAACTAACTCCTCTCAAGATACATTTCAATCACAGTAAGTGACATTTATCTCCGATTGAATTCAAGTTTTAGAACGTTTTTTTATATATTTGAGGCTAGTGTTATATGTCTCCTCTTTTATGTTGACATTGAATCGGTGATTATGTAACAACCATAAGGCTAAGAGAGGAATCATCCTCAAAAGCTAGCTCAAGAGGTTGGAGAACCTCCTACCTTATAAGGCCTCTCTGGTAAGGAGACCTCCCCAATGTGGGACTTGTTACAATACCACCCCATTCGAAAGTCAGCGTCCTCGATGGCTGCACTCCACGACACTTCACTCACCGGCACTTCACTCACTGGCACTTTACTCGGCCTTCTTACCGGTCAGAACCCTCCAGTGTTCTGAACCCTCCGGCGGTCAGAACCCTCCGTGAGTAGCCCTTCTCGAGTTGGCTGACTTTCAACGAAAGCACCAATGTAACAACCATAAGGCTAAGAGGGGAACGGTAAGGAAACCTCCCCAATGTGGGACTTGTTACAATACCACCCCGTTCGAAAGTCAGCGTCCTCGATGGCTGCACTCCACGACACTTCACTCACTGACACTTTACTCGGCCTTCTTACCGATCAGAACCCTCCAGTGGTCAGAACCCTCCGGCGGTCAGAACCCTCCGTGGGTAACCCTTCTCGAGTTGGCTGACTCTCAATGAAAGCACCAATGTAACAACCATAAGACTAAGAGGGGAACCATCCTCAAAAGCTAGCTCAAGAGGTTGGAGAACCTCCTACCTTATAAGGCCTCTCTGGTAAGGAGACCTCCCCAATATGGGACTTATTACAGATTATTTTTGGGATCTCAATCATGTTATTGTATGAGTGTCTCCACTCAATTGTTATTGAAATTGAACTGTTGTAGTTTATGATTATCCGTTTATGCATTTGAGTGAATTTACGATTTATATACTGCATTTTTATGTTCTCATGGTTTAGTTGTTTGAATCTCACGTTTTTTGTTGTTTGTATATTAATTATATAATAGTAATGAGTAAGAAAGAAAGAAAATGATATGGTATGATGTGAAGAAAGATATTACAGGATAGGATTTCGGGTTTTATGATGATGAAAAGAAAATAGATAATGTTTGAAAAATGATAAGTTTTGACTCTGATATCGGATTTAGACGCACAACATATAAAAACGAATGGAAAAAAGTGAAGAAAAGGGGACAAATCCTCATGTAATAGAGAAAAGTAGTGAAAAAGAGAAAAATATTATATTATTATAATAATTCTTGTATTTAAATTTTTAAAATAACATTCTATTTTGTTTCTCAATTCAATGGTAATAAGCAAACAGAATCCTTTGAAGGTGACTATTATATCATATATTGGATGAGAGTTATAGTTTGTGCGGGTATAATTGATTATTGAGCGGAGGTAATTGCTTTCAACATTTGTTAAGTTGATTTACTTTTATGCGTATTACATGTTAACATGAGTCAAATTAATGTTTTAAGTATTTCGAGATTCATCTCCACTATCAGAACATGATATTACGCAAACTACAAATCAATGAACAAGGTTTTTCATTCAACATTTCTAGTACTTAGTTTGCAAGTTATTGTTTATATTGTATTTTGTAGTTTAGAATTTACGTAGCTTAGTTTTTGTACTAGTTTAGACTTTCTATTAGTTTAGCTTTGTAATGTTTTCCTTTTAAGTTGTTTAGTCTTTGTACTAATTTAGATAATTTATATTATATTGTATTGTTGTATTTTTGAATTATTATTTATTGAAAATCTAGAATCTGGACTAGTTGTAAGATAAAACAAATTGAATATTAAAAAAAATGAAATTTACGTTGAGTGTATCAATACTCAATGTAAATTTACGTCGATTATGTCATGTTCGATGTAAATTTATGTATCTCGTATTAACGTTGAACTTGT
Organism: Sphenostylis stenocarpa; assembly: GCA_963425845.1. Taxonomy (NCBI): domain Eukaryota; kingdom Viridiplantae; phylum Streptophyta; class Magnoliopsida; order Fabales; family Fabaceae; genus Sphenostylis; species Sphenostylis stenocarpa. The sequence continues at coordinate 22,636,834 of OY731401.1, read as the reverse complement.
GTCTGATATAAAAATGTCAAAATAATAGATGTAAAAACCTCATTATGTACTAGTTCCTAATCTTAGAAAATCCCAAATTTAACTTCATGAAATATGCACTAAAAATCTCACCAAAAATATTATTTTTTTACCGTGTGACATCTACAAAATTGTTTTATGAAATTAATTTTTGAAATGAAGAGATTGTGATTCTTACATGTTGTGTTTCCATGAATTATTGTAGTGATCATAATAATAGACCACAACGGCAGCAAGGGCGACACCGGAAGGTGATAATCAAAGGTAGTAAGTGACGATGTTGGTGACGATGACAATTGAATCGAAGACTATAATGAAAGAAGAATATCACTACCAATACAAAAAAAAAAACTTTTTTTCTTCATGTTTGTGTGTCTCTATGTTAAACTAAAGAAAGAAAAAGAAGTATATGACAAAACACTGTCCTTTAACCCTTAAAAAAAAACAAAACAAAAATGAGTGATCCCTTGATCTGTTTGATATCATCGATTTATCCAATTTATTGTTTATTCGATTTTTAGGAAGTTTTGGATCGGTTATCAAATTCCCCGGTCCAATTGGATGGTCTGGTCCGATTTTGATAATTAAGTTTAATATTGAATCTTAAAGCTTGTTTATTTATTGTTTTTAAAAACAATTTTTAATTTTTTAGTTTTAAAAAATTGATTGATAACTATAAATAGTTTTAAACAGGTTGTTTTTAAGTTTTAAAAATTAATAATCCAAAAAATTAATAATAGATGTTTTCTATCTTTAATAATAATATACGTGCTTTCATAAATAATTGCACTTTATTGCTAGCCTTCCTCACCATGAAGTTTTCAAAATTGATTTTTACTTCGTGGTAACTTTTCGTCGCTATTGATATCATCATTTTTTAATTAAAATAGTTTTTAAATTAAAGTTATGAAATAAGATTTTTTTTTCAACTTATTTTTAAAAATATTTTTTCAAAATTGATTTTAAAATTTAAATGAAGATATATGTGGTTGAATTAACGACTTCTCTTATGGTAGTTATGTTCGATTAAATTTATTGAGTCATTTATTAATTCATTGATTCCTCAAATGACCAAATAAAGTTTCGTGATTTTAAATATAAGTTCCTCCACTAAAACGAATTGATTTAGCTCTCGATTTTTTGCGTTTATGATAATAAAAAATGTTTGTTAAATATTTTAGAATATAATATGAGTAGAGGATAAATCAAGGAAAGAAACGGGAAGAAATAATAGAGAAGTCAATCTAATCATTTTTTTATTTATTTAACTTCTTTTAGCATACGATTTTGTTAAAGCTCCATGTGAATTTTAAGCATTCCTATGAGTTCTTACAAAGATAGACAATCTAGGTTTTTACATGTTCGAAGTGTTGGTAAATATTGGGTCAAAGATACATAATTTAAATATGTTAGAGTCATTATTTATTAAGCCAAATAATAAAGTAATCTGACTAAATTAAAAAGTTTGGCTAAAGGCATATGTCATGAAAATAAAATTGTATAGAGACTATAGAGCAATTTCTAATTTGATGAGGGGTCAAATTGGAAATACAAAACTTAAGTAATTAACCTAATTATGGTTGTTTAAAGGGTCATGGTCCCCTTCTGGGAGCACACACACAGAATGTATGTCTCAGTTCCCGTTTCTTTATTTCTATCCCCATCAAGAGAGAAAATCCAGAGGAAAAATACAGGTGCTCTTCAGGTGGAAGACCATAAGATCAATAGTGTTCTACAAGGATATCATCATTATGGCTAATTCAGGTACGCTTTCGCATTTAGTTTACAATATGTTTATGAGTATGGGATAATGTTTATGTTTGATAGTTAGAATCAAAATCAGGATTATAATAATTAATTTTCCAACAACTAGTATCAGAGTTACCCATACTTAATTCATGTCTGTTTAATTTATAGAATCCTAATTATGAAAATTAAGATTAATTTTGTTTTACACAATTCAATTTACCAAATTTTTATGAAACTTATGTGGAGAATAATCTCCAATTTTTGTGAACCCTAAAATTTAAATTTGGGGTAACATCTCCAATCTACTTCTTCTCGTTGAAGGAACCGTGGAGGTAACTATGGATTCTTCTTCTTCTTCTTTTTTTCCTTTTGTTTTGGTTTAAGTTTCAAATTTTACTGAGAAAGAAATAGTGTTTCAAGTTTCAATCTTTCTTGTATTAGGTTCTCTGTTCTCTTTGAATCTTTTGTTTTTGTTTTTATTTATTTATTTTTTCTGGGTTTTGTTTTCGCTTTCTTTTCATTATGGATATGGATGGGTTTGGAATTGGGGGCGATGTTTGGAGAGTTCCCAACATAGAGGATCTTAGGAAACTGGTGAATGTTTCCTCAAGTGTGTTTGTTTTATTTTATTGCCTTTATCCTCTGGGGATTTAAGGGAAGTGGATGTTAAATTCCCTGTTTAGGGTTTGAGTGATTACTGTTAAATCCCCTTTTAGGTTTTAGGTGGTTGTACTGTTTCTTGAGCAGTGTGTTAAAGAGGGTCAAAACTATCTATGTTTCATCCCTAGTGAGATTTTAGGGAGGTGTTAATCCTTAGTGGGATTCTAAGGAGGTGATTGTCTTTTGAATTATGTTGGTTGTTATCCTCAGTTCACACACAGTAACCTTTTAAGCTTCAGGTTCTAAATCCTTAAACGACATGCCGTGTATCTGAACCAAAACCTTCAGTTATAATTGATAGTTTATGAATTCTAGAGAGTTTTTATTCTACTAAGGATGACATTGTTTTCTTAAGGTTGGTATCTCTTCCCAAGGGACCGGGTCTAGTTCGGATTTGGGTCTAAATACCTTCTTGCAGCGTCCTCTATCAGCGGTGGTTCACGCCGATGGATGTCACTGATATATAAATTAAATATTAATTTTTGGTAGTTTAATATTTTTTGTGAGCAAATTAAGTCAAGAAGTCACCAAAGTAACCTCTCTTGAATTGGGCAGTTCATGAAAAATATTGAATGTTAGTGTTTGTGTATATTCATGCGAGTATTAGTCGGCCCAAAGGAAGATTAATATTTGGCAGAATTGTATACACACTTGTAATGATAAACATGTGATAATTATAAGGATTTTCTTTGTCGATGATAAACTAATCCAAAGACTGGTTTGTTGTTAGACGTGCTTTATTGTCAATGTTTGATCATTACAACAAGATACTCCTAACAGTTAATATTACTGTCTAAAGACTTGATATCGATGGTGCATTGAGTGCCTTGAGATGAGTTAAACCATTACTTGAATATTTATAATTATTTATTTTTATAATGCGAACGTAATTAGTTTATTTCTCTTGTTCTATATTCAGCTACAATTGCTTATATATCTGCAAATTTAAATTATGTTGCGATCCTCAATGGAATAAATTTTAAGGACTGGAAAGAGAACATTGATATTATTCTTGGCTACATGGATATGGATCTTGCGTAAAGGACTGAGCAACCCCTACTCCTACGGATTCAAGTACCTCTAAACAGAAGAGAGATTATGAGAAGTGGGATCGCTCAAATCGCATGAGTATAATGATAAAACATGCACGACATCCCAGAGGTATTTAGGAGCACTGTTTCTAAAAACATCACAAGTGTCAAAGAATTCCTTGCTGAAATTGAGTAGCGCTTTGCAAAAAGCAATAAGACAGAGGCAAACATTCTTCTTCAGAACTTGATCTCCTTGAAATATCAAGGCAAATAAAATATCAGGGAGTACATTATGAGCATGTATAATATTGTTTTTAAACTCAAGGCACTAAAGCTTGAACTCTTAGAAGACTTGCTCATTCATTTGGTGTAGATTTCTCTTCCTGCAATGTTTAATCAATTCAAGGTATCTTACAACTGTCAGAAGGATAAATGGTCTCTTAATGATCTCATTTCACACTACGTGCAAGAAGAGGAAAGATTAAAGTAAGATAAAACAGAAAGTCCTCATTTTGTAAGCACCTCCAAGGCTAAGGGCAAAAGAAAAGGATCAGAGAATCCCGAGAAGGAAGCTCCTAACGGTCCAGAACAAAAGAAACAAACTCAAGAAAATAAATGTTTCTTTTGTAATAAGACTGGACACGTAAAGAAGAAATTGTTAGAATCGCACAGCGGAATGTTCGCGTGGTCGGACAAAAACCAAGCGGGGGGTGAATTGATTTCTTAACAAAAAATTAGGTTTTCAAAATTTTACCCAAATTTTACCGATTAAAAATCTGTGTAAACGTAAATAGAGTAGAGATAGAATCTTACACAGGAGATTTATACTGGTTCGGATCAAAAGACCCTACGTCCAGTTGCTAATCACTCAAACAGAGGATTAACGCTGTCACTATAATCACAGTTGTTACAAACATATTACAATGGAAAAGATAAAGTAAAGAAAACACCTCTCTTGAAATCCACAAGAGATGAAGAACAGCTTTCCCTAGAGACGGCACAACACACAATCCACTAAGAACTCCACTTAGTGATTCTTATCGCTTCTAGCCCACACCAGGTTCCAAAAGCCCCTTTTTTTTGCAACAAACAGTTCTCTGGCACTCACAACACTTAACTTTTGTATGAAAAAGGTTGTTCAGTTTTCTAAATGCCATAGAGAAGCTTAAGTAGAGAAATTAGGGTTTGGGAATTGGGATTTTCGAAAATAGGAGTCTTGGAATTAGGGTTTTCGAAAATAGGGTTGATTTGAAGTTGAAAATCAAAATCTGACTGAAATAATCGATTAAATGAAGTGTTAATCGATTATTACAGAGCCAAAATCAACAGAACCCCAAAACTCTCTATTTTAATCGATTAAAAGACCTATTAATCGATTAACAGGCCTGTTAATTGATTAACAGGTGTGTTAATCGATTAAACCAGTGAGCAGATACAGAAAATGGTTTTTCTCACTGTTTTAATCGATTATTTCACCATTTAATCGATTAAAGCCGAGGCACTTTGATAAAATTGAGCTTTTTGAAGCTTCTAAGGTGCAGAATATGTACCGGCTATCTCAAACTCTAATATTACAGACTCAATCTAATCAAAACGGAGTTATTACACTATAACACAAGTCTTCAACTCTCTACGTTCTTGTGTTCTTGAATCATCATCAAAATCAACAAGCTTCATGTCCATCAAGATTAACATCAAGTCCTTGAATGTTCAACAATCTCCCCCTTTTTGATGATGATCAAAATTTTCTTTTAAAGCCTTGTAATAACCTGTTTTATCTGTCATACTAACAAACACATTAAACATACCAATATTTAAAAACAATAATAGTAGGCTTTAAATATTTCTCCCCCTATTTTGATTATAATCAAAAAGAATTCTTCTATAACAATCATAAGAGCTCCCCCTCAAAATATGCATAACTTCGAGATAACTCCCCCTCAATCAAAGCATTAAAAGAACACCACATTTTATTTCAGAAATGAAAATACATGACAAATAAAGAGCAAATTTAAAATTCTTCACTATCATCACTATGAAAGTGTGCATCAAATCTATTTTCTAAATGGCACACTTTATCATCTACATCAGATATATGGCGAATTATTTCCTCATGTCGTACTCCAGAAAGAGTGAAGAATGCCTGCATCCTCTGATTCATATCAGATAACATGTCTTCCATAGATTGTCGGGTTTCATGATGAGTAGAGGAAGTTCCAACACTTTGGATTTGATCAGAGGGAAACTCAGCAGTAGGAGGCATATCTTCATCAGAATCTTCATTATTGTCACCTTCGTTTGGAACGTCATCCTTATGAACATAAACATCGTTGACACGCACCATTTGGAGTTGGATTAATGTGCTGTCCAGCATGCGATTTAAGTTATTCGTTCGAACTATTTGGTCACCTTCGACATTTACTCCTTTGTATTCAAGAATGCGAGAGACAAGGAGGGCATGTGGAATTTTGAAGGTGGGATGACGTTTGGCTTTTAACATAGTCATGGTGACAAGAACGCCCCAATCTAAAGGCTCATTATTCATTATAGCATGAATAATACGAAGATCAATTGAAGAACATTGAGCATAGTTCGTAGCCCGGGGACATTGGATCCAGACAAGTAAGTGCAAAATCATGCGTTCCTCCTTCTTCAAAGGTCCAGCAAGAAGGAGACGCCCAATCTCCATGGAGGGGTTTCGCAGAAAAGAACGGTAAGCCAAGATCCTGTCAAAATCATCTAACTCACCATACACGTTAATATCATCTTCTCTAATAGGAAAGTGGGCAATGTTTTCCCAAATATCATCATCAAGAATAATTGTGACACCCTTTACTCTAGAGGTAGCAATTTGATCTCTAAATTTGAACCTATAGTAAAATACCCTAACTAAGTCAGGATAATATGTACCTTGCATTTGGATGAACGGGAGAACTCCTTGAATTTCAAGAAGATTAGGAAAGTTGAATCCCCTATTGATGAACTGCTCGCCAATAAGGAACTTAGGAGAAATAATACCACGTTCCTTCCAATAGGACAGAAATTCTTGTCGGCCATCTGCATCAGAGATCCATCCTTATACAGAGTTAGGACGGGGATGAGATGAGGGTGCAGATCTTCTTCTAGTGGGGATTTTTGCACGAGAAGATGAGGCCATTGAGGGATTAAAAGAGAAACAAGAAGAATTAAGAGGACAATAGAAGTGAGAAGAAGGCAAGATTGATAGAATGAGGCAAGAAAGCTTGATTTCAAGAGATAGAAGTGAGTAGAGGTGAAATGGAGGTCCCTATTTATAGCCAAGCATCTCTAACGACCATATGAAAGTGAATAAGGCTCAAAAGAGCCGTTGGCAACGGCTAGGAATCCAACTTTGCCAGGTTTAATCGATTAAATCTCAAGTTAATCGATTAAACCACTACCAGACCCATTTAATCGATTAATTTGGGCTGTTAATCGATTAATATTGATTTTAATCGATTAATGGTCGAATTAATTGATTAATCCAGAGAGGAATGTCATGTTTTGGGTGTTTTGGATGCAAATAATCGATTATAACTCCAATTAATCGATTATTCCAGAGAGATCATCAAATATTTGAGGTTTATGCACATGATAATCTATGAACATCCTACATAATGAATTATAACATTATAACCATTCAAAAATTGTCTAATTAAGCAGAATTTAAGCTATTTCTAATATCCCTAAGTCTCTTCTAAGAGCATAAAATCTATCCTTGGGTAGAGACTTAGTAAATATATCTGTTAATTGATGCTTTGTATCAACGTACTCTATTTTACAGTTTCCTTTACTGATGTGATCTCTTAAGAAATGATGTCTAATTTCTATATTCTTAGTCCTAGAGTGCATTACTGGATTCTTAGTTAGATTGATTACACTCGTATTATCACACATCAAAGGAATGTCGTTTAGAAATATACTATAATCTTCTAGTTGTTGTTTCATCCACAAAATTTGAGCACAACAATTACCAGCTGCAATATATTCAGCTTCAGTGGTAGATAAAGCAACACATGCCTATTTCTTAGAATGCCAAGATACTAAGGATGAACCTAACAAATGACATGTCCCACTAGTACTCTTTCTATCAATTTTGCATCCACCATAATCAGCATCAGAATATCCTATTAAACTAGTACAAGCATCAGATGGATACCATAAACCAAAACCAGTAGTTCCTTTTAAATATTTTAAAATATGTTTTACTGCAATTAGGTGATATTCTTTTGGACAAGCCTGAAATCTAGCACACACACAGACAAAATGCATAATATCAGGTCTACTTGCAGTTAAGTATAACAGTGAACCTATCATACCTCTATACATAGATTGATTAACTTCCAAACCTGATTCATCCTTGTCTAGATAGCATGAAGTTCCCATGGGTGTGTTAGCTTCCTTTGAGGTATCCATTCCAAACTTTTTAAGTATCTCTTTGCAGTATTTGGTTTGAGAGATAAAAATGCCATCTTTAAGTTGCTTGATTTGAAGTCCAAGGAAGAATGTCACTTCTCCCATCATAGACATTTCAAACTCTCCCTGCATTATCTTAGCAAATTCTACACATAACGAATTATCAGTTGATCCAAAAATAATATCATCAACATATACCTGGACCAATAAGATATGCTCTTTAACTTTCTTTATAAACAGAGTAGAATCAATTTTTCCTCTATAAAAATCATTTGAAGTTAGGAAACTACTTAGCCTTTCATACCAAGATCTAGGAGTTTGTTTCAACCCATATAATGCTTTCTTTAATTTAAAAATATGATTAGGATAATTAAAATCTTCAAATCCAGGGGGTTGCTCCACATATACTTCTTCTTTAATAAAACCATTTAAAAATGCACTCTTAACATCCATTTGATATAATTTAAATTTCATCAAAGATGCATAAGCAAGAAGTAGGCGTATAGCCTCTAACCTGGCAACAGGAGCATAAGTTTCATCATAATCTATACCTTCCTCCTGACAATAGCCTTTAGCAACAAGTCTGGCTTTATTCTTTGTTATGTTTCCATCTTCATCAAGTTTGTTTCTAAACACCCATTTGGTTCCAATAACTTGATGTGATTCTTCCCTTGGGATTAATTCCCAGACTTGATTCCTTTCAAATTGGTTAAGTTCCTCTTGCATGGCTATGCACCATTGGTCATCTTTAAGTGCTTCCTCAACATTTTTGGGTTCTATCTGTGACACAAAAGCTACAGACATGCAGAAGTTAGACATATTTCTAGTTCTTACCCCTTTTGAGATATCACCAATGATATTGTCCATTGAGAGTCCTCTTGGTGATTGCCATTCTTTTGCTAATTCAGGTGATTGAGAAGGCTCATTTTCTTCCAAATATAATTCATCAAAAGCCTCTCTTATATATTCATCATCACCTGCAAGTTCTTTATTTGACTCAAGAGGATTTCCCCCAAGGTCTACAATCTCATCAAAGGTAACATGAATAAATTCTTCAATATTTAAGGTTCTTCTATTAAACACCCTGTAAGCCTTGCTAGTTAATGAATAACCTAAGAAAATGCCTTCATCGGCTTTTGAGTCAAATTTTCCTAAGTTGTCCTTTCCATTATTTAATACAAAGCACTTACATCCAAAAATTTTCAAATGAGCAACATTAGGTTTTCTACCATTTAACAATTCATAGGGAGTTGATTTTATAATTGACCTAATGAGCATTCTATTCAAAACATAGCAAGCAATACTAACCGCATCAACCCAAAAATATTTAGGAACATTAGATTCATTTAACATTGTTCTTGCAAGTTCCTCTAAAGACCTATTTTTCCTTTCAACTACACCATTTTGTTGGGGAGTCCTAGGAGCAGAAAAGTTATGTAATATTCTGTTTTCTTCACAATAACTTTCAAACTTTTCATTTTGAAACTCACCACCATAGTCACTTCTTAAAACTTTAATTCTTAAGTCTTTCTCATTTTGAATTTGTTTTGCAAATTTTCTAAAGACCTTAAAGGCTTCACTTTTCATAGTTAGGAAAAATGTCCAAGTATACCTAGAGTAATCATCAACAATCACAAGACCATAATAATTTCCACCAAAGCTTTTTATCCTAGAAGGTCCAAATAAATCTAAGTGTAATAATTCTAGGGGTTTTGAAGTGGAAATAACATTCTTTGATTTAAATGATGATTTTACTTGTTTACCTTTTTGACATGCATCACACAATCTATCTTTTTCAAATTTTAACTTAGGCAAACCAATAACTAAGTCTTTTGAAATTAATTTGTTCAAATGATGCATATTTATATGAGCCTCTCTCTTATGCCATAACCAAGGGTTCTCTTCCTTAGCAACTAAACATGTTATGCTAGAATCATGTAAACAATCCAAATCTATCAAGTATATGTTATTATGCCTAATGCCTTTTAATTCTACATTTTCAGAATCTATCAAATGTATAGTGCAAAATTTACTTTCAAAGATTACCTTAAATACTTTGTAACATAGTTGACTTATGCTTAGGAGATTATGCTTTAGTCCATCAACAAGAAGCACATCCTTAATCTCCAATGTGTTTGCACCACCAATATTTCCAATTCCAAGAATTTTCCCTTTGTTGTTGTCCCCATAAGTTACATATCCTTGTTCTTTGGCTTTGAAACTCACAAATTTTGATTTATCACCGGTCATATGCTTTGAGCATCCACTATCAAGATACCACATAGACTTCTTAGATTTGGAAGTTTCCTACAAAACAAGAACATAGTAAACTTAGGTCCCCATAACTTTTGGGTCCTTGGGGTTAGAGACAAATAAATTATTTAACAATAGGAACCCAAATGTATTTACCTTTAGGAACACCAAAATGTTTAATTTTACATCTATTTGAGGTATGACCATGTTTTATACAATAAAAGCATGCGTTTGATGTAACTTTTGAATATGATGAATCTTTAACCATAAATGTTCTAGTTCCTTTTTGTACCCATACTCTTTTATTTTTCCTTTTAGGCTTTTTCAAAGGAACTTGATAATTTATACTATTTTGAGCTAACACTCTTTCATGCTTCTTAAGATCATCTATCTCCTTTTTGGCTTTGTCTAGCAAATGGTTAAGAATATCTATATCATATTCATGCTCTTTACAAGTTGCACATGCTAAGTTCTTATCATCATTCTCATCTAAACATACAATTTTCGTTTCTAAAGATTCCTTTTCTTCTAAACATGTGATTTTCGTTTTTAAAGAGTCAATTTTCTTTTCGGATCTACTTAAACTCTTCTTCACAACTTTATATTCATTTTTCAAGTTCTTAAAGGCACTAAATAACTCATTATAAGCATTTTGCAGTTCATCATAGTTATTATCATCATCACTAGAAGATGAGTCGGAATCACTTACCTCAAAATCAGAAGATATGTTGTCATTTGCCATTCAGCAAATATTTGCTTCTACTTCCGAGTCACTTGATTCCGAACTTGAATCACTATTGTCCCAAGCAATATAAGCTTTCTTCTTGAAGAACATTTTGCTTTTGTTTTCTTCGTTCTTCTTATTTGGACATTCGGTCTTTACATGTCCTGCTTCACCACAACCATAACATTTTATATTTACGAAAGTACTTTCTTTTACCTTTCCCTTACCTTTGAAAGGATGCCTTCCTTTAGCTTTCATGAATTTGGTGAACTTCTTTATCATAAGACTCAATTCTTCTTATTCGTTCTCCGAGTCTTCTTCTTCCTTTTTATTTTTACCTTTGGAAATTTTGGTTTTGAAGGCTAAGTTCTTCTTTTGATATTGTCCTTCTTCTTCATTTAGCCTTCCAAGTTCAAGCTCATGCTCTCTAAGTTCTCCGAATAATGCCACCATAGACATTGTGGAAAGGTTTTGTGACTCCGAGATGGCCGTCACCTTAGGTTGTCATTTCCTATCCAAAGATTTTAAAATTTTAACATTCAATTCATCAACGTCAAAGATTTTACCTAATCCGGGGAGATGGTTCACAATATGAGTGAAACGCTTTTGAACGTCGAATATCGTTTCGCCTTGTTGCATTCAGAACATCTCGTATTCTTGTATTAGGGAATTTTTTCGTGCTCTCTTAACGTCATCGGTACCTTCGTGGGTTACTCTTAGCATTTCCCACATCTCTTGAGCACTTTTACAAACAGAGATCCTGTAAAACTCATCATGGGTTAAAGCAGATGAAAATATATTTCTAGCCCTAACGTCAAATTGTGCTTTTCTGTTTTCCTCTGTTGTCCATCTAGAAAAAGGTTTGGGAACGTCAACACCGTTCTGAGTAACCTTAGGAACATATGGACCGTTTAAAATAACGTCCCAAACGCCTCTATCAACAGACTCTAAAAAGATTTGCATTCTTACTTTCCAGAAAGGATAATTTTGACCCGCAAAAAGTGGGGGTCTGTTGATAGACGCACCTTCAGCAAAAGTTTGATTTTGTCCAGCCATTTTCGAAAATTTTGAATGACTATCAAAGCAGGCTCTAATACCACTTGTTAGAATCGCGCAGCGGAATGTTCGCATGGTCGGACAAAAACCAAGAGGGGGGGGGGCGTGAATTGGTTTCTTAACAAAAAATTAGGTTTTCAAAATTTTCCCCAAATTTGACCGATTAAAAATCTGTGTAAACGTAAATAGAGTAGAGATAGAATCTTACATAGGAGATTTATACTGGTTCAGATCAAAAGACCCTACATCCAGTTGCTAATCACTCAAACAGAGGATTAACGCTGTCACTATAATCACATTTGTTACAAACAGATTACAATGGAAAAGATAAAGTAAAGAAAACACCTCTCTTGAAATCCACAAGAGATGAAGAACAACTTTCCCTAGAGACGGCACAACACACAATCCATTAAGAACTCCACTTAGTGATTCTTATCGCTTCTAGCCCACACCAGGTTCCAAAAGCCCCTTTTTCTTGCAACAAACAGTTCTCTGGTACTCACATCACTTAACTTTTGTATGAAAAAGGTTGTTCTTATTTTCTGAGTGCCAAGGAGAAGCTTAAGTAGAGAAATTAGGGTTTGGGAATTGAGATTTTCGAAAATAGGAGTCTTGGAATTAGGGTTTTCGAAAATAGGGTTGATTTGAAGTTGAAAATCAAAATCTGACTGAAATAATCGATTAAATGAAGTGTTAATCGATTATTACAGAGCCAAAATCAATAAAACCCCAAAACTCTCTGTTTTAATCAATTAAAAGACCTGTTAATCGATTAACAGGCCTGTTAATTGTTAGAAAAGTAGTTTTAAATCAAGAGGGGGGGTGAATTGATTTTTGAAAGTTTTTCGCAATACACAGATTATCTAATTCGAAAATTAAGATTACTTATGAATTCACAAATTACAATGCAATCAAACAGTTTAAGTGCAGCGACGAAATTAAAGAGAGAAAGGTTAGGAAAGATTTCACCGGTAATTTTATACTTGGTTCACCCAATACCAGGGCTACGTCCGGACTCCGGCCAAATTCCAGTTGGGTTCCACTAGAATAGATGTTTCTGAGACTCACCCTCTTACACCTATTCTAACTCTCCACCAAGAACCAAATTCCAGCTCTTGGAAACCTCTGCAACCAAATTCCAGCCGCGAGAGAAACCGGTGCCCAAATTCCAGGCACCACACACAAGAACCAAATTCCGGCTCTTGCTTTAACCTTTCCACCAAGAACCAAATTCCGAGTTCTTGGCAACTTTCTACAACAGTGCGAGAAAACTTGTACCCAAATTCCAGGTACAACACAATACAAATGAATGAATAGAAATTTAAAAGAAGAAACAAAGAAAGCTCAATCCGGATTACACCAATCCACGATCAGTATCTTCTTCAAAGAAATGCAAAGTGCCTCAAGAAAGATTTCAAAAGAAGTTCACAAAAACAGTTGTGTATCTTTCTTGAAAAATGCTAATAGTTGTTTGTATTGATTGCTTGAATTGTGTAAAAAGCTGATGTATGATCTATATCTCAAAGTTTCAAGCAAATCTGTTTATAAAAGAGTATTTTCAAATCTGTCTGCATTAATTAATCTGTTGAAAGTTTGTTTTAATCTGTTGAAATAGCCAGTTACAATCTGTTAAAAGTCCTTTCAACCCATTAATGCATTCTTGATCTTTAACGAGAAAATGTTTTAGTTGATACGACCACGTTTTTATCGGTTAAAGCGTTTTACAAACATTTTCTAAGTATAAAACAATCGATTGAATCGCGTATTAATCGATTGATATGTTTAAAAACCTTCTTATAAAACTTTCCAAGTTATTTTAAGCTGATATAAAGTCGTTTCAATCGATTGAAAATCTGCACATATATTTTCAAGTCATTTTAATCGATTGAAAGTTCGTTTTAATCGATTGAAAAGATTTTCTAAGTTATTTTAATCGATTGAAATACGTTTTAATCGATTGAAATAAGTCTGATCGGTCATAATTCAATTCTGATCGATCATAACCAACTCGATCGGTCATAATCTCATTCTGATCGATCATCCTGACATCCAAAGTGATTTTAATCGATTGAAACGTGTTTTAATCGATTAAAATAATTCTGATCGCTCATATTTAAGATCTGATCGATTATATTGCATTCTGACCTATTACATTCGAATTCTAATCGGTCATAAAGAGTTTTAATCGATTAAAAGGTTTTTGTATCAATTAAAATACTTGTAAAAACACTTTTTAAAACATTCTAAGTGTTTTTAATTGTTTCTTTCAAAACTATATCGAGTTAAAAACATTGTTAAGAAAGTTCTTTGTCAAAATGCTTTTGTTTGATTTGTTTAAAACTATTTTTGAGGCATTTTGCAAATTGAGTGAAGAAGCTTTATGCGGTGGAAAAGGTAAAGTGGTTTTACCTAAGCTTTACTGTTAAGACACACTAAGTCTTCGAGCTCCATTCTTCGAGTGACTTGTTTGACTAGCTGCAGAGTTGACCCTTGACTTTATCTTTGACTTCATCAAATCAATGAGATCTTTGCTAGGATCACTTTCGAGTCTCCCCTATTTGATGAAGACAAACACCATTTTGAAAAAAACAATCTACTGCAAAATAAGTCACTTGATAATGCGGTTAGGTGAGAAATATAAGAATGTAATAAAGTTTTGTTTCTCCCCCTAAAACTTATTTCTCCCCCTAAAATGTTGTTCTTAAATTTATCTTAAAGTGATGCAACTATTTCTCCCCCTTTTGACTTCATCAAAAATAGGGAATAGAAGAGAAAAGAATAAAATGTAAGGTTTCGAAAAAATATGCTCAAATTTTTGAAAATACAAAGTGAATCAATATTTCACTCATGAAAAGAATCAATTAAAGTTGATTCAAACTTATCTCCATTAACACGTTTGTAATGAATACAATTAACACGTGTAAAGATAAGGGAATCACGCTTTAGTAGCATGTTACGAGAACTGACCATTAACTAAAGCCTTTAATCTTTCTTCCCAGAATAAAAATCGATTAAAAGCGAGTATAATCGGTTAAAATGTTCTTGGTAAATGATTTTAATCGATTGAAAGAAAAGTTTAATCGATTAAAACATTTAAGATTTTGAAAACATGAAACTTTAGTAAAAATAATCGATTATTTCGATTTTGAATCGATTAAAACATGTTGTATAAGTTCATTTAATCGATTAACAAGATGTTGTATTGATTAAAACAATCAGTTTTGAAAATGAAGTAATGTTTAATGCATATTTTGTAAAACTGATCATTTAGAAGGATGTTTTAACAATACTAACGACTATCTTAGCTAATAGATCTATCAGAATAAAGTCTTATTTAGCTAAAGCTCTCGAGGATCTATTTAAATTCTATTTACGCCGATCGATCTAGATTAGATCCTAAACCATATTTAACCAAAGGTTAAGGCAAATGTTCCTGGTATAACACCGGTTAATATCACGATCCATGCAAACAATATAAAGATAGAAATAAGCGAGAAGATAAAGATGATGAGGGAACTAGTCATCCCAATTTCCCCGATTGAGCTGCTTATCCACCGGCTTGGTGATCATTCATTTGATCCCCACCAATATCAAAAGATAATAGACTTTCCTTTTTGCTGGAACCAATTTTGCTCTATCAACTATTTGAGTCAACAAGCTGCTGTCACTCTGTATCGACGCAGAGCACACGAAACTTTTCCCGAAAAGAACTCTTTTAGCAGTTCTTGTTACTATTGACTGCATTACAGTCCATGGTTGACACCACACTTGGAATTTCTACTACACATCGGAGGCATAATCATGTACTTGACCAAATCCCACACAGAATGCATGATACCATAAATTGCATGAATCACAGGTTAATGATGTCTCGAGATAGGAATTTTCTTTCATAATAGCCAACCCATTTTGAACCCTGCAGGTTGTCATTATCCAAGCAAATAAGCGCATTCTTATTAATGTAGTATGATGGGTGTTATTCTCACTTATAGTGAACCAGTCATCATTATCTTTTGAGGAATGTTATTACGGTAGAGTGGGCAATGATTAGTAATGAGGACAGGTGATGACAATCAATCCAGAATTCTAAAACAATATAAAATTTATCCCTGTCTTGACCATAAAACATACATTCCCTGTACCACGTTATTCAATTTTTGAATTGCTTGTTCCAGATTGGTTCCCTTATAGTGTCACCTCGTGACATTGATGATTAAAGCAAATATTCAAAGTTGCACAGTTCCAATGAATTTCACCAAGAGTTTTGAACCAATGCATGCTCAAGATTATTTCGAAATATTGCTAGGTAATATCAAGAAATCTAATGTAAACATTTGTTCATTGAACTTCCTAGTAATCAACAATTTATTACCAGAATCAACTATCACTGAAAAAATCTATGATAAACTATGTTTTCGGTCCTAACGATTTGACTCGTTTGTAACTAGTGTCTATAAGAAAAGTTACAGTCCATTCTTTGATAATTTCTTTGATTTTCGGTGTATTACCATGCATCATTCCATGTAAAGTATTAAGAGAAATGTAAACATCTACGAGTGAATTAATCAATTGTTTTATGAAAGAATCGATTTGTATGGTACGAGAATGTAATAAAAAAATATCACCAGTATTTAAATCGATTAAAACGTAAATGAATCGATTATTTTGATACCTAAGTGTTTTTAGTTGATATACGAGATATTACAATCGATTAAAACAATTAAACCAAAATCCCGAGATCAGTTCAATCGATTATTTCGATATTTCAATCGATTAAAATGGTATGGACGAGATATCAGTAAGTTATTTTAATCGATTAATATTGATTTATATCAATTAAAACAATTAATTTAAATACGAGAACCTGGTTTCGCGACTTCGATCTTCAAGGGATTCCCGGACTTGTTCCTACAAAACAATTAAGTATTTTTACGGTACCCTTTATAATTATTGGGTCCTGATCATGTTATTTGAAAAGAATTAATCTTTGGAACCCATTTCATTCTCCCTTTAGGAATAGCATACTTTTTAATTCTGCAGGTATTTTAATGAATGCCCTTTCTTCATGCGGTAGAAACATTTGATTGTAGAGTATGAATTCCTATTTGTTTTTGTTTTACTTGGATCTAGATTTAAAGCCTATTCCGAGTTTTGTCAAACATTAATTTTTGAGATCCAAGTAATATATCAAGATTAGCTTGCCCCTTGAGTGAACTTTGAAGCAGATTTGAGATAAGAATTCAATTTTCTTTTGCAATTCGGGACGGTTATTGCATGGTTTATTGCATTCACAATCAGAGTTAGCATGAATCAGTTTCAAGAATTCATTATCGGTTTCATTTTCACTAATCTGTTTTTCCGAGAGAATCAACCTTGTTAACTAGCCGGTTATTTAGCCCTTTCAGCCTATTATTTTCTTTTTGAAGTTTCTTAGCCTCCTCATGCATTTCATTAAATGCTTCTTGTAATGCATCATAGTTAACTATATTTGAAGAGGAGCTAGAACTTACCTGGCTGGTTTGTGGATTTTGACTCGCCATTAAGCAAAGATTGGCTTCTTCATTTTCGAGTTATCTGTTGATGACGTATCATTATCATCCCAGGCTATGTAGGCTCTTCTTTTTGATTTTTCCTCTTTCTTTTCACTTTGTTTATTTCTTTCTGGACATTCCATTTTAACATGGCCCTGTTTGCCACAACCATAACATTTAAAGTTAGAAGAATCAGTTCTTTTCTCATACCTTTTGTGTCTTTCCTTGTCTTGGATCTTTTTCTTGAGGAATTTGTTGAATTTCCTAACAAGCGGTCCAAGGTTCTCATTATCTTCTTCGATTCTTGATTTTCTTCAACTTTAAGTGCAATGCTTCGTTCTTCTTCTCGAGACTTCTTGCTCATTGAATCTTGTGATTTCCATTTCATGTTCTCACGAGTTTTCCAAACAGTGAGGTTGTTGTCATGGTGGACAGATCTTTTGATTCCGATATTGCGGTGACTTTTGGCTGCCAGGACCTGTCAAGACATTTCAATACTTTAATATTTAATTCTTCCTTATCAAAGGTCTTACCTAGGCCCATTAAATGGTTGATGATGTGCGTGAAGCGTTTACGCACATCTGCGATGCTTTCACCATTCTGCATTTTAAACGGCTCATACTCTCTTATCAAAGTGTGTTTTACGGCTCTTTTAACATCTGCGAGTCCCTTCATGAGTGACCTCAAGAACATCCCACATCTCCTTGGCGAGAATTGCCTTTGGGACACCACTGAAAAATTCATCCATGTTAAGAGCGAAGTAATTATATTTTTTGCATTACGGTCACTTTGAACTTTCTTCTTTTCTTCTTCATTCAAGCTTGACCATCCTTTATACGTAATTAAAGGACCATTAGTAATAACATCCCAAGCATTTACGTCGATGGATTCAATGAAGATTTTCATCCTAATTTTCCAGAAAGGATAATGCATTCCACGAGAATAGTGGAGGTACGTTAATAGATGCCCCCTCGGAAAACGGTAATCTGTTCTCGGCCATGGATCAAGAGACTTGAATAACTTTCAAGCACCTTGCTCCGATGCCAATTGTTAGAAAAGTAGTTTTAAATCAAGAGGGGGTGAATTGATTTTTGAAAGTTTTTCGCAATACACAGATTATCTAATTCGAAAATTAAGATTACTTATGAATTCACAAATTACAATGCAATCAAACAGTTTAAGTGCAGCAGCAGAAATTAAAGAGAGAAAGGTTAGGAAAGATTTCACCGGTAATTTTATCTTGGTTCACCCAATACCAGGGCTACGTCCGGACTCCGACCAAATTCCAGTTGGGTTCCACTAGAATAGATGTTTTACGAGACTCACCCTCTTACACCTATTCTAACTCTCCACCAAGAACCAAATTCCAGCTCTTGGAAACCTCTGCAACCAAATTCCAGCTAGCAGAGAAACCGAGTGCCCAAATTCCAGGCACCACACACAAGAACCAAATTCCAGCTCTTGCTTTAACCTTTCCACCAAGAACCAAATTCCGAGTTCTTGGCAACTTTCTACAACAGCTGCGAGAAAACTTGTACCCAAATTCCAGGTACAACACAATACAAATGAATGAATAGAAATTTAAAAGAAGAAACAAAGAAAGCTCAATCCGGATTACACCAATCCACGATCGAGTATCTTCTTCAAAGAAATGCAAAGTGCCTCAAGAAAGATTTCAAAAGAAGTTCACAAAAACAGGTTGTGTATCTTTCTTGAAAAATGCTAATAGTTGTTTGTATTGATTGCTTGAATTGTGTAAAAACTGATGTATGATCTATATCTCAAAGTTTCAAGCAAATCTGTTTATAAAAGAGTATTTTCAAATCTGCTGCATTAATTAATCTGTTGAAAGTTTGTTTTAATCTGTTGAAATAGCCGTTACAATCTGTTAAAAGTCCTTTCAACCCATTAATGCATTCTTGATCTTTAACGAGAAAATGTTTTAGTTGATACGACCACGTTTTTATCAGTTAAAACGTTTTACAAACATTTTCTAAGTATAAAACAATCGATTGAATCGCGTATTAATCGATTGATATGTTTAAAAACCTTCTTATAAAACTTTCCAAGTTATTTTAAGCTGATATAAAGTCGTTTCAATCGATTGAAAATCTGCACATATATTTTCAAGTCATTTTAATCGATTGAAAGTTCGTTTTAATCGATTGAAAAGATTTTCTAAGTTATTTTAATCGATTGAAATACGTTTTAATCGATTGAAATAAGTCTGATCGGTCATAATTCAATTCGATCGATCATAACCAACTCTGATCGGTCATAATCTCATTCTGATCGATCATCCTGACATCAAAGTGATTTTAATCGATTGAAACGTGTTTTAATCGATTAAAATAATTCTGATCGCTCATATTTAAGATCTGATCGATTATATTGCATTCTGACCTATTACATTCGAATTCTAATCGGTCATAAAGAGTTTTAATCGATTAAAAGGTTTTTGTATCAATTAAAATACTGTAAAAACACTTTTTAAAACATTCTAAGTGTTTTTAATTGTTTCTTTCAAAACTATATCAGTTAAAAACATTGTTAAGAAAGTTCTTTGTCAAAATGCTTTTGTTTGATTTGTTTAAAACTATTTTTGAGGCATTTTGCAAATTGAGTGAAGAAGCTTTATGCAGTGGAAAAGGTAAAGTGGTTTTACCTAAGCTTTCTGTTAAGACACACTAAGTCTTCAGCTCCATTCTTCTGAGTGACTTGTTTGACTGCTGCAGAGTTGACCCTTGACTTTATCTTTGACTTCATCAAATCAATGAGATCTTTGCTAGGATCACTTTCATTAATCGATTAACAGGTGTGTTAATCGATTAAACCAGTGAGCAGATACAGAAAATGGTTTTTCTCACTGTTTTAATCGATTATTTCACCATTTAATCGATTAAAGCCGAGGCACTTTGATAAAATTGAGCTTTTTGAAGCTTCTAAGGTGCAGACTATGTACCAGCTATCTCAAACTCTAATATTACAGACTCAATCTAATCAAAATAGAGTTATTACACTATAACACAAGTCTTCAACTCTCTACGTTCTTATGTTCTTGAATCATCATCAAAATCAACAAGCTTCATGTCCATCAAGATTAACATCAAGTCCTTGAATGTTCAACAGAAATGTGCTAAATACCATGCTTGGCGTGAAAAGAAAGGGTTACCTAAACTACTGGAAGCCAACTGATTCTGAAAGATGGATATACATTGAAGATGTCAAATCGGTGGAGATGGAGGTTATTGGGCATTTAATATTATTATTGTGTACTTGTTTTTTATTTTAGATTTAAAAGATCCTTTTGTTGTGCCGTCAGTTAGACAAAATTTGGTTTCAGTTTCTTATTTGGACAAATTAGGTTATTTGTGTTCATTTGGAAACAATAAATTCAGTTTGCCTTTTAATTTAGATATTGTTGGAATTTGTTCACTTTTGGCTTATGATAATCTGTATTTACTTGATACTATGACCACGTATAATGAAACCCTTAATACAGAATCTCGTGGTACTAAATGTAAAATTGAAAATACTCAGGTGCATTATGGCACAAGTGCTCAGGTCACTATCAAACCGTGGTGCTTGGGCTTGTGTTACACTCTTAAAGATATTGTAAGGAGTATGATTTGTCATTCCACCTTACCAGAATCACTCTGGGGAGAGGCACTAAAGATGACAACTTATATTCTAAACAGAGTACCAATTAAAGTAGCTACAAAAACACCTTATGAGCTTTGGTCTAGGCGACAACCTAGTTTGAAGCATTTCCATGTGTGGGGTTGTCCAGCTAAGGCAAGGTCTTATAAGCCAAATGAAAAGAAATTGGACTCTCGAACAGTAAGTAGTTATTTTGTTGGTTATGCTGAAAGATCGAAGGGATATAAATTTTATGATCCCACATCAAAGACAATTTTTTTGAAACGGGAACTGCTATGTTTTTTGAGGACATTGAGTTTGGGCGGAAGAATAAGATTAAAAAATTTATCTTGGAGGAAGAATCGGTAACAAGTCCAGAACCAATTCAAACAGTTACTTTTGATAAAGTAAGTTCAGAACCTCCACAAGACATTGATAATTGTAGACCCCTAATTTTGCCCGGCCTCTCAATAAAGGCTAAAGAGACTTCCTATAATAAGATAAAGCTCGCCTGACATCTCAATAAAAGTCAAAGAAGACTTCCTATATGAAGATAAAGCTTCAACGGGCGTCTATCGGCATCAACCGACGTCCGAATAAAGAAAGGAAAGCTTCCCGGGGGTCCCAAAACACAAAAGCTGGCCAAAACAAGTTGAGACAGCCGTCCCAAATGTGAGACGGCCGTCCCAAGTTGCCCTGGCCAAGTGGGACGCCCGTCCCAAGTGAGACAGGCCGTCCCACTCTTCAAATGGTTGTCCCAAAGGTAAAACTTCAATTGAGATGGCCGTCCCAACCCAGACGGCCGTCCCAAACTGCCAGGCTGCGAAAACTATAAATAGGAGGCTCATTTGCCACTTTTTCACACCCCAGACAACTCCAAGTACTTGTCTTCTCTCCTTACTTCGAATGAACTCTCTGATTGCCTTAATAACGTAACAATCAGTTAAGGAATTGTATTCCAGCATTCGATTCTTCTTGAAAAATTTAGTCGAGTCGATCTTGTATTCGGAGAGGAGAGTCTTTGTAGAGTGAGGGATTGCCAAAACGCATCCTTACGATCAAAAATTTGCAATACAAAGCTTGCTACGAAGGTTCTTTTCACTTCTCTTCTCTTTTACTGCTTTATTTATTGCTTTATGTATGCAATATGAAATAAAGTCATGTAGATAGCCATTTTTAATATTATGCAATAAAATAGGGTAATCGCATAATTTCTCGTAATCTTCACTTAAATGAATTAATCCGTCATAGGGAACCCAAAAGGGGCGTTGTGGGGTGCTAACACCTTCCCCACACGTAACTAACTCCCTTACCTAACTCTGGTTATAATGGCCAAGTTTGGTTTTTATTAAAATCAACGCCTTTTTATCCTTTTCCAATGTTTGCGGTTAAAACATTAGTGGCGACTCCATAAGAACCCCTTTTCGAAAACCTTGCTTTTATTAGAGGATAGTTCAGTTGTTGAGCACCTCGGAAGCAATGAACATAATTTTAACATAAAACGCGAGTCTTAACCATCTTTCTGCGACCAATCGCATAAACGTTCGAGATGTCCCTGGACGTCGGAACGGACGGCGGCGACAGATGGCAACTCCGCTGGGGAAGCTAGAGAGTTGATCCCATTTAGTGACAGATAAATTCAAACTAAGTAAAGATTTGAAATTACGCCTTTACCCTCTTCCGTATGTTTTATTGTATGGCTTTAATAAATGCTGTATGATTATTTTCTGCAAATTGTCTGAAATATAAATTGCACACAAAACCCTTGCACACTACAGTCCCTCTATACCCGGGGGCAAGAGTGAATACCTATAGGGAGTGGGTGGCAGATACGACCGGCTTGTTGGCACACGGGGCTACAACCGTTGTCGGAAACCACCAACTCAAGGTGATAACTCTCTTCTTTTGGTCTAAGGATGTTGACACGAAATTCCGTGCATGACCCAAGGACTGAGAGATTGAGAGGTCCCTATAATGGGGGCACCTTGGGGACCTTTGGCCTTGGTGAGAACAGTTTAGAACCGCCTAAACCAAGCACGTTTCTGCAGGAAAACCCCACCTCGAAAATAGCGTGGCTCTGCTCGTGGATGTATGAATTGTGTGTGCATTCGTTTGCTGCATTTGTATTGATGCATTAGCATAGGGTAATCATACAACAAACAAAATAGTGAAAAACCCTAAAAAACCATAAAAGTGATAAGATAAACCAACTTTATCTCGGACAGTCTTCAATTAAGCTAGCCTGGTTTCAGGTTCTTTGTAAGCTAAGTAGCCACGTTGACTGACAAAAGAGATAAAGGGTCATAAAAAATATAAAAACAAATTAAAGCCATAAAAATATGTTTTACAATAAAAAGATTTTCGACAGAGTCGTATCATTCATACCACATCATCCAATAAGTGGTAAAACCAAGAGAGAAAATAAATGCACTAAGAAAAGTATGCATAAACATCATCATAATAAAGTCTCTCATACATAAAACACATTCATTCTAGGATTTATTAGATATCCTTAGACAATAGCGAAAGAGACCCAAGTGCGTTTATCACCTTCCTAGAAGAGATAAGTGTGCTAAGGTATGTTGGCAACCTTTGAAAAAGGAAGTTAGCACACTAAGGTGGGTATGGTACCCTTAAAACATAAGCTTTTGAGAAGATACCAAAGCTATTGTCTAAGACATATTTATTTCACACTAATCATTTGAAATAAAAAAGCTATAATAAAAACCGTTAAAATCATTTAGAAAGTGGCTGGTCTTCCGCCCGTCCTCACTCGTGCTCAGAAAGCTAAAAAGATGGAACAGCTAGAGGAGAAAAACCGAAAGCTCACCACTGAGCTTAATACGCTGAAAGAACAAATGGATCATATGTTAGAAATGATGCGCCAACAGAATCTCCATAAAGAGCGTCCTCAAAGTGGACAAGCCTCTCACCAAGAAGAAGAAGAGGAACCTCAGGATGAGCATGACCAATCTGATACAAGAGCAGTACATATTCATGCTCTAGAAGTATCAAAGCAACAAATTACTGCTCTTGAAGAGAGGCTGAGAGCCATGGAGGGGCATAACTTTGATATAAAAGAGGCGGCTGATATGTGCCTCGTTAAAAACATCCAATTCCCTAACAAATTCAAAACTTCGGACTTCCCAAAATATATGGGACTAACTTGCCCCAAAAGCCATCTTACGATGTACTACTGTAAGGTGGCTGCATATGCTGATAATGAAAAACTCCTGATCCATTGCTTTCAGGAGAGCTTAGCTGAATCAACCCTAAACTGGTATATGCAACTGCAAGGAGGGCAAGTCCAAACATGGAGACATTTGGCAGATGCTTTTCTTCATCGCTATAAATACAATATTGATCTGACCCCTGAAAGAGCATATCTACAATTACTAAGCAAGAAAAATGATGAATCCTTTAAGGCATATGCCCAAAGATGGAGGGAATTGGCAGCACAAGTAGAACCTCCTCTGTCCGACAAGGAAACCACATCCATGTTCATCAATTCTCTAACCGGTCCCTATTATGACAAAATGATAGGGAACACGTCAACACTCTTTGCGGATGTGGTAATTATAGGAGAAAGAGTAGAGCAAGGTCTGAAAAGCGGAAGAATCGCACAACATACTTCCTCTAATTCCTCTACTCCAAATGTTAAAAAGAGCTTCAGAACGAAGAAGGAAGGAACTGTGAATGTCATCAACATTGCTACTCCATCTTCTTCCTTACAACAAACCAAGCCACGCAGACAAGAGAGGAAATTCACTCCAATCCCAACCTCCTATGGAAGTCTACTTTTGAAATTGTTGGATGCCAAACTCCTCGTGCGCATCCCTCCCAAGAAAATAGAGCCACCATACCCATAATGGTATAAATCTAATGAAAGTTGTGATTACCATTCAAGCTCTCCGGGACACTCCGTTGAAAACTGTGTGGCCTTAAAGAACAAGGTCCAGAATCTGATAGAGGCAGGATGAATTACCTTTGACGCATCTTGATGTAAAAATAAAGTAAGGTGCAGAATTGTAAGAAGATAAGGTGCAGAATTTTAAGCAATAAAGTAAGCAAACCCAAGGAAAATTCCCACTGGACATTAAGATAGTTGCCTATCTAGATGTGAAGGTTCATTTCCAAGGATTATGGAGGGAGAAAGAGATGGAATGAAACTAGAAACGAATAAAGACAAGGGCTGGAAAATTGGACCAGCCCCTTGCATAAATAAATGAAGGGAAGAAATAAAGAAGAAAAGAGGAAGAGAAAAGAATTATGGTGGTGGTGGAGTGTTGGCACGCCACTAGGGGGATGAGCCACCCTAGATAAGTGGTGGTTGCCGCCACTTGAACCAAGGTTCAAGATAAGACACTCAAAGAGATGGAACACTCTAAGAAACCTCAAACTTTTCATAAATGTTCAACCTCATTACATGAGGGGAAGCCTCTATTTATAGGCTTTTAGGGGAGGGACCTAGATGGAATTATAAAAGGAGACATAAACTTAACCTAAACCTAAAGGCTAGAGTCCCCATGGTCCAAATATGTTAAATTCGTTCTAGCCCACCAAAAATACCTCTAAGGGTGTGGAGAACATGAAAAAAGAGGTGTGTTTCCTTTTGGGTTGTCCCAAGCCAACCAATCCCGCATCCTAAGCTTCTTCCTCTCCAAAAAGGGGTGTAGGACATGAAAAAGGAGTGTCCTACACCTTTGGGCTGCCCATGCATGTATCCTATGGATCCAAGGCTGCTTTTCCACCAAAAAAAAGGTGGTATTCTTCAAAAAGGAGGTGCAAAAAGTGAGCCTACAAAAAGAAAGCGAAAATAAGTGAAAAACTTAGAAAAAGAAAATACTAAGTAAAGATACTAAGTAAATTCAAAATGGAAGGTAAAGAGGAGGCCTCCCTTCTAGTCATGCTTCTAGTAATCCTCCTAGGAATGACCTCTCCCGCCTCCGGGGCAACTAGGGACTCATCATCCTCTCCTCCCTGGAGAGAATTCGATCCACGAATTTGCAAAACCTGCATCAAAAGGAGTAAGATCACCAACATTAAAAAAAGTTACTAATGTTATATTCGACTGGTAGATCTAACTCATATGCATTATTGTTTATTTTCCTAACTATTTGGAAAGGTCCAGTCACCTCGGGGGTTAAGTTTGGACTTCCTTTGAGTCGGGAACCGCTCCTTTCTCAAGTGAAGCCATACCCAATCTCCAGGTTGGAAGATGACTTCCTTTCTTCCCTTATTGGCATACTTGCTATCCTGACCTACTTTCCTCTCGATGTTGGCTTTAACTCGGGCATGCAGGTCCTTAATGATCTTAGATTTTTCTAGACCATCTTGGCTAGTCCAAGCTTCATGGGTAGGTAGAGGAAGGAGGTCTAAAGGTGTTAAGGGATTAAATCCATAAACGACCTCAAAAGGAGAGTGGGAGGTAGTGGAATGAACCACCCGGTTATATGCAAACTCTACATGGGGAATTATGTTCTCCCACTCTTTGGGGTTCCTAGAAATCATGCATCTTAATAGTTGAGACAAAGTTCTATTCACTACTTCTGTTTGACCATCTCGTTTGTGGGTGGCAAGTGGTTGAAAAAAGGAGTTTAGTTCCAAGTTTTCCCCATAGTGTCCTCCGAAGTGACTCAAGAACTTAGTATCTCTATCGGATACAATTGTCCTAGGTATCCCATGCAATCTAACAACTTCTCTAAAGAAGAGATTTGCAACTAGGCATGCATCGTCCGTCTTGTGGCAGGGGATAAAATGGGCCATTTTTGAAAATCGATCCACTACCACGAAGATGGAATCCATTCCTCGCTTTGTCCTTGGAAGCCCAAGTACAAAATCCGTGGATATGTCTACCCAAGGTGAAGTAGGAATGGGCAAAGGGGTGTAAAGTCCATGAGGTTGGGCCCTAGACTTGGCTTTCTTACATGCAATGCAGTTTTCACAAAATTTTTCAACATGTCTCTTCATGTGTGGCCGGTAAAAGTGTTCACTAAGGATTTCTAAAGTCTTAGACACCCCAAAATGTCCCATTAAACCACCCTCATGAGACTCCTTGACAAGTGAAGCCCTTAAGGACCCCTGGGGTACACAAATCCTTTTTCCTTTGAAAAGATAGTCTTTGTGAATGTAAAAATCCTTATGACCCCCTTTAGGCATTCACTATAAATCTTGGAAAAGTCATCATCTCTAGGATATAGTTCCCGAATATGATCAAAGCTTAAAAATTTTGTTTCTAAAAGGCTTAACAAAGTATGTCTCCTTGATAGAGCATCGGCCACTATGTTACTCCTCCCTTGCTTGTGTTTGATTACATAAGGAAATTGCTCAATGAACTCTACCCACCTAGCATGTCTCTTGCTAAGTTTACTTTGACCTTTCAAAAATTTAAGGGATTCATGATCACTATGGACCACAAACTCCTTTGGAAGAAGATAATGTTGCCAAGTTTGTAAAGCCCTAACAAGAGCATATAACTCTTTGTCATAGGTGGAGTAATTGAGATGACTCCCTTTCAGCTTCTCACTGAAGTAAGCTATGGGGTGTCCTTCCTGAAGCAAGACTGCCCCAATGCCTATATTTGAAGCATCACACTCAACCTCAAATGACTTGGTGAAGTTTGGAAGGGCTAGGAGTGGTGCATTGATCAATTTTTCTTTAAGTGTTTGAAAAGCATTTTCTTGATCCTTGCCCCATTGAAAACCCACAACCTTTTTCACTATTTCATTCAAGGGGGCTGCAATTGTACTAAAATCTTTAACAAATCTTCTATAGAAACTAGCCAACCCATGAAAACTCCTCACTTCACTCACATTTGTGGGAGTTGGCCAATCTCTAATTGCTTGCCACTTTTTCTTCATCCACTTGGACTCCCTTTGAACTCACTACAAACCCTAGGAAGACTACATGATCCATGCCAAAAATGCATTTCTCCCTATTTGCATACAAGGTCTCTTTCCTAAGGGTTTCAAGTACACTTCTTAGATGATACACATGCTCTTCCTCGGACAAGCTATAGACTAAGATGTCATCAAAGTATACCACTACAAACTTGCCTATAAAAGACCGGAGCACGTGATGCATTAGCCGCATGAATGTACTCGGAGCATTGGTTAGGCCAAAGGGCATGACCAACCATTCGTATAGTCCAAATTTGGTCTTGAAAGCGGTTTTCCATTCATCTCCTTCTTTGATTCTAATTTGATTATATCCGCTCTTCGAGATCAATTTTGGAAAACACGGAAGCTCCATGTAACTCATCTAGCAAGTCATCCAGCCTTGGAATTGGGTGCCTATACTTAACGGTTATATTATTGATTGCCCTACAGCTCAGTGCACATCCGCCAACTCCCATCCTTTTTGGGGACGAGAATTACCGGCATTGCACAAGGACTCATGCTATCTTGGACCCAACCCTTAACTTTTAATTCCTCAACTTGCCTTTCAATCTCTCTAGACTCTTCCGGGTTTGCCCTATAAGCCGACCAGGTTAGGAATGGATGAACCAGGTAAGAAGTCTATTTGATGTTCGATCCCCCTTAGAGGTGGAAGCCCCTTAGGAGGTTCTTGAAAAACATCCTGAAATTCATCCAATACTAACTCTAGACTCTTGGACAAACTTGGAGATTGTTCATGAAATGCGGGGAAGAACCTAGAGGAGGATATGCTAAGAGTAGGGGTTTATGAGCTAAAAGTACCTTCTTAATCCCCTTGTGGGAG
The DNA here is from genome assembly GCA_963425845.1 of Sphenostylis stenocarpa. Classification (NCBI taxonomy): domain Eukaryota; kingdom Viridiplantae; phylum Streptophyta; class Magnoliopsida; order Fabales; family Fabaceae; genus Sphenostylis; species Sphenostylis stenocarpa. The sequence continues at coordinate 22,608,020 of OY731401.1, read as the reverse complement.
ATCATGATGCCCTTCGCCTTGGAGGTTGACCCCTTCTCTTTTTTTCTCTCTTTGTTTCGTTTTCTTCTTTTCTCTTTTTTTGCATTTTTTCTTGGTCCTTACTAACTTCTTGAGGGGAAAGGGGTTTCAAAGTGATCTTGCGCCCTTGGAAGTTAAAAGAAAACTTGTTTGTATAGCCGTCATGAAATGTTTGTTTATCAAATTGCCACGGCCTACCAAGTAACATATGGGATGCTTCCATTGGCACAACATCACAAAGAACCTCATCTTTATAGTTCCCAATGACAAAGCTAATGAGGACTTGTTTATTGACCTTTATCTCGCCTTCCTCACTAAGCCAAGAAAGTTTGTATGGCTTGGCATGAGGAGTAGTGGGTAAACCAAGCTTGTCTACTACCCTTGTGCTAGCAACATTCACACAACTTCCCCCATCGATGATTAGTGAACACAATTTGTCATTAATAAGACAGCGGGTGTGAAAAATATTTTCTCTTTGAGTATTGTCAAGATCCTTCGGACTTGACCCAACATCCGCCTTACTATTAACAAATTGCCTTCACAAGGTGTGATCTCTTCATCGCTTGAGGAAGAGTGTTTAGAGGAATTCTCTTCAGATGAGGAGGAATGTTCACTCTCGACATCTCCGTTTGCGCTCAAAATCATAGTCCTTTTGGTAGGGCAGTTTGAAGCAATATGCCCATACCCAAGACATTTGAAACATTTTATGGAACTAGTCCTTTGAGGCGCGGAAGTGTTAGGAGTGGTGTTCCTTGAAGGGTTTCCCTTAGGGGCACCTCTTGGAGAGCTTTGGAAGGGTTTCTCTCGGTTTGTCCTTTTCCTTGCCCTTGTCCTTCCAATTTGAATTGTAGTAGTCATTATGCAAATAACTCCTTTTAGCCCCATCTTTTCTTTTCAATTGAGCTTCAATTTTAAGGGCAAGATGTAAAACATTTTCAATTGAGGAGTATTCGTATAATTCTACTAAGTCCTGGATATCTCTTCTAAGACCACTAACAAACCTAGCTACCTTAGTCTCATTAGTTTCATCATGCATACCGGCCCTAAGTAGCAAAAATTCTAGCGTCTTGAAGTAATCATTCACACACATATTACCCTGTTGAAGCCGTTGGAGCTTCAACAAGAGCTCCCTCCTATAGTAGGAAGGAACGAATCTAGCGCGCATTAAATGTTTAATGTCCATCCAAGAAGCCGCGGGTGGCCCTTGGTAATTATCGTTACAAACCTTATGCCACCAAGTCATGGCATATCCCTCAAATTCTACTACAACTAAATCTACTTGTTCTTGGTCCCCTACTGGGTTTACATTAAAGATTTGGTCCACTTTAGCCTCCCAGTCTAGGTAGACTTCGGATCATTATCTCCGTAGAACTTGGGTATCTTAATGTTGTTCCTTCTTGGAGTGTTGGTGCGCCTAGATTGCCTCCTTCCATGGTATCTCCTATCTTCTTCCTCTTGGGAACTTAGTGAATATGAACGTCTTCTCTCTCTTTGGGACTTCTCAGCTTCTAGTCTTTGGATTGTCTCCCTCAAATGTCTTTCACTTTCCTTCTGGGACAATTCCATTTCTTTAATTAATTCCACCAGAGTTTGTTCTGCTAGACCTTGTATTTGTCCTTCATTAGATGCCCCCACATTGCTTGCCTTCTCTGATGAGGAATTTGACATGTCTGCAAAACAAGTTAAACTAATACAAAACACGAAAGATGAAAGGTTAAAATGTAAATCAAGTCACTCAAGTGTTTGGCTCCTCACACAAGATTTATTGGTAGGATCACTCCACTCTTCAAGTAGAAAAATTTCTAAATGTTCCAAAATTCTCTTTAAAGTCTTAAAAATTTCTCTTGAAAAATGGCAATCAAATGGAAAGATGTACGACAACCAAAACACTTAAGAGTTCCAAAAAATAGAAAACTTCAAAGACAAAACTTAAAGAAACCTAAGACAAGCAATAAAAGCACAAAATCAAGGAAGGTTTACTAAGAGGGAAATTTAGACAAAACTTTGAACAAGACTAAAACAAGAAAAGCTAGAAAGAAATTTGAGAAGCACTTAAAACATGCAATCAAAATTTTCAACCAAGCACACACATAAAGAAGATTAAGGTTCCTACAATGTTAGAACTAATTTGCCAAATTTTAATCATGCAACTAAGTATTATGACAATTTCTAGAATCAAATCCTATAAGTAAGGTGCAGAATGATGTAAAAATAAAGTAAGGTGCAGAATTGTAAGAAGATAAGGTGCAGAATTTTTTTTTTCTTTTCCTTTTTTTGTTTGTTTGAAGCAATAAGGTTTTGATCAAGATACTTTTTTTTGTAAAAATATTTTTGTTCTAACTTGATTCTAGACTTGCCAAAAGTTGTTTAAAGTTGCTAGCAAAAATTTGATCACTTAGTTCCTATGTTTAGGATCCTAGATCAATTCATCATGCATGGACTCAACTAATTAATTCATCATGCAATTTCAAGTGTTGGAAGCCAATAAAAGAAAACTTCAACAAGAGATACTAGACATATAACTCAAGCAAAGGCTAGGCACATTTAGAAAGACACTAAACTTAGAAGAATATGTAATTTAATCAAGTGCATAATTTTTATTTTTTTTTTTGGCTAGGCATTTTATCAAACATCATACATGCCATAAAAAGAAACTTAGGTGAGTGTAGTATTGGACTAACCTCACGCCCAAACTTTTGAGTGCAGCACCGTAAACCAAATGACCATAAAATAACCACAATTTAGAGCACAAAACACAAACTACACAAGGAATAATGTCAAAGCAACAATAAGAATACCTTACTAGAAACAACCTAAGCTCTGATACCAAATGATGTAAAAATAAAGTAAGGTGCAGAATTGTAAGAAGATAAGGTGCAGAATTTTAAGCAATAAAGTAAGCAAACCCAAGGAAAATTCCCACTGGACATTAAGATAGTTGCCTATCTAGATGTGAAGGTTCATTTCCAAGGATTATGGAGGGAGAAAGAGATGGAATGAAACTAGAAACGAATAAAGACAAGGGCTGGAAAATTGGACCAGCCCCTTGCATAAATAAATGAAGGGAAGAAATAAAGAAGAAAAGAGGAAGAGAAAAGAATTATGGTGGTGGTGGAGTGTTGGCACGCCACTAGGGGGATGAGCCACCCTAGATAAGTGGTGGTTGCCGCCACTTGAACCAAGGTTCAAGATAAGACACTCAAAGAGATGGAACACTCTAAGAAATCTCAAACTTTTCATAAATGTTCAACCTCATTACCTGAGGGGAAGCCTCTATTTATAGGCTTTTAGGGGAGGGACCTAGATGGAATTATAAAAGGAGACATAAACTTAACCTAAACCTAAAGGCTAGAGTCCCCATGGTCCAAATATGTTAAATTCGTTCTAGCCCACCAAAAATACCTCTAAGGGTGTGGAGAACATGAAAAAAGAGGTGTGTTTCCTTTTGGGTTGTCCCAAGCCAACCAACCCCGCATCCTAAGCTTCTTCCTCTCCAAAAAGGGGTGTAGGACATGAAAAAGGAGTGTCCTACACCTTTGGGCTGCCCATGCATGTATCCTATGGATCCAAGGCTTCTTTTCCACCAAAAAAAAGGTGGTATTCTTCAAAAAGGAGGTGCAAAAAGTGAGCCTACAAAAAGAAAGCGAAAATAAGTGAAAAACTTAGAAAAAGAAAATACTAAGTAAAGATACTAAGTAAATTCAAAATGGAAGGTAAAGAGGAGGCCTCCCTTCTAGTCATGCTTCTAGTAATCCTCCTAGGAATGACCTCTCCCGCCTCCGGGGCAACTAGGGACTCATCACATCTACTCCAAAAGTAGATGATCAGCCTCTTTCCAAACCCGAATGAAGGATGGGCTAAGGAAGATCAACAATTTAGGGCTCATCATTTTTGTCATCTAATAAAAATAAATACAAAAATATATAATAAAAAATATTTCAAAAGCTTCCGATGCATCTCTCGCGGTCTCTACCCGTGGCCACGAGATCTTTTGATTAAAGGGACTCTGTATATATTTCTCTTTTCATCAATACAATGAGGCATTTTTCATAATATTCATATGCTTCTCATTCTTTTCTCTCTCATTCCAAAATAATTGAATAAAATCTAGACCCAAATAAAGACCATACAGTCATGTCTGTAATTGAAAACTCTCTGCGAGATCTGAAAGCCGAAGGCGAATGGATTGAGTCAGACAGTGAGGAGGGGACCATTTCCCCGGACATGCAAAGACTGTTGGAAAAATAAGCTTAATTGATACAGCCCCATCACGAAAAAATTAAGGCCTCCAATTTGGGACAAAGAGAAAGAGACAATAAGAAAGAAGTAAATGTCGATACCCAAGTTGATCATGTCAGGGAAGGGGCAATAACACCTTTGCGCTTATACATGAGATAAAGCTGTACTGTGGATATGCACAAAAGAATTGTCCGTTAATGAAGATATCTCCAATATAGCCAGCATTGGGGGCAGGACGATAAGCAAAAAAAATTGTATTCATCCAAGGAGCTACAAGATAATGCTCCTAAAAACAAAGGAAAAATAAAGAAACCAAAGAGGAAGAAAAAATCCAAGGGGAAGATTAAGTAGACCTTGGATTAACGGTGCTAGGGCAGTTTCTCCAACGCTCCACCGAAAAATCAATTTTGTGGTAGGCGACAAGTTGATCATGGTTCAAGCTAAAGACTACATTTGAATCAGTGAGTCGTCCACCATACCTTAAAAGGATGCGACCAAAGAAGACATTTGAAAATAGGGAAAAACTTCCTAGCAGTTTAAAAGTGGCCCATATAATGAAGAGATATGGATACAGTCCAGACAAGGGCTTGGAAAGGATGCTCAAGGAATAAGAGAGCCACCAGATTTTAAGGATAACCCTTTAAAGAACAACCCTACAAAAGAACAAGTCGTACGATGAAAAGGAAAGTCTCCCCTCCGTACCTTAAAAAGATGATCTTCCAAAAAGGAGGGATATTAGCATCAAGGGTAGCATTAGTCATTAGACGTCCTTCTTCCGATTTTAAGGGATGTAAACCCAATGACTATTAGAGATCACTCCTCGGGGTTTGCCCGATCCCCAAGCATCTTTAGAGCACGCATTTCCCTTTGAATTACAAAAGAATGCTATTCTTACTATCTGCTTCTTTTCTCGCTAATCATATCTATACCCCATAAATAACCATGTTTAGACAAACATTTTGTTCCACAATACATAGACAAAATGAAGCCAAAGTTAATATGATTGATTAGCTAGAGACACGAATTACAAAATCGTGTTTCGACAATGTTTTAAGAAAAGAAATTATTATTAAAAGAAGCATGTCAAGGTCAAAGGCCAAGACAAAAAGATAAAAGGGCAAAATCCTAGGCTGAAAACCCAAAAGGGCGGACTAGGAAAGTTAATCAGTCACAAATAGGCGCCATAAAGTAATCATCTGAAAATGCCACCTCATAAGAACAAGACATTTGTCTAAACTAGCCTAAACACCAGCCAGTCTTGGCTAGCCATTCTTACAAAAACCTCTATTATAAAAAATATATCCCTCTAAAACACAAGCCTTTGTTATAAATCCTTTTCTTTCTCTTCTCTTGACCATTTCACTATAAAGCATTCAAGTAATTGACTGGGAAATGTGGAAATATAGTGATCAATAGGAGGATTGAAATCCCTAAAGGAAAGGAAGAAGGGCATTAACATGGCAGTTGCTCTACATTCAAAATGATTACTCTTCGGTTATAACAAAGATCCGAGACAGCAAATCGGTATAGCTAATCATGTTGACAAAAGCACAAGATGATGGAAGCTAAATTAACAGAAGTTGAACGGGTTCAAAGCCGATATAACCAGTTAAGCCTTATGGAAGAAAAAAGGCTGAATGTTATATGTCGTGAGCAAGCCTATCAAAGGAAGATAAAAAAAGGCTTACGAAAAAAGTCAACCCTCATATTTACCATAAGAAAAATTTAATGGTAAATAAGTTGCTTCCGGCCTAGAAGAATAAAATTGGAAAATGGGCAACAAACTATGAAGGACCCTTTGTGGTCAAATGAGCTTTCTCGGAAGGGGCTCTTATCCTCGCCAATATGGATGGAAAAGAACTTCGACACCTAATCAACTTCGGTACGGTAAAGAAGTATTATGCTTGAAGACATTGCTCAAGACCCGTCAGGAATGAAAACCCGCAAAGGGCATCCCTGGGCAAAAGATAGGGTCTATATCCCTCGCTAGGATACGTCCTAGGCAAAAAGTAGAGGTAAAAAAAAAAGAAAAAAAGAAAAAAACTAACTAAGAGCAATGGTTACCTCAGTCGAAAACCGAAAGGCGGCTAAGGTAACATTCTTCCAGAAGCAAGCAGTCTGCATAGTCTTCACTCTGAGCTCAGACATCTCAACTGAAGCAATTAGGAGAACCAGGGGGCAGATATCATGGACATGACTGTTTAAGCCTATACAGTATAGCCAACCATGACCACCCATTCTTCTAAATATCCTTGAAATCCTTCTATAAAAGAAATAAACTTTTGCTCATTTATCAATAAAAATTCCTTTTCATTTCCTTTCTCTTGACCAAATATTATGGAAATGCCTCTTTATTGATAAATCATAAATATGCGCAAAGACTTTTAATCAAAGATCAAGCATGCATCTAAAAAGAGGAAGCATAAAAATAATAAAAGAATAAGTGCCTGCTAGGATATTCTTAGGTAAAAATTAGGGTAGCCTGCTAGATCGGAAACCCCAAAAGAACGGTCTAGGCAAAAGATAAGGCAAAAGCCCCCTAAGATATTCTAGGCAAAAATTAAGGAAGCCCGCTAGATCGAAAACCCGTAAAGGGCGGTCTAGGCAAAAGATAGGGCCAAAACCAAGAGATGGATAAAAAAAAGAGCCCATCATCGTGGTCATAAAGGAGGAGCCCATCAGCGTATTCATAAGAAGCCAACGGGAGAAGGCCAGTTACTTTCTAAATGCATCAAAATTAAATAAACAAATAGATTGCATTTAGGACATCCACACACAAAGTAGTTGCATAATACGACTTTGTCAAAATCAAGAAAAATAATTTTCTTCAAATAAATAAACATGCATATAAGGAGTCTAGTCTCCATACTTGTGATTGAAAATAGGAAGCGCCAGAATCCAATCTCCATATGAAAATCAAAATCGCGAAAGGCCAAATCAAAACCCTTTCAGCAGAATAAAGAGCTTCAAGGAAACCGCTCTAACCTTCTATCCCAAGAAAGAAGGAAGCCATCAAAATAGAAAAGCCAACGGAAAGGCTTGATCATCCCCAAGCGGGATCCTTGCCTATTCCAAAGGCAAAACAAAGATTACCTCACGACTCGGCTTCATCGCCACATGAGTCATCAAGCAAACTCATCCAGAATCTCCGCCACTTCCCCAAAGGAGAATAAGGACTACACAAGAGTCCATCAAAGAAAATACGGAGTCAAATCCTCCATATCACCAGGGGGCAACAAAAAGAAAGAAACGAAAAACTTTCATTCCCCAATAGAGGCCACAACGAGAAAGGGCCAAATAAAAATCTCCAAGTAGAAGCATATCAAGAAAAGTCTACAAAAAGACAAAAAGAAGAAAAATCTCTTCATCCGGCTCAAAAAGGAGCTTCACAAGACTAGGAGCCAAGACTCCATCATCAAAATTGGATCCCCAGGAAGCTGACAAACTCCTTGGTGAATCTCCAAAAAAGAAAAAAGAAGAAAATTTCTTCATTCCGCTCAATAAAGAGACTTACAAAGTCAGGAGCTCAAGACTAAATCAAATCAAGGATTGAATCCCCAAGAAGTAAAGAAAAAATTCCCCAGGGACCGCTAAAAAGAAAAGAGAAAAAAGGATATATTTTCATCCTAAGAAAAAGCCAATGTGCATAAAAGGTGCACATATGTAAAAGCCAAATCGCAAAAAAGATACAAATCGCGAGAAAACGGTAAAAACCCATTCCCTAGCAGGAATAAGAGCATGGGCAAAGCCAGCTCAAAACAACAGCATCCAATAAGGAGTTAAAAACTCCATCCCTCCCTAGGGGGCAATTCAAAATAGATCTCAGGAAAACGATCAAATCCCTGGTGGATCACCAAAAAGGAAAATATATCCCCAGCGAGCCTACCAGCAAAGGCAAAACTACAAATTCATATCCTCAGGGAGTTAATCGCCTATAACACCCAATATGTATATCCCCAGTGAAATGCAAAGTCTTCACTCCCGAGAAAGCCTCTGCCTAAGGCAAGCAAAAAGCCGATATCCCCAAGAAATGGGAAATCAACCTATAAGAGGTAACACAAGTCCAAAGCACAAAGCTTCCAATAAAGCATCTGCCTACTCAGAGGTATTATCAAGAGCGAATATCCTCAAGCAGAACATCGGCCTATTCAGAGGCAAAAAACAGTAAAAGTCTTCACTATCGCTGAAGCACATGCCTAAAAACAAGAGGCACAATAAAAAAACCACAAATCCCTAGGAGATTATTGCCTAAAATAAGAGGCAACCAACAAGAAATCCCCGGCAAGACCGGATGGGTAAAATCCAAAAATGAAGAATCCCTGGCAAGACTGGATGGCTAAAAGGAAAAGCCAAAAACAAAGAAATCCCCGGTAAAACCGCATGACTAAAAAAGAAAAGTCAAAAAGAAAATCAATCATTCCCCACGGAATAGGCGCATGATCAAAGCCAATAAGCCGCCAACACATCTCCAAAAACCAGATGAGGGTTTGTTCTCATCAATCAAAAGACTGAATGCCGAAAAAGAGCATCCCAAGAGCCTTATAAAATAGGGTTCGTACCAGGTGAGGGTAGGTACTCACCAGAGCCTTATAGAATAGGGCTCGTACCGGGTGGGGGTAGGTACCCACAAGAGCCTTATAGAATAGGGTTCGTACTAGGTGGGGGTAGGTACCCACAAGAGCCTTATAGAATAGGGTTCGTACCAGGTGAGGGTAGGTACCCACAAGAGCCTTATAGAATAGGGTTCATACCAGGTGGGGGTAGGTACCCACAAGAGCCTTATAGAATAGGGTTCGTACCGGGTGGGGGTAGGTACCCACAAGAGCCTTATAGAATAGGGTTCGTACCGGGTGGGGGTAGGTACCCACAAGAGCCTTATAGAATAGGGTTCGTACCAGGTGGGGGTAGGTACCCACTAGAGCCTTATAGAATAGGGTTCGTACCAGGTGGGGGTAGGTACCCACAAGAGCCTTATAGAATAGGGTTCGTACCAGGTGGGGGTAGATACCCACAAGAGCCTTATAGAATAGGGGTCGTACCGGGTGAGGGTAGGTACTCACCAGAGCCCTATAGAATAGGGTTCGTACTAGCAAAAGCCTTATAAAATAAGGTTTATACCGGATGAGGGTAGGTACTGATCAGAATCTAGCAAAAATGCAGATTCATACTAGGTGGGGGTAGGTACCCACCAGAGCCTTATAAAATAAGGTTTATACCGGATAAGGGTAGGTACTCATCAGAATCTAGCAAAAATGCAGATTTGTACCAAGTGGGGGTAGGTACCCACCAAAGCCTTATAAAATAAGGTTTATACCGGATGAGGGTAGGTACTCATCAGAATCTAGCAAAAATGCAGATTCGTACCAGGTGGGGGTAGGTACCCACCAGAGCCTTATAAAATAAGGTTTGTACCGGATGAGGGTAGGTACTCATCAAAACCTATCAAAATGCATCAGGTAGAGTAAAATACTCACCAGAGCATTACAAAAACAGGTTGCAAATACCTTGCTTCTATTAGAGGATAGTTCAACTGTTGAGCACCTCAGAAGTAAGTACCCACAAGAGTTTAGCAAAATAGAAACTCGTACCGGGTGAGGTTAGGTACTCACCAAAGCCTTGTAAAACAAGGTTCATACCAAGTGGGGGTAGGTACCCACAAGAACCTTATGGAATATGGTTCAGAATCTAGCAAAGAGCAGATTCATACCTAGTGGGCGTAGGTACCCACAAGAGTCTAGTGAAATGCAGACTCATACCTGGTGAGGGTAAGTACTCACCAGAGCCTTATAAAGTAAGGCTCAAACCAGATAGGGGTTGGTACCTATCAAAAATATTTATCATCCGGAGGATCAACAAAGGAGCATCTGAAGGATAACCGGGCAAAAGGGTTAACTCCTTCCCCTACCAACTAATTTTGTTGGCACATTAAGCCAACAAATTAGCCAGGTAGGTGAAGGGGGGGCAGGTGTAGACCCCTAATTTTGCCCGGCCTCTCAATAAAGGCTAAAGAGACTTCCTATAATAAGATAAAGCTTGCCTGACATCTCAAAAAAAGGCAAAGAAGACTTCCTATATGAAGATAAAGCTTCAACGGGCATCTATCGGCATCAACCGATGTCCGAATAAAGAAAGGAAAGCTTCCCGGGGGTCCCAGAACACAAAAGCTGGCCCAAACAAGTTGAGACAGTCGTCCCAAATGTGAGACGGCCATCCCAAGCTGCCCTGGCCAAGTGGGACGCCCGCCCAAGTGAGACAGGTCGTCCCACTCTTCAAATGGTTGTCCCAAAGGTAAAAATTCAATTGAGATGGCCGTCCCAACCCAGACGGCCGTCCCAAACTGCCAGGCTGCGAAAACTATAAATAGGAGGCTCATTTGCCACTTTTTCACACCCCAGACAACTCCAAGTACTTGTCTTCTCTCCCTACTTCGAATGAACTCTCTGATTGCCTTAATAAGGTAACAATCAGTTAAGGAATTGTATTCCAGCATTCGATTCTTCTTTAAAAATTTAGTCGAGTCGATCTTGTATTTGGAGAGGAGAGTCTTTGTAGAGTGAGGGATTGCCAAAACACATCCTTACGATCAAAGATTTGCAATACAAAGCTTGCTACGAAGGTTCTTTTCACTTCTCTTCTCTTTTACTGCTTTATTTATTGCTTTATGTATGCAATATGAAATAAAGTCATGTAGATAGCCATTTTTAATATTATGCAATAAAATAGGGTAATCGCGTAATTTCTCGTAATCTTCACTTAAATGAATTAATTCGTCATAGGGAACCCGAAAGGGGCGTTTTGGGGTGCTAACACCTTCCCCACACGTAACTAACTCCCTTACCTAACTCTGGTTATAATGGCCAAGTTTGGTTTTTATTAAAATTAACGCCTTTTTATCCTTTTCCAATGTTTGCGGTTAAAACATTTGTGGCGACTCCATAAGAACCCCTTTTCGAAAACCTTGCTTTTATTAGAAGATAGTTCAGTTGTTGAGCACCTCGGAAGTAATGAACATAATTTTAACATAAAACGTGAGTCTTAACCATCTTTTCACGACCGATCGCATAAACGTTCGAGATGTCCCTAGATGTCGGAACGGACGGTGGCGACAATAATGAACCCCATATTCAAGATGATTTGGCTATTCGTCAAGAACAAACTCAAGATCCTCAAGAACCTGTGCATTATAAGCTGGGGATACTCTAGTTGCTAAGGGAGACAAGTTTAGTCTCAATCAGTGTCGAAAGGGGAATTTGGAAATTGAGGAAATGCTAAAGATTCCCTACGCATCAGTTGTAGGGAGTTTGATGTATGCCCAAGTATGTACGCATCCAGACATAGCATACATAGTTGGGGTTCTAGGCAGATATTTAAGCAATCCAGGAATGGACCATTGGAAAGCAGCAAAAAGAGTCATGAGATATTTAAAGAGAACAAAAGATTATATGCTCACATACAGGAGGTCAAATCATGGAATATGGCTGAGAAATTTTATCACAGGGCTGCAAATTGTGAAAGGCATTGAAAGACCACTTACGTTATATTGTGACAATAAATCAGCTGTATTGTTAAGGAAAGAGTACAAAGTGGAAAGATTTCCATAGAACAATTAGGGACAACCTCCATGATAGCAGATCCTCTGACGAAAGGACTTTCGCCCAAAGTCTTTCATGAGCATGTTGCTCACATGGGTGTTATACAGTTTGAGGAATTTGTGGTTTAGTTGGAGTTAGTCATTTTCATATATTTTATGTTCTATGTTTAATTTCATGTATGTATACATTGATTTTTTGGACACATTTGGATATTTATTGATATGCGGTTTTTCGTTCATTCATTACACTTTGTACATTAAGGTTATTATATTGATCTCGATAAGTTAAAGTTTGGACCAGTTGAAAATAGACGTGTACAGATCACCTTCACGTAATTTGTCATGCTACACATTTCATGATGAATCCATGTCATTTGCTTATGTCAGGATTAATAATCATTGTTGGTTTTAGTTGCGATGATGCAATGAAAAGCTGGTTTGGTTCTATATCCTGATATGATCAATGGACGGGACTTTTAGAGTATGCTAAAGGAATATAATGACAATTTTGAGCTCACAAAGTCTACATTTGTAAGGTTATAAGGACATATATATTTGTGAGCAGTGGGAGATTGTTGACAAATATTGGGTCATGTATATATATGATACATAATTTAAATGTGATAGGGCTATTATTTATTAAGCCAATACAGGTGCTCTTCGGGTGGAAGACCATAAGATCAATAGTGCTCTATAAGGATATCATCATTATGGCTAATTCGGGTATGCTTTTGGATTTAGTTTACAATATGTTTATGAGTATGGGATAATATTATGTTTGATAGTTAGAATCAAAATTAGGATTATAATAATTAATTTTCCAACAATTGGTATCGGAGCTACCCATACTTGATTCATGTCTCGTTTAATTTATAGAACCCTAATTATGAAAATTAGGATTAATTTGTTTTAAACAATTCAAATTACCCAATTTTTATGAACCCCAAGTGGAGAATAATCTCCAATTTTCGTGAACCCTAAAATTTAAATTTGGGGTAACATCCCCAATCTACTTCTACTCGTTGAAGGAACCGTGGAGGAAGCTATGGATTCTTCTTCTTCTTCTTTTTTCCCTTTTGTTTCAGTTTAAGTTACAAGTTATACTAAGAAAGAAATAGTGTTTCAAGTTTCAATCTTTCTTGTATTCGGTTCTCTGTTCACTTTGAATCTTTTTTTTTTGTTTTTTTTTTTGGGTTTTGTTTTCGCTTTCTTTTCATTGTGGATATGGATGGGTTTGGAATTGGGGGTGATGTTTGGGGAGTTCCCAACAAGAGGACCTTAGGCATCCGGTGAATGTTTCCTTAGGTGTGGTTGTTCTTATTTTATTGCCTTTATCCTCCGGGGATTTAAGGGAAGTTGATGTTAAATTCCCTGTTTAGGGTTTGAGTGATTACTCGTTAAATCCCCTTTTAGGTTTTAGGTGGTTGCACTATTTCTTGAGCGATCTGTCAAAGATGGTCGGAACTATCTAGGTTTCATCCCTAGTGGGATTCTAGGGTGGTGTTCATCCTTAGTGGGATTCTAAGGAGGTGATTGTCTTTTAAATTATATTGGTTGTTATCCTCAGTTCACACATAGTAGCCTTTTAAGCTTTAGGTTCTAAATCCTTAAATGACATGTCGTGTATCTGAACCAAAATCTTCAGTTATAATTGATAGTTCATGAATTCTAGAGAGTTTTTATTCTGCTAAGGATGTCCTTGTATTCTTAAGGTTGGTATCTCTTCCCAACGGACTGGGTCAAGTTCGAATTTGAGTCTGAATAGCTTCTTGCAGCATCCTTTGTCAGCGGCGGTTCATGCCGGTGGATGCCGCTCATACATAAATAAAATATTCAATTTTTGGTAGTTTAATATTTTTTGCGAGCAAATTGAGTCAAGAAGTCACCAAAGTAATCTCTCTTGAATTAGGCAGTTCATGAAAAATATTGAATGTTAATGTTTGTATATATTCATGCGAGTATTAGTTGGCCCAAAGGAAGATTAATATTTGACAGAATTGCATACACACTTGTAATGATAAACATGTGATAATTATAAGGATTTTCTTTGTCGATGATAAATCAATCCAAAGACTGGTTTGTTGTTGGACGTGCTTTATTGTCAATGTTTGATCATTACAACAAGATACTCCTAGCAGTTAATATTACTATCCAAAGACTTGATATTGATGGTGCATTGAGTGTCTTGAGATGGGTTAAAGCATTATTTGAATGTTTATAATTATTTATTTTTATAATGCGAGCGTAATTAATTTATTTCTCTTGTTCTATATTCAGCTACAATTACTTCTGTATCTACAAATTTAAATTATGTTTCGATCCTCAATGGAACAAATTTTAAGGACTGGAAAGAGAACATTGATATTATTCCTTGCTGCATGGATATGGATCTTGCGTTAAGGATTGAGCAACCCCCTACTCCTACGGATTTAAGTACCTCTAAACACAAGAGAGATTATGAGAAGTGGGATCGCTCAAATCGCATGAGTCTAATTATCATTAAGCGCGACATCCTGGAGGTGTTTAGGAGCACTGTTTCTGAAAACATCACAAGTGCCAAAGAATTTCTTGCTGAAATTGAGCAACGCTTTGCAAAAAGGGATAAGGCGGAGGCAAGCACTCTTCTTTAGAACTTGATCTCCATGAAATATCAGGGCAAAGAAAATATCAGGGAGTACATTACGAACATGTCTAATATTGTTTTTAAACTCAAGGCACTAAAGCTTGAACTCTTAGAAGAATCGCTCATTCATTTGGTGTTGATTTCTCTTCCCGCAACATTTAATCAGTTTAAGGTATTTTACAACTGTCAGAAGGATAGATGGTCTCTTAATGAGCTCATTTCACACGGCATGGAAGAAGAGGAAAGATTAAAGCAAGAAAAACAGAAAGTGCTCATTTTGCAAGCACCTCTAAGGCTAAGGGACAAAAGAAAGAGATCAGAGGATCCCGAGAAGCAAGCTGCTAAGGGTCCGAGAACAAAAGAAACAAACTCAAGAAAATAAATGTTTCTTTTGTAATAAGACTGGACACGTAAAGAGGAAATGTGCTAAATACCATGCCTGGCGTGAAAAGAAAGGGTTGTCTAAACTACCGGAAGCCAACTGATTCTGAAAGATGGATATACATTGAAGATGGAAAATCGGTGGAGATGGAGGCTATTGGGCATTTTAGATTATTATTGTGTATTGGTTTTTTATTTTAGATTTAAAAGACACTTTTGTTGTGCCGTCATTTAGACGGAATTTGGTTTCAGTTTCTTATTTGGACAAATTAGGTTATTTGTGTTCATTTGGAAATAATAAGTTTAGTTTGTCTTTTAATTCAGATATTGTTGGAACTGGTTCACTTTTGGCTTATGATAATCTGTATTTAATTGATATTGTGACCACCTATAATGAAACCCTTAATACAGAATCTCGTGGTACTAAATGTAAAATTGAAAATACTCACTCAGGTGCATTATGGCACAAATGCTCAGGTCACAATCGAACTGTGGTGCTTGGGCTTGTGTTACACTCTTAAAGATATGGTAAGGAGTATGATTTGTTATTCCACCTTACCAGAATCACTCTGGGGAGAGGCACTAAAGACGACAACTTATATTCTAAATAGAGTACCAATTAAAACAGCTACCAAAACACCTTATGAGCTTTGGTCTAGGCGACAACCTAGTTTGAAGCATTTCCATGTGTGGGGTTGTCCAGCTGAGGCAAGGCCTTAAGCCAAATGAAAAGAAATTGGACTCCCGAATAGTAAGTAGTTATTTTGTTGGTTATGCTAAAAGATCCAAAGGATATAAATTTTATGATCCCACATTAAAGACATTTTTTTTGAAATGAGAACTGCTATGTTTTTTGAGGACATTGAGTTTGGGGCGAAGAATAAGATTACAAACTTTATCTTGGAGGAAGAATCGGTAACAAGTCCAGAACCAATTCAAACAATTACTTTTGATAAAGTAAGTTTAAAACCTCCACAAGACATTGATAATGAACCCCATACTCAAGATGATTTGGCTATTCGTTAAGAACAAACTCAAGATCCTCAAGAACCTATGCATTATGAGCCGGGGATACTCTAGTTGCTAAGGGAGACAAGTTTAGTCTCAATCAGTTCCGAAAGGGGAATTTGGAAATTGAGGAAATGCAGAAGATTCCCTACGCATCAGTTGTAGGGAGTTTGATGTATTCCCAAGTATGTACGCATCCAGACATAGCATACATAGTTGGGGTTCTAGGAAGATATTTAAGCAATCCAGGAATGGACCATTGGAAAGCATCAAAAAGAGTCATGAGATATTTAAAGAGAATAAAAGATTATATGCTCACATACAGGAGGTCAAACCAGTTGGAGATCACTGGATCTTTTGACTTGGACTGTGCAGGATGTCAAGATAGTTTGAAATTCACTTTAGGTTACATTTTCATGTTGCCAGGTGGTGCAGTTTCTTGGCACAGTGTCAACAAAACCCTTATAGCTTCATCCACTATGGCAACGAAATTTGTAGCATGCTATGAGGCATCAAATCATGGAATATGGCTGAGAAAATTTGTCACAGGGCTACAAATTGTGAAAGGCATTGAAAGACCACTTAAGTTATATTGTGACAACAAATCAGCTGTATTATTAAGGAAAGAGTACAAAGTGGACAAATTTCCATAGAACAATTAGGGATAACCTCCATGATAGTAGATCCTCTAACTAAAGGACTTTCGCCCAAGGCCTTTCATGAGCATGTTGCTCACATGGGAGTTATACAGTTTGAGGAATTTGGGGTTTAGTGGGAGTTAGTCATGTTCATATATTTTATGTTTTATGTTTAATTTCATGCATGAATACATTGATTTTTTGGACACATTTGGATATTTATTGATATGCGGTTTTTCGTTCATTCATTACACTTTGTACATTAAGGTTATTATATTGATCTCGATAAGTTAAAGTTTGGACCAGTTGAAAATAGACGTGTATAGATCACCTTCACATAATTTTTCATGCTACATATTTCATGATGAATCCATGTCATTTGGTTATGTCAGGATTAGTAATCATTGTTGGTTTTAGTTGCGATGATGCAATGAAAAGCTAGTTTGGTTCTACATCCTGATATGACCAATGGACGGGACTTTTGGAGTATGCTAAAGGAATATAATGGCAATTTTGAGCTCATGAATTCTAACACATTTGTAAGGTTGTTAGGACATATATATTTGTCACCAATGGGAGATTGTTGACAAATATTGGGTCATGTATATATGTGATACTTAATTTAAATGTGTTAGGGCCATTATTTATTAAGCCAAATAATAAAGTGATCTGACTAAATTAAATAGTTTGGCTAAAGGCATATATCATAAAAATAAAATTGTGTAGAGATCATAGAATAATTTCTAATTTGATGAGGGGCCAAATTGAAAATACTAAAACTTAAGTAATTAACCTAATTCTGGTTATTTAAAGGGTCATGGTCCCCTTTTGGAAGCACACACACGGAATGTATGTCTCAGTTCCTGTTCTTTTCTTTCTATCCCCATCAAGAGAGAAAATCCAGAGGGAAAATACAGATGCTCTTTAGGTGGAAGAACATAAGATCAATAGTGCTCTACAAGAATATCATCATTATGGTTAATTAAGGTACGCCTTCACATTTAGTTTATAACATATTTATGAGTATGGGATAATGTTTATGTTTGATAGTTAGAATCAAAATCAGGATTATAATAATTAATTTTCCAACACCAAATGCTCTAACATGTGCTCTTCCTTATTTAGGTGAACTTCGCATGACTTTATCAGTATAATCATAATTGTAGACCCCTAATTTTGCCCGGCCTCTCAAAATAAAAGCTAGAGGAACTTCACCCGAAGATGGAGTTTATCCGACTTCCCAAAACAAGAAGGATCTCCCACAACAAAAGACGGAGTTCACTCACTCGCACAATAAAAGCCAAAAGAGACTTCCTACACAAAGACAAAGCTCGCCCGACATCTTATTGGAGGCCAAGAAGACTTCCTATATGAAGATAAAGCTTCAACGGACACACCTCGGCATCAATCTATGTCCGAAAAAGGAAAGGAAAGCTTCCCGGGGTCCCAGAACACGAAAACTAGACAAAACAGGCCGAGACCACGGTCCCAGAAGTGGGACGGTCGTCCCAACTGCTATTTTACAGTTGGGACGCGCGTCCCGTATGTGGGACGGCCGTCCCAAACCCATTTTAAGTGGGACGGCCATCCCGGCCTTCCTGGGGTCCCGCTCTGTGTAATTTTGCTATTTGGGACGGCCATCCCAGTCCGGACGGCCGTCCCAACCCGGACGGCCGTCCCAAAGTGCGCCAGCTGCGAAAAACTATAAATAGGAGGCTCATTTGCCACTTTTTCACACCACGGACACTCCGAGAGCTCGAAACACTTTAGAGCACTTGTCTACTTCTCTCTCTCTCTCGAATGATCTTTCCGATTGCCTTAAATAGGTAACAATCGGTTAAGGAATTATATTCGGCATTTGATTCTTCTTTAAATTTTTAGTAGAGTCGATCTTGTATTGGTGAGGAGAGACTGTGTAGAGAGAGGGGTTGCCAAAACGCATCCTCACGGTTCGAGGTTCTCAATATAAAGCTTGCTACGGAGGTTCTTTTCAATTCCCTTCTCTTTTATTGTTTTATTTATTGTTTTATTGTTTTATTTAGCTTTATTATGTCATGTAGAATAGGATCATGTAGATAGCTATTTTAATATCTCTTTTATTGCTTTATTTAGCTTTATTCATCATTTTATACATGCAACATAGAATAAAATCATGTAGATAGCCATTTAATATTATGTAATAAAATAGGGTAATCGCGTAATTTCTTGTAGTCTTTATTTAAATGAATTAATCTGTCATAGGGAACCCGAAAGGGGCGTTGTGGGGTGCTAACACCTTTCCCACACGTAACTAACTCCCTTACCCAACTCTGGTTATAATGGCCAAGTGCGGTTTTTCTTAAAATCAACATTTTTTCCTTTTCCAATGTTTATGGTCAAAACATTGGTGGCGACTCCATAAGAATCCCTTTTCGAAAACCTTTTAAAACAATAACGCGAGTCTAAACCATATTTTCGCGACCGCTCGCATAAACGTTTCGAGACGTCCCGGACGTCGGAAAGGGACAGCGGCGACAGATGGCGACTCCACCGGGAAGCTAGAGAGTTGATCCCATTTAGTGACGAGATAAATTCAAACTAAGTAAAGATTTGAAATTACGCCTTTACCCTTCTGTATGTTTTTTATTGTATGGCTTTAAATAAGCTGCTTGTATGATTATTTCTGCAATTGTTTGAAATATAAATTGCACACAAAAACCCTTGCACACAACGAGTCCCTCTATACCGGGGGCAAGAGTGAATATCTATAGGGAGTGGGTGGCGGATACGATCGGTTAGTTGGCACACGGGGCTACTACCGTTGTCGGAAAACCACCAACTCAAGGTGATAACTCTCTTCTTTTGATCTAAGGGTGTCGCCACGGAGTTCCGTGCATGACCCGAGGATTGAGAGATTGAGAGGTCCCTATAATGGGGGCACCTTGGGGACCTTTGGCCTGGTGAGAACAGTTAGAACCACCTAAACCAAGCACGTTTCTGCAGGAACACCCTACCTCGTGATTAAATAAGTGTGGCTCTGCTTCGTGGATGTATGAATTGTGTGTGCATACGTTTGCTGCATTTGTATTGATACATTAGCATAGGGTAATCATACAACAAAAAAACAAAAAATGAAGAAACCCTAAAAATCATAAAAAAAATAAAAAACATTAAGGTCATAAAAATACCTTTTTACAAAATTCCTGGCAAAGTCGTATCATTCATACCGCATCATTCAATAAGTGGTAAAACCAAGAGAGAAAATCAATGCATTAAGAAAAGTATGCATAAACATCATCATAATAAAATCTCTCATACATAAACACATTCATCCTAGGGCATATTTATTCCACACCAATCATTTAAAATAAAAAGTTATAATAAGAATCATTAAAATCATTTAGAAGGTGGCTGGTCTTCCGCCAGTCCTCACTCGTGCTCAAAAGGCTAGGAAAATGGAACGACTAGAAGAACAAAACCGAAAGCTCACCGCCGAGCTTACTACACTGAAAGAACAAATGGCTCAAATGTTAGAACCGATGCATCAACAGAATCTTCATCAAGAGGGTCCTCGGAATGGACAGGCCTCTCACCAGGAAGAAGAAGAGGAACCTCAAAATGAGCACAATCAATCCGACACAAGAACAATACACATTCCCGCTCTCGAAGTATCAAAACAACAAATCATTGCTCTTGAAGAGAGGCTGAGAGCCATGGAAGGTCATAACTTTGATATAAAAGAGGCGGCTGATATGTGCCTCGTCAAAAATATCCAATTCCCTAACAAGTTCAAAACTCCGGACTTCCCGAAATACATGGGAACGACCCGCCCAAGAAACCATCTTACTATGTACTGCCGAAAGATGGCTGCACATGCTGATAATGAAAAACTCCCGATCCACTTGCTTTCAAGAGAGCTCTGGCTGAATCGGCCTTAAACCGGTATATGCAACTAGAAGGAGGGCAAATACAAACTTGGAGACATATGGCGGATGCATTTCTTCGTCGTTATAAATATAATATTGATCTGACCCCCGAAAGAGCAGATCTACAATTATTAAGCAAGAAAAATGACGAATCCTTCAAAGCATATGCTCAAAGATGGAGGGAATTGGCAGCACAAGTGGAACCTCCTCTATCCGACAAGGAAACTACATCCATGTTCATCAATTCTCTGACCGGTCCCTATTACGACAAAATGATAGGGAATACATCAACACTCTTTGCGGATGTAGTCATCATAGGAGAGAGAGTAGAGCAAGGCTTGAAAAGTGGAAGAATTATACAACAAACCTCCTCCAATTCCTCTACTCAAACTTTTAGAAAGAATATTGGAAAGAAGAAGGAAGGAGACGTGAATGCAGTTAATATTGCCACGCCTTCTGCCTCCTCGCAACAAGCCAAACCACGCAGACAAGAGAGGAAATTCACTTCCATACCTACCTCCTACGGAAGTCTATTTTTGAAATTATTGGACGCCAAGCTCCTCGTACATGTCCCTCCCAAGAAAATGGAACCACCATACCCGGAATGGTATAAATCTAATGAAAGTTGTGATTACCATTCAAGTTCTCCGGGACATTCCATCGAAAACTGTGTAGCCTTAAAACACAAAGTCCAGAATCTAATAGACGCAGGATGGATTACCTTTGATACATCTACTCCGCAAGTGGATGACCAGCCCTTATTAAAGCTCGAATAAAAGACGGGATAAGGAAGACCAGCAGATTAGGGCTCATCATTCTTACCATCTTTTGCAACAAAAAAAAATATATTTCAAAAAAAAAACTCCCGATGTATTTCTTGTGATCCCTGCCCATGATCACGAGATTTTTGGTTAATAAGGGCTTTGTAAATATTTTCTTCTATCAATACAATAAGGCATTTTTTTTAATATCCATATTCTCTTTCATTCTTTTCTCTCTCATACATCTCATAAAGAAATCTAAAACAAAGCATAACCCATACAGTCATGTCTGTGATTGAAAACTCCTTGGAAGATCCGAAAGCTGAAGACGAATGGATTGAGTCAGACAGTGAGGAGGGGACCATTTCCCCGGACATACAAAGACTGCTAGAAAAAGAAGCGCAATCAATACAGCCCCATCAGGAGAAAACTGAGGTCATCAATTTGGGACAAGAAGATAAAAAGAAAGAAGTAAATATTGGAACCCAAATTGACGATGATGTCAAAGAAAAACTAATACAATTGCTAAGAGAATATATGGACGTGTTTGCGTGGTCCTACCATGATATGCCTGGAATCGATAAAAGTATAGTGGAGCACCGATTACCATTAAAAGAGGGATTTCGGCTGTTAAACGAAACTCGGAAGAGTAAAACCAGAATGGTCCTTAAAAATTAAAGAAGAAGTAGAAAAACGAGTTGGAGGCCAATTTTCCGATTGTGTCAAAGTACCTCGAATGGTTGGCAAACATAGTGCCGGTTGTCAAGAAAAATGGAAAAATCGAGTATGCGTAGATTACGGGACCTAAACCGTGCAAGTCCAAAAGATGATTTTCCCTTACCACATATTGATATGCTCGTAGATCACACTTGCTACAAATACTCTCTATTCTTTCATGGACGGATATGCAGGGTATAATCAAATCAAATTAGTCGTCGAAGACAGAGAAAAAACTTCCTTCATTACGCCATGGGGGACATTTTGTTATAGAGTAATGCCTTTCGGACTTAAGAACGCGGGGCAACCTATCAAAGGGCTATGGTTACACTATTTCATGATATGATTCACAAAGAAATCGAAGTATACGTGGATGATATGATTGTCAAGTCCAAAAATGAGACAGATCACCTCCTACACTTAAAGAAACTATTCAATCGGCTTCGAAAATACCAGATTAAGCTTAATCCGGCTAAATGCACATTCGGAGTACGATCGGGAAAACTTCTCGGGTTTATCGTCGGTAAAAAGGAATCGAGGTGGACCACGATAAAACAAAGGCAATCCTAGAAATGCCCCCACCAAGAACGAAAAAGAAGTCGAGAGGGTTCCTAGGTCGAATAAACTACATCGCACGATTCATTGCGCAATTAACGGATAAATGTACGCCTATCTTCAAGTTATTGCGTAAAAACCAATCGACAGTTTGGAACGATGAATGCCAACAAGCCTTCGAAAAGATCAAAATATGCTTAACTAATCCTCCAGTACTGATACCACCTGTGGAAGGGAGACCCCTAATTCTTTACCTATCAGTACTCGATGAATCCATGGGATGTGTACTCGGTCAACAAGATGATACCGAAAAGAAAGAACAAGCCATATATTACCTCAGTAAAAAATTCCTAAATTATGAGACCCGCTATACACCACTCGAAAAAACATGTTGTGCATTGGTGTGGGCAACTCAACGCCTTCGACAATATATGATCAGACATACAACTTGGTTAATTTCCAAAATGGACCCAATCAAATACTTGTTTGAAAAACCCATCTTGACTGGGAGGATAGCTAGATGGCAAGTACTTCTCTCGGAATTTGATATCATTCATGTCACTCAAAAAGCTATCAAAGGCGAGTCCTTTGGCGAGACTACCCGGCACATGGGTCGATAGACGAATATCAATCCCTCCAAGATGATTTCCCAGATGAGCATATAATGCATATCCAACATGAAGAGCTTACAAATGATGAATGGATCATGTTTTTCGATGGAGCTTCAAATTTACTGGGACATGGGATCGGAGCTATTTTAATATCACCTGAAAAGAAGCATATCCCGATAACAGCTAGATTAACCTTTGACTGTACAAACAATATGGCAGAATATGAAGCCTGTGCTCTAGGTATTCAAGCGGCCTTGGATCACGGGGTAACTAAACTTAAAGTATTCGGTGACTCATCCCTTGTTATTTACCAGCTCAAGGGTGAATGGGAAACTAGAAACTCCAAATTAATCCCTTATTTGGAGCATATCCGTAAGATGACTTCACAAATGGAAAACATCGGTTTCGAATATATCCCTCGGGAGGATAACCAGATTGCGGATGCACTGGCAACATTATCATCCATGTTCGCACTAGGGCGGGAACACGAGATGCCCATCATCCAAGTCAAAAGGCACGACAAACAAGCCTTCGCATGATGGTGGACAGTGAAAAAGACGAAACCCCTTGGTATCATGACATAAGACGATACTTGACAAAGGGTGAATACCCCGAGGGAATAAGTGACAATGATAAAAGGACCATTCGGAAAAGGGCTATAGGATTTATGTTGATAGGAGAAACCCTCTATAAAAAGAATTGTGATTCTACTTTGTTAAGATGCGTCAATCCCGAAGAAGCCCGGATATTGATTAAAGAAATACACGAAGGAACCTTTGGGACTCATGCACCAGGGCACATCATGGCTAGGAAGATTCTCGGAGCGGGATACTTTTGGTCCACAATGGAAAGAGATTGTTATCGGTATGCTAAAAAATGTCACAAGTGTCAAATACACACAGATAATGTACATGTTCCACCGATACCTCTCAACGTTATGGCTATCCCTTGGCCGTTCGCTATGTGGGGCATAGATGTCATCGGACCTATTGAGCCTAAGGCGTCCAATAGTCACCGATTCATTTTGGTGGCCATTGATTATTTCACTAAGTGGGTAGAAGCTGCATCTTATGCACATGTGACTAGAAAAGTAGTGGTCACCTTGTCGCCGCCGTCCCTTTCGACGTCCAGAGGACGTCTCGAAACGTTTATGCGAGCGGTCGCGAAAAGATGGTTTGGACTCGCGTATTTGTTTTAAAAGGTTTTCGAAAAGGGGTTCTTATGGAGTCGCCACCAATGTTTTGACCATAAACATTGGAAAAGGAAAAAATGTTGATTTTAAGAAAAACCGCACTTGGCCATTATAACCAGAGTTGGGTAAGGGAGTTAGTTACGTGTGGGGAAGGTGTTAGCACCCCACAACGCCCCTTTCGGGTTCCCTATGACAGATTAATTCATTTAAATAAAGACTACGAGAAATTACGCGATTACCCTATTTTATTACATAATATTAAATGGCTATCTACATGATTTTATTCTATGTTGCATGTATAAAATGATGAATAAAGTTAAATAAAGCAATAAAAGAGATATTAAAATAGCTATCTACATGATTTTATTCTACCTGGCATAAACGGTAAATAAAGCTAAATAAAACAATAAATAAAGCAATTAAAGAGAAGAGAATTGAAAAGAACCTCCGTAGCAAGCTTTATATTGAGAATCTCCAAGCTGTGAGGATGCGTTTTGGCAACCCCTCTCTCTACACGAGACTCTCCTCACCAATACAAGATCGACTCCACTAAAAATTTAAAGAAGAATCAAATGCCGGAATATAATTCCTTAACCGATTGTTACCTATTTAAGGCAATCGGAAAGATCATTCGAGAAAGGGAGAGAAATAGACAAGTGCTCGAGTTTTAGAAAGTGTTTCGGAGCTCTCGGGATGTCTGTGGTGTGAAAAAGTGGCAAATGAGCCTCCTATTTATAGTTTTTCGCAGGTGGCACACTTTGGGACGGCCGTGCGGGGTGGGACGGCCGTCCGGACTGGGACAGCCGTCCCAAATGGCAAAATTACACAGGCTGGGACCCCCTGGGAACCCGGGACGGCCGTCCCACATAACTGGGGCTCGGGACGGCCGTCCCAACTTCGGGACGCGCGTCCCAACTGGCTGGGGCAGGTTGGGACGGCCGTCCCAACTGGGACGGCCGTCTCAACCTGTTCTGGCCAGTTTCGCACGTTTCGGGACTCCGGGAAGCTCTCCTTGCCTGTTTTGGACGTCAATTGATGCCGATATGTGTCTATTGAAGCTTTATCTTCATATGGGAAGTCTCCTTGGCTCTTATTTGTAATGCTAGACGAGCTTTATCTTGTTACGGGTGATCTCCTTTATCTTTATTTGAGAGGCCGGGCAAAATTAGGGGTCTACACACCTTTATTAAGAAAAATATCATATGTCGATACGGCATTCCACATCGTCTCATTACCGATAATGGGACCAATCTGAATAACAAAATGATGGAAGAACTATGCCAGGATTTCAAAATTCAACACCATAATTCTTCTCCTTATCGACCCAAAATGAATGGCGCAGTAGAAGCGGCCAATAAGAACATCAAGAAGATTGTTCAAAAGATGGTTAAAACCTATAGGGACTGGCATGAAATGTTGCCTTTTGCTCTTCATGGCTATCGAACATCTGTGCGAACTTCAATAGGAGCCACTCCATTCTCCCTTGTATATGGAATGGAAGCCGTATTGCCAATAGAGGTCGAAATACCTTCCCTGCGAATTATTATGGAAACGAAATTAACAGAAGCCGAATGGGTTCAAAGTCGATACGATCAGTTAAACCTTATCGATGAAAAACGGCTGAGTGCCATATGCCATGGACAAGCCTATCAAAAGAAAATAAAAAAGGCTTATGACAAAAAGGTCCGCCCTCATACTTATCAAGAAGGAGATTTAGTGGTAAAGAAACTGCTCCCAGGCCAGAAGGATAAAATTGGAAAATGGGCGGCAAATTATGAAGGACCCTTTGTGGTCAAACGAGCTTTTTCGGGAGGGGCGCTTATCCTCACTAATATGGATGGAGAAGAGCTTCGACACCCAATCAATTCTGACGCGGTAAAGAAATATTATGCTTGAAGACATTGCTCATGACCCGTCGAGGAATGAAAACCCGCAAAGGGCATCCCTGGGCAAAAAATAGGGTCCATATCCCTCGCTAGGATACGTCCTAGGCAAAAAGAAGAGGTAAAAAAAAAAAAAAAAAAAAAAAAAAAACTAAGAGCAATGGTTACTTTAGTCGAAAATCGAAAAGGCGGCTAAAGTAACATTCTTCCGAAGCAAGCGATCGCATAGTCTTCACTACGAGCTCAAGCATCTCAAGCTGAAGCAATTAGGAGAACTGGGGCGAGATATCATAGACATGACTGTTCAAGCCTATACGATACTGACTAACCTTGACTACCCATTCTTCTAAATACCTTTTGTAATCCTTCTATAAAAGAAATAAACTTTTGTTCATAAAATTCCCCTTCATTTCCTTTCTCTTGACCAAATATTATGGAAATGCCTCTTTATTGATAAATCATAAATATGCGCAAAGACTTTTAATCAAAGATCAAACATGCATCTAAAAAAAAAAAAAAAAAAAAAAAAGGGGAAGCATAACAAAAAGAAAGGCCTGCTAGTATATTCTTAGGTAAAAACCAGGGTAGCCTGCTAGATCGAAAATCCCAAAAAGAACGATCTAGGCAAAAGATAAGGCAACAACCCCTAAGATATTCTAGGCAAAAATTAAGGCAGACCGCTAGATCGAAAACCAGTAAAGGGCGGTCTAGGCAAAAAATAGGGCTAAAACCAAAAGATGGATAAAAGAAGAGCCCAACATCACGGTCATAGAAGAGGAGCCCACAGGCATATTCATAAGAAGCCAACGGAAGAAGGCCAACTACTTTCTAAGTGCATAAAAAATAAATAAACATTAGATTGCATCTAAGACATCCGCACACAAAGTAATTGCATAATACGACTTTGTCAAAATCAAGAAAAAATAAATTTTCAAACAAGAATAAATAAACATGCATATAAGGAAGATAGTCTCCATGTTTGTGATTGTGAATAAAAGACGCTAAAATCCAACCTCTAAATGAAAATCAAAATCGTGAAAGGCGAAAATCAAAATTATCTTCAGCAAAATAAGGAGCTCCAAGAAAGCTAACTCCAACCGTCAACCTTCTACACCAATAAAAATACACCAAAAATGGAAAAAACCAATGGAAAAGCTCAATTATCCCCAAGCGGATCCTTGCCTACTCCGGAGGCAAAACAAAAAGATTACCTCACGACTCGAAGACATCACCGCATGAGTCATCAAGCACACTCATTAGAGAGTCGCCGCCTCGAGGAGTCCATCAAAGAAAAAACAGAGTCAAAATCCCCCACATCAGCGGGGGCAACAAAAAGAAAGAAGAAAAAAGCCTTTCATCCTCTAACAAAGGCCACTTGCAAGAAAAAAACCAAAAGAAAATCCCCAAGAAGAGCACATCAAGAAAAATCTATAAAAGAAGAAAATGAGAAAATTCCATCCGCGGGAAGGCAAATCAACCCCTCGGTGGATCACCAAAAAGAAATTTTTCTCCCCGGTAAGCCTAACTGCAAAGGCAAATTACAAATTACAAATCCACAAGGAGTTAAGCACCCAATATGAATATCCCCGACGAAGTACAAAACCTTCACTCCCAAGAATGCCTATGCTTACTCGAAACAAGCAAAGAGCCGATATCCCCAAGAAGCGGAAATCAACCTATAAGAGGTAATACAAGCACAAAGCTTTCAAAAAACATCTACCTACTCGGAGGTATTATCAAGAACAAATATCCTCAAGAAGAACATCGGCCTATTGAGAGGTGAAAAACAACAAGTAAAAAGCCTTCACCACTATTGAAGCACCAGCCTAATCAAGAGGCACAATAAAAAAATCAACAAATCCCCAGTGGATTCCTGCCTAAAAAGAGGCAACTAACAGAAACTCCCCGGTAAAACCCGGATGACTAAAACAAGAAAAGTCAAAATCAAATTACTCCCCATAGGCGCATGATAAAAAACAGTGAGCCACCGACTATAGAATCTTACCAAGATTCGGGTTCACACCGGTGGGGTGAAAAAATACACTAGAACCTTAGCAAGATTCGGGTTCACATCCGGTGGGGTGAAAAAATACACTAGAACCTTAGCAAGATTCGGGTTCACATCCGGTGGGGTGAAAAAATACACTAGAACCTTACCAAGATTCGGGTTCACATCCGGTGGGGTGAAAAAAAAAATACACTAGAACCTTACCAAGATTCGGGTTCACATCCGGTGGGGTGAAAAAATACACTAGAGCCTTGTCAAGATGCGGGTTCGCACCCGGTGGGGGTGTAAAAACCATTAGAGTCCGTCAATATGCGAGACTCGCACAATAGAACCTTGTCAAGATGCGGGTTAGCACCCGGTGGGGGTGTAAAAACCATTAGAGTCCGTCAAGATGCGAGACTCGCACAATAGAGCCTTGTCAAGATGCGGGTTCGCACCCGGTGGGGGTGTAAAAACCATTAGAGTCCGTCAAAATGCGGACTCGCACAATAGAGCCTTGTCAAGATACGGGTTCGCACCCGGTGGGGGTGTAAAAACCATTAGAGTCCAGCAAAATGCGGACTCATACCAGACGGAGGTTTCGTACTCGTCAAAACACCGGATGGGGGTGTGTACTCATCGGAGCCTTACGGAAGGGGTCTACCATGACGGGGGTTCGTACTCGTCAAAACACCGAGATAGGGGTTGGTACCTATCAAAATATTTATCATCCGGAGGATCAACAAGGAGCGACATCAGAAGGATAACCGGGCAAAAGGGTTAACTCCTTCCCCTACCAACTAATTTTGTCGGCATATTAAAAGCCAGACGAATTAGTTAGAGCGAGCGAAGGGGGCAGCTGTAGACCCCTAATTTTGCCCGGCCTCTCAAAATAAAAGCTAGAGGAACTTCACCCGAAGATGGAGTTTATCCAGGCTTCCCAAAACAAGAAGGATCTCCCACAACAAAAGACGGAGTTCACTCACTCGCACAATAAAAGCCAAAAGAGACTTCCTACACAAAGACAAAGCTCGCCCGACATCTTATTGGAGGCCAAGAAGACTTCCTATATGAAGATAAAGCTTCAACGGACACACCTCGACATCAATCTATGTCCGAAAAAGGAAAGGAAAGCTTCCGGGGTCCCGAACACGAAAGCTGGACAAAACAGGCCGAGACCACGGTCCCAGAAGTGGGACGGCCGTCCCAACTGCTATTTTACAGTTGGGACGCGCGTCCCGTATGTGGGACGGCCGTCCCAAACCCATTTTAAGTGGGACGGCCGTCCCGGCCTTCCTGGGGGTCCCGCTCTGTGTAATTTTGCTATTTGGGACGGCCATCCCAGTCCAGACGGCCGTCCCAACCCAGACGGCCGTCCCAAAGTGCGCCAGCTGCGAAAAACTATAAATAGGAGGCTCATTTGCCACTTTTTCACACCACAGACACTCCAGAGAGCTCTGAAACACTTTAGAGCACTTGTCTACTTCTCTCTCTCTCTCGAATGATCTTTTCGATTGCCTTAAATAGGTAACAATCGGTTAAGGAGAGACTGTGTAGAGAGAGGGGTTGCCAAAACGCATCCTCACAGTTCGAGGTTCTCAATATAAAGCTTGCTACGGAGGTTCTTTTCAATTCCCTTATCTTTTATTGTTTTATTTATTGTTTTATTGTTTTATTTAGCTTTATTATGTCATGTAGAATAGGATCATGTAGATAGCTATTTTAATATCTCTTTTATTGCTTTATTTAGCTTTATTCATCATTTTATACATGCAACATAGAATAAAATCATGTAGATAGCCATTTAATATTATGTAATAAAATAGGGTAATCGCGTAATTTCTCGTAGTCTTTATTTAAATGAATTAATCTGTCATAGGGAACCCGAAAGGGGCGTTGTGGGGTGCTAACACCTTCCCCACACGTAACTAACTCCCTTACCCAACTCTGGTTATAATGGCCAAGTGCGGTTTTTCTTAAAATCAACATTTTTTCCTTTTCCAATGTTTATGGTCAAAACATTGGTGGCGACTCCATAAGAATCCCTTTTCGAAAACCTTTTAAAACAATAACGCGAGTCTAAACCATCTTTTCGCGACCGCTCGCATAAACGTTTCGAGACGTCCCCCGGACGTCGGAAAGGGACGGCGGCGACAATAATTATCATTATGCTTACCTAGGAAACATAAATCATTGAATATAGTTTAAATATTAAACATTGCTTTGTATGTCTTCAATTTTCTCCATATTGGAAAATGTGTGTAGTCTAGTAAGAAGATTAGGTTTATTTCTTTTTACCTAAGTGTAACTCTCATATATTACCATTAAAGTATTCACGTTTCTTTGAAAATTTTAAAGGAACCATGTATATTATTTTTTTGACAGTGGCAAATGAGAGAATGGATGCTCATATGACATAACAGGTTAGCTCTAGAATGGGATTAAATTGAGTTTGTAAGCTTTTTGCAAAGTAGTAGGAAAACAAATAAGCATGTAGACGATCTAATAACAAACATATAAAGTTTTATAAAAGTTTCCACAAAGAATCCTTCTCATGTTTATGTTAAAGGTTTATTTAAGATTTACATTCTAATTGTTTAATAGAAAAATACATATATTGGTTTCCTAACTAAGCAATGATCAGTTCTCCTTTAAAAGACTCTTGAAGGGTTGCAGTGTAACAAAACTTATTACAAACAAGGATAATTCATTATCACTCTAACTTATGTGGAGAAGAAACTTAAGAGAAATTCTAAATAGAAAATAAAACACATGGATAAATAATAAAAGCACATTTTATGCAAATGAGAGTTATGAAGAATGTAATGGATGATCTAACAATAATATAAAATTAAACTTAAAAATTATATTATTCTTAATGGAAAGATAAAAGTAAACTTACCAAGGAGACGGGGGACAAAATGGGTGATAGGTTTTATGAATGGAAAGGGAGGTAAGATTGATTAAGTTTGAAAAGTAATTATTGGATAATCTAGTAATCATCTACCAAATGAAAAGTAATATCACTCTCCATCAATTTCACCTACGTAATTTAAAATAAAATGTATCTTTGAAAGATAAATAAAATCTTGGAAAGTTAATAATATTCTTTGATTAAAAAAATAAATAAAATAATATCTTCATTATCGGAATCCGCTTCACGAGAATAAAGTACCAGTAATCATCAAATAATTAAGAATTCACAGCACCTAAAGATAAAATATGAAAAAAAAATTAGATGTTAAACTACAGTAATAAATATAGTCATTATGAACTTTTGTTCAGAATGCATTATCCATTATTGGAGTCTCGCCAACTATGTCTTTATGCATTTTTGTTTGATACTCGAAAACTAAGTCATACCATAACTAGGATCTAAAACAATAACAATTCTCATAATAACATGAACCATATTCTAATACTTACAAAATTTGATCAACATCTTCTCTAACATTTTTTGAATCAATTCATTAGGAGAGACAATCCATTGTCAATGTTAATTTAATCTCATATATATTGGAAAAATACACAATAATAGTTTGATGTTTAGTAACATAAAATAATTGTACGATAAAATTGAACAATTTCAATATTTCACAAATATCTTTTGCAAGCTA
Organism: Sphenostylis stenocarpa; assembly: GCA_963425845.1. Taxonomy (NCBI): domain Eukaryota; kingdom Viridiplantae; phylum Streptophyta; class Magnoliopsida; order Fabales; family Fabaceae; genus Sphenostylis; species Sphenostylis stenocarpa. Next base: position 22,576,294 of record OY731401.1, on the reverse strand, counting down.
TCATTGTAAACTAATTAGCAAACAAGTATACTGAGCATCCTACTACTTCACTTTACTAAACACATCCTCATATATTATGGAAATTTCAATCATTTTGTATATTGAATTCCATCTAGTTGGGCAATCTAAAACCAAGTTCTTAGTATAAGAAATTTGCTATTGTTTTATTGTTTCCTCAAATTTTTTCCTTCCTTTTAAGTCTTGTAATTCGTATGTGAATCTTTTTTACCTTGTCTTTCACCACTTCCAACCCATTTGTAACAATCAAATTTAATATATAGGCACAAGAACACATATGAAGTAAATCTTCACTCAATAAAGTGTTCATTTGTAATTTTTATCCTTAATTTTGTTAATCATAGCTGAAAGTGACGAAGATCTTATTGAATCATTTAAAACAAAGATCTTGTTGATTTGATGAAGTCAAAATGAAGTCAAAGGCTGATGAAGTCAAAATGAAGTCAAAGGTTATTCTGTTGCAGTCAAAGGTCACTTAGATAAAAGAGTAGAGTGATTAGTGAGTCTGCATCTTTACTTAGGTATAATCATTCTTATTTCTCTGCTGCATGAGGTTTCTTCATTTTAAAAGATTTTGCAAATGCCTCTAAAACGTGTTTAAACTGTTAAAAACAAAGTATTTTGTTAAATGGTTTTTAAGTAACTGTTTTAACTGATAATATATGAGCTTTATCAGTTAAAATGTTCTTAACACTTTTGTAACAAGTTTTTAACTTATATATTTTCAAAATAATCGATTGTTTTCTTTAGAAGAGTTTTTGAAAACCTTCTGCCATTATTTTAACTGATGTAGAATTGAAATAATTGATTAAAATGATTTAAGTTGTTTTGAAAAGTGTTCTGGCAGAATTTTAATCGATACAACTCGAAATAATCGATTAAAATAACTTGAAGTATTTTGAAAGATGTCCTGTCAGTATTTTAATCAATACAAACTCGAAATAATCAATTAAAATAACTTGAAGTACTTTGAAAGATGTTCTGTCAGTATTTTCATCGATACAAATGCGAAATAATCGATAAAAACAACTAAGAGATTTTTTTCAGAATGATTTAATCTATTAAAACAAGTATGTTATCAGTTAAAATCACTTAGAAAGGTTTATGAAAACTTTTGGCAGTATTTTAATCGATTAAAAGGTGAAATAATCGATTAAAACAATTTGAAGGATTTTTTACAAAGTGTTTTAATTGATACAAACGTTGTCATATCAGTTAAAACAAATCTGGAAAATGATCAAGAACATTTTAATAGATTAAAAGATTATTTTAATAGATTAATTAAACCAGCAGTTTGGAAAATCTTCTATATAAACAGAATTGCTTGAATATTTTAAAACACATCTTTTGGCAATCAATCAAGCAATCATAAGTGCTACTTTCAAGAGAGAATCGCGCAAGTTTTGTGAAGTTCTTTCTTGAGGCAATTTTTGCATTCTTTTGGTGAAGAAACTTATTCTGCAGAGGTGCATTAACCTGGTTTGGGTGTTCTAGTTTCTTCTCTTTGTTTCTTTACTTTTCTTTTCTGTATTGTGGGTGCCTGGAAGTGTGGGCACTGGTTTCTGTGGCTGGAATTTGGTTGCAAGGTTGTTCAAGAACTGGAAATTGGTTCTTGGTGAAGGTTTAGGTGCAAGGACTGAAATTTTGATTCTTGTGGTAGATTGAGTGTGTGATTGAAGTTGTAATCTGTAAAACGTTCAATCTAGTGGAACTCAGCTGAAATTTGGCTGGGAACTGGACGTAGCCCTGGGATTGGGTGAACCAGTATAAATCTTGGTTGTATCTTTTTAAACCTTTCTCTTTTTAATTATGTTGCTGCCTTTATTCTGTTTGATTGTTTTGTTTGATTCAAGAATTGATCAGAACTCTTAATCTTTGAAATAAATAATTTGTAAATTGCGAAAATCTTTCAAAGATCAATTCACCCCCCCTCTTGATCTCAGCCTACTTTTCTAACAATTGGTATCAAGAACAAGAATCTTGAGATTTATTCAAGTCTTTCAATCCAAATGATTGAAAATAATTTTTCTGAGGGTGCTTGTATTGATAGACCTCCACTGTTTTGTGGTACAAATTATTCATTTTGGAAGATAAGAATGAAGATCTTTATTGAATCTATTGATATAAATGCTTGGAATATTATTGAACAAGGCTCTTATGCTTTTAACAAAGAGTGGTCTAGCTTGAATGATTTTGAAAAGAAACAAATTCAAAGTGACTATACTTCTAAGAATATCATCACATCTGCACTTAACAAAGATGAATTTTTCAGGGTATCTCATTGTCAGACTGATGCACAGATGTGGAAAATTCTTGAAATGGCTTATGAAGAAACAACAGAGATGTGTTTGATGGTTAATTCAAATTCTCCTATGTCTAGTGTAAGTTCTGATTCTTTATCTACTATGAATTTCAGTTCATAACAATATGCTTTTTATGAAATGCATGCAATAGCTAAGAACTTAGAAATTGAAAACAAAAGATTAAAAAGCATGAACAGTTTATTAGAAAACAAAATCACTCTTCTTGAAAAGAAAATTGTTGATGAAGAAACTAAGAATGAAAATCTGGAAATAGATAATAATTCTGATTACATGTGTAATGATCATAAAGATTGTGAAAATTGTTCTCAGTTACAAAAGAAATTAGCATATCTAATAAAAACTGCATCTAAACTTGCAAAAGGAAAAACTAGTCTTGATATGATACTTGATTCTCAAAAATTGGTTATTGATCGTGGTGGTATTGGTTTTACACCTCTTGTTGGAAAGAAAACTAGAGCATTTAAAAACTATTTTGCATATAGTAAATCTATTTCGTCTCCATTTATTACATGCTTCTATTGTATGAAAAGAGGTCATTCTGTTAAATTTTGTAGAATCAAGAAGTATGTTATTCCTAGAGGTAGAATGAAGTGGATTCCCAAGAATTCATTTCAAATAACCTGATTGGACCCAATGATTATAAAAAGGGTACCAAAAATATGTTAAATCTGTTTTGCAGGAACAAAATCTAGAAGTCCCTTGGTATCAAATCAGTAAATTTTGATTCTGGATTCATGGACTGTGTATTTTAATTGATATAAAACTATTTTAATCGATTAATTTCACTTACAGAGTATATCAGAAAAGTTGTCCGTACAATTTTAATCGATTAAAATACGAATTAATCGATTAAAATGCTCTCAGGATCTTTCGTATGATTGTTTTAATCGATTAAAAAGGATTTATATCAGTTAAAATCATTAAAAGTACAAATTTAACCGATTATTTCTCGATCCAATCGATTATTATTCTAATATATTTCTTCCAGAACTAGATTAATCGATTGAATATCAAATTAATCGATTAATATTCTACTTCCAGTGCAGAATTAATTGATTATTTCGATTCTGTATCAGTTTGTACTGCAACTACACTAATTTCTCTTTCAGGCACAACAAACTGAAGATCTCTGGTACCTTGACAACGATTGTTCTAAACATATGACAAGTGATATTACAAAGTTTTACAATTTAAAACCAAAGAATGGTGGGACTGTTGTCTATGGGGATAATAACAAAGGAAGAATTCTTGGAATAGGTGACATCAAATGCACAGAATCATGTATTATTAACAATGTATTATATGTTGAGGGTTTAAAACATAATTTGATTAGTATTAGCCAGCTGTGTGATAAAGGACACAAAGTTATCTATGGTCAAGATTGTAGACCCCAAATCTTGCCCGGCCCCCTAATAAAGCCGAAGATCGCCCGTTTCGAAGATGGTTAAGACTTTATCAAGTCCCTAGTAGCTTGTTCTAGGTTCCATTTAGGATAGGAAGGGTTTTTAGAGGCATTAAAAATCGGGAAATCCGCCAGAAACAACAGATGGTCGTCCAGAACAGGCGGATGGCCGTCCAGAACAGGCGGATGGCCGTCCAGGACAGGCAGATGGCCGTCCATGGCAACTTTAAGGTCATGGATGGCCGTCCACTTATCTTGGACGGCCGTCCATGGCCAAAAGTTGCCATGGAAGGCCATCCACACTGCATGGATGGCCGTCCATGGCCACTTTTTGCCATGGACGACCGTCCGCTTTGTCCAGACGGTCGTCCACCTTTTCCAGGCCCGAATCCCTATAAATAGGGGCCTCATTTCTCCATATTTTTCACACCTTTTCCACTCCTCCACTCTCTTGGAAGCCTTTGGCACTTGAGAGTGACCCTGAGCATTATTCCGGGGTTCGAGGGAGCTTTTCGATTTCCGTTAAAGTTGAAATCGGTTAAGGAAGTCTCTTTTTGAGACATCTGGCCCTCGGTAGAGTGACTTTTCTTTATTTTGCGGGAGGAGCGTGTTTGTAGAGTGCGGGGACTGCCAAAAAGCGTCCTCATGTTTTCCAAGAGTTAATATAAAGCTCGCTTCGGAGGTTCCTTCTCTATTCTCTGTCTTTTACTGTTTTCTTTATCGCTTTCTTTGTGTGCATTAGATAATAGAGCCATGTAGATATTTAAATTCTGCAAGTAGATCAAATAATAGGGTAAAAATGTAATTTCTTTAAGTGTTTATTTTCTAAGTTAGTCCATCATAGGGAACCCGAAAGGGGTGTTGTGGGGGTGATAACACCTTTCCCACACATAACTAACTCCCTTACCCGACTCTGATTCTAATGACCAAAGTTGGTTTTTTCTAAAACCACTACCTTTTTCTTTTTTACCTTTTTCAGTGTTTAAGGTTAAAACACTGATGGCGACTCCTCGAACCTATTCGAAAATCTCGCCTTTAGGTCCAGCCCGGTTATCGGACGACCTAAAGGCGTTGACCTGTTTCTTTCAAAGAAAATGTGAGTCATTTCAAAACCATCGCGTCGCTCCGACCGCCTCTTCTGACGGCGGCGACAAAGATCAATGTCAAACTATCAAATCAGATTCAGAACAGGTACTGATTACTGGTAAGAGGATCAACAATATTTACATGTTAGATACTAATTCTGCTAAAAATTGTTGTTTAATTTCTAAAGAGAATGATTCCTGGTTGTGGCATAGGAGGTTAGCTCATATTCATATGAATCATCTTAATAAATTGATTTCTAAAGACCTTGTAATTGGCTTACCTAAACTTAAGTTTGTGAAAGACAAAATATGTGATGCATGTCAAAAGGGCAAGCAAGTAAAGAATTCCTTTTCACAGAAAAATATTGTTTCAACATCAAGACCTCTTGAACTTTTGCACATGGATCTCTTTGGTCCTTCTAGAACTATGAGTTTAGGGGGAAATCTATATGCATTGGTTATAGTAGATGATTACTCAAGATTTACCTGGACAATATTTTGAAAAATTAAAATCTGATACTTTCTATATGTTTAAGAAATTTGCGAAACAAATTCAAAATGAAAAAGGCTATTTCATCTCTTATATTCAAAGTGATCATGGGGGAGAGTTTTCAAACGAAAATTTTAATAAATTTTGTGATAAACATGGTATTAAACATAACTTTTCTACTCCTAGAACTCCTCAACAAAATGGTGTAGTTGAAAGGAAAAATCGTTCTCTTGAAGAGTTAGCTAGGACAATGCTTAATGAGAAAGCATTACCAAAATATTTTTGGGCTGATGCCGTTAGTACTGCTTGTCATGTATTAAACCGTGTTTTAATCAGACCTTTTCTTAAAAAAACTCCCTATGAGTTATACAAAGGTAAAAAGCCGAATATAAACTATTTTAGAGTATTTGGTTGTAAGGTTTTTGTCTTAAACAATGGAAAGGAAAATATTGGAAAGTTTGATTCCAAATTAGATGAAGGTATCTTCTTGGGTTATTCATTGAATAGTCATGCTTATAGAATCTTTAACAAAAGACTAAATACTGGAGAAGAATCTATTCATGTTGTGTTTGATGAGACTAACCCAAGTATGCAGGATAATTCTGAGTATAAAACAGAAGATGATGTTTTAACTGATAAAATGTATCAGTTAAAATTGCCAGAATCAACAATTTTTCAAAACAGGAAGAATCTATTGAAGAAGCTGAAGAGCAGTTGTCTAAAGAATGGAAGACTCCAAGAAATCTTTCAATAGACAACATCATTGGTGAAATAAATTAGGGAGTTTCCACTAGAAGATCTTTAAATAAATTCTGCAATCACATGGCATTTGTATCACAAATTGAACCAAAAACCATATCTGATGCATTAAAGGATAATAATTGGATTAATGCTATGCATGATGAATTAAATCAATTTACAAGAAATGAAGTATGGGAATTAATTCCAAAACCAGATAATGCCAATATTGTAGGAACTAAATGGGTTTTTAGAAATAAAATGGATGAAAATGGTATAATTACTAGAAACAAGGCCAGATTAGTTGCTGAAGGGTATAATCAGCAAGAAGGAATTGATTTTGATGAAACATATGCTCCTGTTGCTAGATTAGAGGTTGTTAGACTTCTACTTGCTTATGCTTCGATAAAGAGTTTCAGGTTATTTCAAATGGATGTCAAAAGCGCTTTCTTAAATGGCTACTTGAATGAAGAAGTTTTTGTTACACAACCACCTGGTTTTGAAGATCATATTCATCCAGAATATGTTTATAGATTAAAGAAAGCCTTGTATGGTCTCAAGCAAGCCCCAAGACAATGGTATGTGTCGCTTCCGTCCGTTCCGACGTCTAGGGACATCTCGAATGTTTATGCGAGCGGTCACGAAAAGATGGTTTAGACTCGCGTTTTATTTTTAAATGTGTTCATTGCTTCCGAGGTGCTCAACAACTCGAACTAACCTCTAATAAAAGCAAGGTTTTCGAAAATGGGTTCTTATGGAGTCGCCACCAATGTTTTGACCATAAACATTGGAAAAGGATAAAAAGGTGTTGATTTTAATAAAAACCAAACTTGGCCATTATAACAAGAGTTGGGTAAGGGAGTTAGTTACATGTGGGGAAGGTGTTAGCACCCCACAACGCCCTTTCGGGTTCTCTATGACGGATTAATTCATTAAGTAAAGATTACGAGAAATTACGCTATTACCCTATTTTATTTATACAATATTTAAAAATGGCTATCTACATGATCTTCTTTTCTATTGCATACATAAAGCAATAAAGGAGAAGAGAAGTGAAAAGAACCTCCGTTGCAAGCTTTGTATTGCAAATCTTTTAACTGTGAGGATGCGTTTTGGCAATCCCCCGCTCTACAAAGACTCTCCTCCCCGAATACAAGATCAACTCTACTAAATTTTAAAGAAGAATCAAATGCTGGAATACAATTCCTTAATCGATTGTTACCTTTTTAGGCAATCAGAGAGTTCATTCGAAGTAGGGAGAGAAGACAAGTGTCTGGAGTGTGAAAAAGTGGCAAATGAGCCTCCTATTTATAGTTTTCGCAGCCTGGCAGCTTGGGACGACCGTCTGGGGCCTGGAAAATAGGGATGGGCGTGTGGGGAAGCCGGGACGGCTGTTTGGGATTTGGGACGGCCGTCCCAAGCACCAAAATTGGCTGAGGCGGCCGTTTGGCATGTGAGACGGCCGTCTGGGCTTACTAGGATGACCATCCCGACTTCAGGGACAACCATCTCGACTATTCTGGCCAGATTTTGTGTTCTAGGACTCCTAAGAAGCTTTCCTTTCTTTATTCGGAAGTGGATTGATGCCGATAGACGTCCATCAAAGCTTTATCTTCAAATAGGAAGTCTTCTTGGCCTTTATTGAGAGGCTGGGCAAACTTAGGGGTCTACAGCTGCCCCCCCTTCACCTGCCTGACTAATTGTTGGCCTAATGTGCCGACAAAGTTAGTTGGTAGGGGAAGGAGTTAACCCTTTTTGCCCGATCATCCTTCGGATGCTCCTTGGCTGAAATTTGCTGATCCTCCCAATGATAAATATTTTTGATACGTACCAACTCCTATCTGGTTTGAACCTTCTTTTATAAGGCTCTGGTGAGTACTTACCCTCACCAGGTACGAGTCTACATTTCACTAGACTCTTATGGGTACCTACCCCCACTAGGCATGAATCTGCTCTTCGCTAGATTCTCATGAGTATCTACCCTCATCTGGTATGAACTGTTGACAATTCAAGGACTTGATGTTGCACTTGATGAATATGAAGAATGGATTTTGATGATTGATTAGTCATTATTTTCCCGCATTTTCTTATCTTTATATACTTATCTTAATTGGTGCATTGTGTTTAATTGTCTATTATTAGTGCATTTTCATTGATTGGGCTTAATTGGGCCAATAATTTAGATTTTAATCTATTTGATCTAATTTTTACTCATAAAGCAATTTTGGACTTGAAAAATTGGGCCAAATGTCATATTTTATTTTATACGGGTACTGACATTAGTTTATTGTTTTCTTTATCATTTTTTCTACAGATCTCCAAATAACATGATTCTAAAATAATTATAAACTAGACACATTGAGATTTCCACAGGATCCAAAATCATTCAATTCGGAGCTAAATTGGATTTTACATAAATTATCCAAAACGGGTCAAGCGCACCAGGCCGGCCCAATGGACATGCTTCAGTAATTTAAGTCTCATAAATTCATTAAAGCTCCGAAAATAGTAGAAACGGTGGCGTTTTAAAGCTAACTCAAGAGGCTTTCGTTGGAGACCAAAATCGCTTAATTTGGATAAGTATTGAAAATACTGCACGTATTTGAAGTTCATGGACCTGCACTGAAGCCAATTTATGATGTGTTTCATGGACTAGTTGAGCCCAAACCTCGATTAAGATTAGGGTTAGGGTTATTTATATAAGAGAGGCACATCACACGAAGAGGAGAACACACAAGGACTAGGCAGCCACCACACTTCCGTCTTTCATCTTTTGCAATTTACATTCAAGTTTGTTACTCTTCTGTCATTATTTTTAAATTCTTGTTTCAATTTTAATTATGTTTCTTCTATTGCGTTTTCAACTTTCTATGGATAGCTAAATCTTTGTATTGATTTTCTGAGAAGAATGCAAGTAGATCTTTGAGGTTTTGTTCTTCAATTTCATATTGTTTGTTCTCTTAACTCTTCATCTTCTAATCTCAGTATTGAATTATAATCTGTTTATGCTTAATAAACCGAAACTTATATCACAGCTTGCTTAATTTCGTGTTAGATATGAGATTATGTGATGTATGCAATGCTTAATTGTATAAGGATAATTTGGGGTTAATCTTCGCTTAGTTGGTTAATTTCATGTTAAAATAAGGGTTAAGGAAAATTTGGGATTAATCTTCGCTTAGTTGGTTAATTTCATATTGGAACAAGGGTAAAAGCTAATTTGAGATTAATCTTCGCTTAGTTGATTAATTTTGAATTAGAATATAATTTGGGATTTATCTTCGCTTAGTTGGTGAATTTTGAATTAATTACGTAATCTAGGATAAGTGACACCGCATTAGAATCAGGAAATCAATTGCATTTTAATCTGCTTTTAATCCGCATTTTTATAATCTGCTTTTGTTCGTTTCATCTAATATTTTAATTTTGAAAAACTCCCCTTTTAATTTTTTGTTACTAAAAATTGATAAGCTTTGATAGAAATTCGTGGTCTTTGGGAGACGACCTAGGAAAGCTTCCTAGTACTACATTTATCTCGTTTTAATTATTTGACCGAGTACGACATCGATCAAATTTGGCGCCGTTGTCGGGACCAAGATTTTTGTCTAGGTTTTCAATTTTTATTTTCTCGTTTCTGTTTTCATTTTTTTTGTTTTTATTTTATTTTATTTAAATATTTTATTTGATTTTCAGTTATTTGAATATTTTATTTGATTTGTTGTTATTTGGATATTTTATTTGATTTTTAGTTATTTAAATATTTTATTTGATTGTTAGTTTTTAATATTTTATTTGATTTTCTGTTATTTAAATATTTTATTTGATTTTAAGTTTTTTAATATTTTGACATTCAGTTTATTTGGATATTTTATTTGATTTTTAGTTATTTAAATATTTTATTTGATTTTCAGTTTTTTAATATTTTATTTGATTTGTTAGTTATTTAATATTCTATTTGATTTGCTCGTTATTTGAATATTTAATTTGATTTGCAGTTATTTAAATATTTTATTTGATTTTTAGTTATTTAAATATTTTATTTGATTTTTAGTTATTTAATATTTGATTTTCAGTTATTTGGATATTTTATTTGATTTTCAGTTAATTGAATATTTTATTTGATTTTCTATTTAATTTAAAATTCTTACTTCTCTTAATACTATTTTGATAGCTCACTGTATTCTAAAACTCTTTTGGGTTAAAAAAAAAAATAAATAAAATAAAAAAAATATTAAATATTAAAAAATATTAAATATATATATATATATATATATATATATAAATAATAATTCAAAAAAAAAAAAAACAATTTCATCTCTAATTTGTTTTTCTAGCTTTATATATAAAAAAAAATTATTTATAATTTCCATTTTCATAAGAAACTCTGGATATAGCTTGGTAGTGTGAGAGTGCATGCCTAGGAGGGTTCTCGCTAGGAAAGATTTGGTACTTAAGCGTGTCCATTAGTGACCCACCTCTCTTTCCCGGGAACCTACCTGGTGTACTTGTTCACGGTCTACCGTTGTCAATCCAGTAAACAACTGATTTTTTTTAGGAATTTTTTTTTAACTCTTGGGAAATACATGAATTGTTGAATATAGTGCATGACTAGGAGCAATCCTGACCTTTTACAACCTTTTGATCCCGAGATAGACAGAACTTTTCATAGATTATTTAGACATTCTAGGAATTCATCTCTTGAGTCTGAACCATTAGATAGCCATAGTGAGAGTACTACACCTAATATACCTTCTTCTGATAATTTCCAAACTAATAACATGGGTGATCAACCTATTGGACCTCGTGAGAGGACTCTCAGGGAGATGGCTGCACCTGATTTCACTTATGCAAATTTATGTATCCAATACCCTGAAGAGGATGTACCATTTGTGCTTAAAACTGGACTAATCCATTTGTTGCCCAAGTTTCATGGTCGTGCAAGTGAGGATCCATACAAGCATCTCAAGGAGTTCCATATAGTCTGCTCCACCATGAAGCCACAAAATGTTCATGAAGATCACATATACCTGAAGGCTTTTCCTTTCTCTTTGGAGGATCTTGCCAAAGACTGGTTGTACTACTTAGCTCCTAGTCCCATAACGAGCCGGGATGATCTAAAGAGAGTCTTTCTAGATAAATTTTTCCCCGCTTCAAGGACCACCGCCATCGTGAAGGATATATCGGTATCGTGCAACAGATGGGAGAGAGCTTATACGAGTATTGGGAGAGGTTCAAGAGACTTTGTGCAAGTTGCCCTCACCACCAAATATCGGAACGGCTACTACCGCAAGTACTTTTATGAGGGGATGAACACAATGGATAGGAGTATGATAGATGCAGCTAGTGGAGGAGCTTTAGGAGACATGACACCTCGCGTCGCTAGAGATTTAATTGAGAAGATGGCATCCAATTCCCAGCAATTTAACATGAGGAGTGATGCCATAGTCCTTAGGGGTGTACATGATGTGGGTTCATCGGATTTAGTGGAGAAGAAGCTAGAAAGTAAGATTGATGCCCTCACCACCCTAGTCTCCCAACTTGCCGCAAATCGGAGACCTGCACCACCTGCAAGGGTTTGTGGCATTTGTACTTCAATTGAGCATCCCACTCGATTGCCGCCAATTATTGCATGAGTCTACAGTGTTCGGAGCTCCACAAGCTTATGCAAGCAAACATTTTCAATAATAGGGCTCTGAACCAACAACATAATTCTGACCTCTCAAGCAATAGATACAATCCAGGGTGGAGGAATCACCCAAATCCGAGATGGTCCAATCGAGCAACACCAACAAGCAGCAGAATCCTTTGCCACCACCACCATTTCGAATTCTGCCGGTCCAAGCAGCACCTTATGTGCCTCCACCAATGCAACAACAATATCGGAGGCAGCAAAATGAAGCACCAGCTCCTCAACCTTCTTCACCTTCATTAGAGGAATTGGTCAAACAAATGGCCGAGATGAACATACAGTACCAACGTAAAAATGATGCCTCCATTCGAGTTTAACCAACCAGATTGGTCAACTAGCTACCGCTGTGAATCAATTGCAAAATCAAAATTCGGACAAGCTCCCTGCACAGTACCGTGGTTAATCCTAAGAATGTGAGTGCCATCACATTGAGGTCAAGGAAACAGATTGACATACCCACTACAACACCTCCACCCTTATCTCGTAGCCGCCTCGGCTCTCGCACCTGAGCAACTAGTTGGTAGTCAAAAATTGCATATAGATGGACCTTCTTCCAGCCCCAGCTTCGAACTACAACAGCCTCCTATCTCTCTTCCATTCCCTCCCAAAGCAATTCCAAGCAAAAAGATGGACGAGGTCGATAGAGAGATTTTGGAGACCTTCAGAAAAGTTGAGGTGAACATACCTCCGCTTGATGCCATCAAGCAAATTCCCGCATATGCTAAATTCCTGAAGGAGTCGTGCACCCACAAGAGGAAGATGAAGGGCGATGAGATAATCAGGATGGGCAGAAATGTGTCCGCTTTGATAGGTAAATTTGTTCCTTACATTCCCGAGAAATGTAAGGACCCGTGTACATTCTCGCATACCTTGTATTATTGGCAATAATAAATTTGAGAATGCCATGCTTGATTTGGGTGCTTCAATTAATGTTATGCCTTTGTCCATTTTTAATTCTTTATCTCTTGGACCTCTGCAACCTACGGGTGTGGTGATACAACCGGCAAATAGGAGTGTAGCCCACCCTACAGGTTTCATTGAGGATGTCTTAGTTCGGGTTGGTGAACTCATTTTTCCTGCCGATTTCTATGTGCTTGATATGGAGGAGGGATTCTCCCATGGATCTGTCCCAATCATTTTAGGCAGACCATTTTTGAAAACTGCACGAACCAAGATTGATGTGCATGCAGGGACCTTATCCATGGAATTTGATGACATTGTGGTGCACTTTAATATTCTAAAGGCCATGAAACACCCATCCGAGGAGATAGATCCAGGAACCACCATGATGAGGAAGACTTTGTTTGTTTTAGCGGAACAAAGTTGCTACTTGATGACCTCAACACCTGTACCATCCGAGGAGATAGATCCGGACCCACCATGATTAGGGAGTTCTCTTTTTCCTTCTCTTTACTTTTACCGCACTTGTCCAATTGGTCATTTGATTACTTGATTTGATGTTATTCTACATTGGGACAATTTGTAGTTTAAGTGTGGGGGAGACTGTTCTTTGTTTTCTTTGTTTAGGATTTTTAGTTTTCTTTGTATTTCAGGTTCGTGTTTTGTGTACAATTTGCATGTTTCTTTTGGATCTCCTGGGTTTTGTTTAGGTTTTGGGCACTTTCTTCACTCTTAGATAGGAGTTGCTTTATGCTTTTTGGATTGAAATCCCTGTTTTTCTCTCGCTTGTCAAGTTGGTTACGATGTTTGAGAGGCTGAATTGAAGGCGACAATCTTACCCTTTGTGAGGAATTGAGCCACTACCTTTCTTTCTTGAGTGTTATGCCTCTTGATTGCTTGCGCAGTAGCCTTGGCTTGACTCGATTGATACTTCTTGATTCACATGCATGTTTGGAGATGATTAAGGCATTTTTGTTCTAATTAGCCTCTAGCCAAATGAGCCTACCTTGAATTAATTCCTTTGATAGCCCCTTTGAGCCTATGTTTCCCTTTATTTCTTTTGAAGCTCATTAAAAGCCTTAAGTGAAAAACCATGATTACCTTAACCTTAGGGATTTTTGGAGCTTTGGAATTGTTTTGGGAATAAGTTATTGAATAAGTGTGGGGGTGCATTTTGTATTTCATTGGATGATGTATTGGCTAGTTGGTTATCTCTGCTATATAGTTTTTGTGTTTTCCTTTCTTAAAAAAAAAAAAAAAAAAAAAAAAAAAAAAAAAAAGAAAGGAAAGTTGTGGTTGAGGTAAAGGCAGTAGTGGAGGCTTGATATTAGAGGTTTTTGGGCATGCATCTTGTGCTTATTTTTGACTTATTCCCCATTGCTCCTCTGAGTTCCTCCTGGTTCACGACTACTTATCCTATATGATATCCTCTACCTTGTCCCTACCCCCATTACAACCTAAAAAGACCTTTTGATCTTTTTATGCATGTGCGTTGGGTGTTGAGTTTAGAGGCTTGCCAAGTCTATCTCGTTGTTTGCTTTTCTTGAGTATTTTGAGAGTATACAAGTAGCCTAAACACATGAGAGATACAAGTGCATCTTGTGAGGTTTTGTCACTTTGATTCACCTTTTGACCTCGATTGACCTCTTGCCAGGTTTTGAAATGCTTGGATGATTTCCATGAGTATCTCGGTTCCTCCGACTCTTTGTGTGTAGGATGTTGTCTACTCCTTTCTTTTCCCAAGATTCATTAAGGATTGTGTAAATTTGTTTGTGTTTTGTGTGTCTTCTTGTTCTTGCTCCTTTTTGTTATGTCACTCTCTTCGATGTCTTTGGAATTACTCCTTGCTTTGCTTCTTGATTTTGCCCGGGAGTGCAAAAGGCTAAGTGTGGGGGAATTTGATTAGTCATTATTTTCCCGCATTTTCTTATCTTTATATACTTATCTTAATTGGTGCATTGTGTTTAATTGTCTATTATTAGTGCATTTTCATTGATTGGGCTTAATTGGGCCAATAATTTAGATTTTAATCTATTTGATCTAATTTTTACTCATAAAGCAATTTTGGACTTGAAAAATTGGGCCAAATGTCATATTTTATTTTATACGGGTACTGACATTAGTTTATTGTTTTCTTTATCATTTTTTCTACAGATCTCCAAATAACATGATTCTAAAATAATTATAAACTAGACACATTGAGATTTCCACAGGATCCAAAATCATTCAATTCGGAGCTAAATTGGATTTTACATAAATTATCCAAAACGGGTCAAGCGCACCAGGCCGGCCCAATGGACATGCTTCAGTAATTTAAGTCTCATAAATTCATTAAAGCTCCGAAAATAGTAGAAACGGTGGCGTTTTAAAGCTAACTCAAGAGGCTTTCGTTGGAGACCAAAATCGCTTAATTTGGATAAGTATTGAAAATACTGCACGTATTTGAAGTTCATGGACCTGCACTGAAGCCAATTTATGATGTGTTTCATGGACTAGTTGAGCCCAAACCTCGATTAAGATTAGGGTTAGGGTTATTTATATAAGAGAGGCACATCACACGAAGAGGAGAACACACAAGGACTAGGCAGCCACCACACTTCCGTCTTTCATCTTTTGCAATTTACATTCAAGTTTGTTACTCTTCCGTCATTATTTTTAAATTCTTGTTTCAATTTTAATTATGTTTCTTCTATTGCGTTTTCAACTTTCTATGGATAGCTAAATCTTTGTATTGATTTTCTCGAGAAGAATGCAAGTAGATCTTTGAGGTTTTGTTCTTCAATTTCATATTGTTTGTTCTCTTAACTCTTCATCTTCTAATCTCAGTATTGAATTATAATCTGTTTATGCTTAATAAACCGAAACTTATATCACAGCTTTGCTTAATTCTGTGTTAGATATGAGATTATGTGATGTATGCAATGCTTAATTGTATAAGGATAATTTGGGGTTAATCTTCGCTTAGTTGGTTAATTTCATGTTAAAATAAGGGTTAAGGAAAATTTGGGATTAATCTTCGCTTAGTTGGTTAATTTCATATTGGAACAAGGGTAAAAGCTAATTTGAGATTAATCTTCGCTTAGTTGATTAATTTTGAATTAGAATATAATTTGGGATTTATCTTCGCTTAGTTGGTGAATTTTGAATTAATTACGTAATCTAGGATAAGTGACACTGCATTAGAATCAGGAAATCAATTGCATTTTAATCTGTTTTTAATCCGCATTTTTATAATCTGCTTTTGTTCTGTTTCATCTAATATTTTAATTTTGAAAAACTCCCCTTTTAATTTTTTGTTACTAAAAATTGATAAGCTTTGATAGAAATTCGTGGTCTTTGGGAGACGACCTAGGAAAGCTTCCTAGTACTACATTTATCTGTTTTAATTATTTGACCGAGTACGACATCGATCAATGATGATCCAAGAACTAAAGACTTAGAATATTGAAGATTGAAGATTGGTGATAATTGTATTGTAATAACTCTGTTTTATTTAAGATTGAGTCTGTATTTTTAGAGTCTAAGATAGCCGGTACATAGTCTGTAACTTAGAAGCTTCAAAAAGCTCAAATTTATCATTTAAGCTCGGCTTTAATCGATTATATAGGTAAATAATCGATTAAAACAGTGAGAAAACACTTTATATACAAACTCACTGTTTTAATCGATTAAAACAGCAAAATAATCGATTGTTTTGTACTGTTCCGTACAGATAATCGATTATTTCACCAAATAATCGATTATTCCAGAGAGGTTTGGGTTCTGACGTATTTGGCTCTGTTTTAATCGATTATCACTCCAAATAATCGATTATTTCACTCGTTTTTCATTTTAAATTTCAAATTAACCCTATTTTCGAAAACCCAATTACCAAGAACCCTAGTTTCGAAATCCCCAATTCCTAAACCCTAATTTCCCTACTTAAACTCTGCTTTGACACTCGTAAAAGAAGAACAACTCTTTCCATACAAAAGTTAAGTGTCGTGAGTGCCGGAGAACTGTTTGTTGCAAGGAAAGGGGGCTTTTGGAACCTGGTGTGAGGCTAGAAGCGATAAGAATCACTAAGTGGAGTTCTTAGTGGATTGTGTGTCTGTGCCGTCTCTACGGAAAGTCGTTCTTCATCTCTTGTGGATTTCAAGAGAGGTGTTTTCTCGATCTTTATCTCGTTCATTTGTAATCTGTTTGTAACAATTTGTTCTTAGTGACAGCTGTTAATCCTCTTTTGAGTGATTAGCAACTCGGACGTAGGGTCTTTTGATCCAAACCAAGTATAAACCTACTGTGTAATCTTCTCTACTCTTCTCTATTTACATTTACGTAGTTTTTAATCGGTAAAATTTGGGGAAAATTTTGAAAACCTAATTTTTATTAAAAATCCAATTCACCCCCCTCTTGGTTTTTGTCCGACCACGCGAACATTCCGCCGCGCAATTCTAACAAGTGGTATCGAGCTTGCTTTGATAGTCATTCAAATATTTTCGAAAATGGCCGGACAAAATCAAACTTTTGCCGAAGGTGCGTCTATCAACAGACCCCCACTTTTTGCGGGTCAAAATTATCCTTTTTGGAAGGTACGTATGCAAATATTTTTAGAGTCTGTTGATAGAGGCGTTTGGGACACAATTTTAAACGGTCCATTTGTTCCTAAAATTACGGAGAACGGTGTTGACGTTCTTAAACCTATTTCGAGATGGACTGCAGAAGAAAGTCGAAAAGCACAATTTGATGTTAGGGCTAGAAACATTATTTCATCTCGCTCTAACCCTTGATGAGTTTTATAGAATTTCAGCTTGTAAAAGTGCACAGAAATGTGGGAAATGCTAAGGGTGACCCACGAAGGAACCGACGACGTCAAAAGAGCACGTAAAAATTCTTTAATCCAAGAATACGAGATATTCCGGATGCAACCAGGCGAAACGATATTTGACGTACAGAAACGTTTCACTCATATCGTGAACCATCTCACCGGACTAGGTAAAATTTTTGACGTTGATGAATTAAATGTTAAAATTTTGAAATCTCTGGATAGGAAATGGCAACCAAAGGTGACGGCCATCTCGGAGTCACAAAATCTTGCCACTATGTCTATGGCGGCATTATTTGGAAAGCTTAGAGAGCATGAACTTGACCTTAAAAGACTAAATGAGGAAGAGGGTCAATATCAAAAGAAGAACCTAGCTTTCAAGACCGAGATTTCAAAAAGCAAAAATAAGAAAGAAGAAGAAGAAGACTCCGAAATTGATGAAGAGATGAGTCTTTTTATAAAGAAGTTCACCAAGATGATGAAAGCAAAAGGAAGACATCCTTTCAAAGGTAAGGGAAAGGTAAAAGAAAATTCTTCCGTTAATATAAAATGCTTTGGTAGTGGTGAAGCAGGGCATATGAAGACCGAATGCCCAAACAAGAAAAATGATGAACACAAGGGCAAAAAGCAATTCAAGAAGAAAGCATATATTGCTTGGGATGACAGTGATTCAAATTCAGAATCAAGCGACTCAGAAATTGAAGCAAACATTTGCTTGATGGCAAATAACAACATTTCTTCGGATTTTGAGGTTAGTGATTCCGATTCATCCTCTAGTGAAGAAAATGACCATGATGAATTGCAAAATGCTTATAATGAGTTATTTACTGCATTTATGGATATGAAAAAAGAATATAAAGTTGTAAAGAAAAATCTAAGAAGATCCGAAAAGGAAAATGAGTCCTTAAAATTGAAAATTGCATGTTTAGAAGAAAAGGAGGTAGCTAATACGAAAATTGTATGCTTAGATGAGAATAAGGACTTAGCTTGTGCAAATTGTAAAGAGCATGAATATGACATAGATATTCTTAACCATTTGCTAGACAAAGAGGAAAAAGAAATTGATGATCTTAAGAAGCATGAAATGGTAATTGCTCAAAATAATGTAAATCAAAGAGTTCCTTTGAAAAAGAGTAAAACTAAAAAGAAAAGAGTATGGGTAGAAAAAGGAACTAGAGCATGTCATGTAAATAATGCATCTTATTCCATAGCTACATCAAAAGCATGTTTTTATTGCATGAAACAAGGTCACACTTCAAATAAGTGTAAAATCAAACATTTTGGTGTTCCTAAAGGAAAATATATTTGGGTTCCTATAGTTAAATGAACTATTTGTATCTTGTATTTATTCAAAGAAAATGGATCATTTAGTATGTTTTAAACAGAATGCTTAGTTAAAAACATTTTATCTTTTCTATTGCATGAAGGTTCTTCACTTAAAGATTTTTGCGAAAAGCCTCTAAAATTGTTTTAAACAACTAAAAACAAAGTTTTTTTACAAAAGCTTTCTTAAAACATGTTTTTAACTGATGCAGCTTTTGAAAGAACCAAATAAAATCACTTAGAATGTTCAAAGAAGTGTTTTTACAGTATTTTAATCGATACAACTTGTTTTTAATCGATTAAAACCATTTAGAACTCATTGTGATCGATCAGATTTTTATTATGAGCGGTCAGAATCTTTTAAATCGATTAAAAACACGTTTCAATCGATTAAAATCACTTAAAGGGTCAGGATGATCGATCAGAATCAAATTATAAGCGATTAGAATTCTTTTCAATCGATTAAAACACGTTTCAATCGATTAAAATCATTTAAAGGGTCAGGATGATCGATCAGAATGCAATTATGACCGATCAGAATCAGTTATGATCGATCAGAATTTAGTTATGACCGATCAGAACTCTTTTAATCGATTAAATCTCGTTTCAATCGATTAAAACAACTTAAAAATTTTTCTACACTGCGTTTTAATCGATTAAAAGACGTTTTAACAGATTAAAACTGCACTTTTAACAGATTAAAAGAATCTTTTAAAAGATTAATTAAACCAGCAGATTAATTAAAAGAAGTTTTGCAGTATTTAAATAGATTGTTATGTCTCTAACCCCAAGGACCCAAAAGTTGTGGGGACCTAAGTTTATATGTTCTTGTGTTGTAGGAAACTTCCAAATCAAAGAAGTTTATGTGGTATCTTGATAGTGGATGCTCAAAACATATGACTCGGAGATAAAACGAAATTTGTAAGTTTCAAAGCCAAAGAACAAGGATATGTGACTTATGGGGATAACAACAAAGGGAAGATTCTTGGAATTGGAAACATAGGTGGTGCAAACACATTGGAGATTAAGGATGTGCTTCTTGTTGATGGGCTAAAGCATAACCTTCTTAGCATAAGCCAATTGTGTGACAAAGGATTCAAGGTAACTTTTGAAAGCCAATTTTGCACCATACATTTAATAGATTCCGAAAAAGTAGAATTAAAAGGCATTAGGCATAACAATATATATTTGATTGATTTGGATTGTTTACATGAGTCTAGTATAACATGTTTAGTTGCTAAGGAAGAAAACCCTTGGTTATGGCATAAAAGAGCGGCTCATATAAACATGCATCATTTGAATAAATTGATATCAAAAGACTTAGTTATTGGATTGCCTAAATTGAAATTTGAAAAAGATAGATTGTGTGATGCATGCCAAAAAGGTAAACAAGTTAAATCATCATTTAAATCAAAGAATGTGATTTCCACTTCAAAACCCCTAGAATTATTACATTTAGATTTATTTGGACCTTCTAGGATAAAAAGCTTTGGTGGAAATTATTATGGACTTGTAATTGTTGATGATTACTCTAGGTACACTTGGACATTTTTCCTAACTATGAAAAGTTAAGCTTTTAAGGTCTTTAGAAAGTTTGCTAAACAAATACAAAATGAGAAAGACCTAAGAATTAAAGTTTTAAGAAGTGACCAAGGTGGTGAGTTTCAAAATGAAAAGTTTGAGAATTATTGTGAGGAAAATGGTATATTACATAACTTTTCTGCTCCTAGGACTCCCCAACAAAATGGTGTAGTTGAGAGGAAAAATAGGTCATTAGAGGAACTTGCAAGAACTATGTTAAATGAATCTAATGTTCCAAAATATTTTTGGGCTGATGCGGTTAGCACTGCATGATATGTTTTAAATAGAATGCTCATTAGGTCAATTATAAAATCAACTCCATATGAATTGTTTAATGGTAGAAAACCTAATGTTGCTCATTTAAAGATTTTTGGATGTAAATGTTTTGTGCTAAATAATGGAAAGGACAATCTAGGAAAATTTGACTCAAAAGCCGATGAGGGCATTTTTCTAGGTTATTCTTTAACTAGCAAGGCATATAGAGTGTTTAATAGGAGAACTTTGAATATAGAAGAATCTATACATGTTACCTTTGATGAGATTGTAGACCTTGGGGAAATCCTCTTGAGTCAAATAAAAGACTTGTAGGTGATGATGAATATATAAGAGAGGCCCTTGATGAATTATACTTGGAAGATAATGTGCCTTCTCAAACTCCTCAATTAGCAAAAGAATGGCAATCACCTAGAGGACTCTCAATGGACAACATTATAGGGGACATCTCAAAAGGGGTAAGAACTAGAAATAATCGATTAAAACTGCTCGATATAGAGAGAATCAATGTATTTTCTTTTGTTATTGTCTTGATGTTATAATGGTTGAATGATTGTGAAATAAAATTTGATGTTTCTTTCATGCTATAATTGAGGGGGAGCTTTCTCTAACTTATGCATATTTTGAGGGGGAGCTCTTATGATTGATGTTGCAGAGTTCTTTTTGATTATAATCAAAATAGGGGGAGAAAAATTTAAAGCCTATGATTCAATTTTAAATTTTATCTCGGTATGTTTAATGTGTTTGTTAGTATGACGAGATAAAACAGGTTATTACAAAGGGCTTTAAAAGAAAATTTTGATCATCATCAAAAAGGGGAGATTGTTGACAATTCAAGGACTTGATGTTGCACTTGATGGATATGAAGAATGGATTTTGATGATGATCCAAGAACTAAAGACTTAGAATATTGAAGATTGAAGATTGGTGATAATTGTATTGTAATAACTCTGTTTTATTTAAGATTGAGTCTCGTATTTTTAGAGTCTAAGATAGCCGGTACATAGTCCGTAACTTAGAAGCTTCAAAAAGCTCAAATTTATCATTTAGGCTTCGGCTTTAATCGATTATATAGGTAAATAATCGATTAAAACAGATGAGAAAACACTTTCTATACAAACTCACCGTTTTAATCGATTAAAACAACAGAAATAATCGATTGTTTTGTATCGTTCCGTACGGATAATCGATTATTTCACCAAATAATCGATTATTCCGAGAGGTTTGGGTTCCGACGTATTTGGCTTCGTTTTAATCGATTATCACTCCAAATAATCGATTATTTCGATCTGTTTTTCATTTTAAATTTCAAATTAACCCTATTTTCGAAAACCCAATTACCAAGAACCCTAGTTTCGAAATCCCCAATTCCTAAACCCTAATTTCCCTACTTAAACTCTGCTTTGGCACTCGAAAAAGAAGAACAACTCTTTCCATACAAAAGTTAAGTGTTGTGAGTGCCGGAGAACTGTTTGTTGCAAGGAAAGGGGGCTTTTGGAACCTGGTGTGAGGCTAGAAGCGATAAGAATCACTAAGTGGAGTTCTTAGTGGATTGTGTGTTGTGCCGTCTCTAGGGAAAGTCTGTTCTTCATCTCTTGTGGATTTCAAGAGAGGTGTTTTTTGATCTTTATCTCGTTCATTTGTAATTTGTTTGTAACAATTTGTTCTTAGTGACAGCGTTAATCCTCTTTTGAGTGATTAGCAACTGGACGTAGGGTCTTTTGATCCGAACCAGTATAAACCTGCTGTGTAATCTTCTCTACTCTTCTCTATTTACATTTACGCAGTTTTTAATCGGTAAAATTTGGGGAAAATTTTGAAAACCTAATTTTTATTAAAAATCCAATTCACCCCCCTCTTGGTTTTTGTCCGACCACGCGAACATTCCGCTGCGCGATTCTAACAAGTGGTATCGAGCTTGCTTTGATAGTCATTCAAATATTTTCGAAAATGGCCGGACAAAATCAAACTTTTGCCGAAGGTGCGTCTATCAACGGACCCCCACTTTTGCGGGTCAAAATTATCCTTTTTGGAAGGTACGTATGCAAATATTTTTAGAGTCTCGTTGATAGAGGCGTTTGGGACACAATTTTAAACGGTCCATTTGTTCCTAAAATTACGTAGAACGGTGTTGACGTTCTTAAACCTATTTCGAGATGGACTGCAGAAGAAAGTCGAAAAGCACAATTTGATGTTAGGGCTAGAAACATTATTTCATCTCGCTCTAACCCTTGATGAGTTTTATAGAATTTCAGCTTGTAAAAGTGCACAGGAAATGTGGGAAATGCTAAGGGTGACCCACGAAGGAACCGACGACGTCAAAAGAGCACGTAAAAATTCTTTAATCCAAGAATACGAGATGTTCCGGATGCAACCAGGCGAAACGATATTTGACGTACGAAACGTTTCACTCATATCGTGAACCATCTCACCGGACTAGGTAAAATTTTTGACGTTGATGAATTAAATGTTAAAATTTTGAAATCTCTCGGATAGGAAATGGCAACCAAAGGTGACGGCCATCTCGGAGTCACAAAATCTTGCCACTATGTCTATGGCGGCGTTATTTGGAAAGCTTAGAGAGCATGAACTTGACCTTGGAAGACTAAATGAGGAAGAGGGTCAATATCAAAAGAAGAACCTAGCTTTCAAGACCGAGATTTCAAAAAGCAAAAATAAGAAAGAAGAAGAAGAAGACTCCGAAATTGATGAAGAAGAGATGAGTCTTTTTATAAAGAAGTTCACCAAGATGATGAAAGCAAAAGGAAGACATCCTTTCAAAGGTAAGGGAAAGGTAAAAGAAAATTCTTCCGTTAATATAAAATGCTTTGGTAGTGGTGAAGCGGGGCATATGAAGACCGAATGCCCAAACAAGAAAAATGATGAACACAAGGGCAAAAAGCAATTCAAGAAGAAAGCATATATTGCTTGGGATGACAGTGATTCAAATTCAGAATCAAGCGACTCATAAATTGAAGCAAACATTTGCTTGATGGCAAATAACATCATTTCTTCGGATTTTGAGGTTAGTGATTCCGATTCATCCTCTAGTGAAGAAAATGACCATGATGAATTGCAAAATGCTTATAATGAGTTATTTACTGCATTTATGGATATGAAAAAAGAATATAAAGTTGTAAAGAAAAATCTAAGAAGATCCGAAAAGGAAAATGAGTCCTTAAAATTGAAAATTGCATGTTTAGAAGAAAAGGAGGTAGCTAATACGAAAATTGTATGCTTAGATGAGAATAAGGACTTAGCTTGTGCAAATTGTAAAGAGCATGAATATGACATAGATATTCTTAACCATTTGCTAGACAAAGAGGAAAAAGAAATTGATGATCTTAAGAAGCATGAAATGGTAATTGCTCAAAATAATGTAAATCAAAGAGTTCCTTTGAAAAAGAGTAAAACTAAAAAGAAAAGAGTATGGGTAGAAAAAGGAACTAGAGCATGTCATGTAAATAATGCATCTTATTCCATAGCTACATCAAAAGCATGTTTTTATTGCATGAAACAAGGTCACACTTCAAATAAGTGTAAAATCAAACATTTTGGTGTTCCTAAAGGAAAATATATTTGGGTTCCTATAGTTAAATGAACTATTTGTATCTTGTATTTATTCAAAGAAAATGGATCATTTAGTATGTTTTAAACAGAATGCTTAGTTAAAAACATTTTATCTTTTCTATTGCATGAAGGTTCTTCACTTAAAGATTTTTGCGAAAAGCCTCTAAAATTGTTTTAAACAACTAAAAACAAAGTTTTTTTACAAAAGCTTTCTTAAAACATGTTTTTAATCGATGCAGCTTTTGAAAGAACCAAATAAAATCACTTAGAATGTTCAAAGAAGTGTTTTTACAGTATTTTAATCGATACAACTTGTTTTTAATCGATTAAAACCATTTAGAGCTCATTGTGATCGATCAGATTTTTATTATGAGCGGTCAGAATCTTTTAAATCGATTAGAAACACGTTTCAATCGATTAAAATCACTTAAAGGGTCAGAATGATCGATCAGAATCAAATTATAAGCGATTAGAATTCTTTTCAATCGATTAAAACACGTTTCAATCGATTAAAATCATTTAAAGGGTCAGGATGATCGATCAGAATGCAATTATGACCGATCAGAATCAGTTATGATCGATCAGAATTTAGTTATGACCGATCAGAACTCTTTTAATCGATTAAATCTCGTTTCAATCGATTAAAACAACTTAAAAAATTTTTCTACACTGCGTTTTAATCGATTAAAAGACGTTTTAACAGATTAAAACTGCACTTTTAACAGATTAAAAGAATCTTTTAAAAGATTAATTAAACCAGCAGATTAATTAAAAGAAGTTTTGCAGTATTTAAATAGATTGTTATGTCTCTAACCCCAAGGACCCAAAAGTTGTGGGGACCTAAGTTTATATGTTCTTGTGTTGTAGGAAACTTCCAAATCAAAGAAGTTTATGTGGTATCTTGATAGTGGATGCTCAAAACATATGACTGGAGATAAAACGAAATTTGTAAGTTTCAAAGCCAAAGAACAAGGATATGTGACTTATGGGGATAACAACAAAGGGAAGATTCTTGGAATTGGAAACATAGGTGGTGCAAACACATTGGAGATTAAGGATGTGCTTCTTGTTGATGGGCTAAAGCATAACCTTCTTAGCATAAGCCAATTGTGTGACAAAGGATTCAAGGTAACTTTTGAAAGCCAATTTTGCACCATACATTTAATAGATTCCGAAAAAGTAGAATTAAAAGGCATTAGGCATAACAATATATATTTGATTGATTTGGATTGTTTACATGAGTCTTGTCGCCGCCGTCCCTTCCGACGTCCCGGGGGGGACGTCTTAGAAACGTTTATGCGAGCGGTCGCGAAAAGATGGTTTAGACTCGCGTATTTGTTTTAAAGGGTTTTCGAAAAGGGGTTCTTATGGAGTCGCCACCAATGTTTTGACCTTAAACATTGGAAAAGGAAAAATATTAATTTTAAGAAAAACCGCACTTGGCCATTATAACCAGAGTTGGGTAAGGGAGTTAGTTACGTGTGGGGAAGGTGTTAGCACCCCACAACGCCCCTTTCGGGTTCCCTATGACAGATTAATTCATTTAAATAAAGACTACGAGAAATTACGCGATTACCCTATTTTATTACATAATATTAAATGGCTATCTACATGATTTTATTCTAAGTTACATACATAAAATGATGAATAAATCTAAATAAAGCAATAAAAGAGATATTAAAATAGCTATCTACATGATCCTATTCTACATGACATAATAAAGCTAAATAAAACAATAAAACAATAAATAAAACAATAAAAGAGAAGGGAATTGAAAAGAACCTCCGTAGCAAGCTTTATATTGAGAACCTCGAACTGTGAGGATGCGTTTTGGCAACCCCTCTCTCTACACAGTCTCTCCTCACCAATACAAGATCGACTCTACTAAAAATTTAAAGAAGAATCAAATGCCGGAATATAATTCCTTAACCGATTGTTACCTATTTAAGGCAATCGGAAAGATCATTCGAGAGAGAGAGAGAAGTAGACAAGTGCTCTAAAGTGTTTCAGAGCTCTCTGGAGTGTCTGTGGTGTCTGTGGTGTGAAAAAGTGGCAAATGAGCCTCCTATTTATAGTTTTTCGCAGCTGGCGCACTTCGGGACGGCCGTCTGGGTTGGGATGGCCGTCTGGACTGGGATGGCCGTCCCAAATGGCAAAATAACGAAGGCTGAGACCCCCAGGGGTTTGGGACCACCTGTTGCGTTTGGGACCCCCTGTTGCGTTTGGGACCCCCTGTTGCGTTTGGGACCACCTGTTGCGTTTGGGACCACCTGTTGCGTTTGGGACCCCCTGTTGCGTTTGGGACCCCCTGTTGCGTTTGGGACCACCTGTTGCGTTTGGGACCACCTGTTGCGTTTGGGACCCCGGGAAGCTTTCCTTGCCGTTTTCGGACGTAGATTGATGCCGATGTGTGTCCATTGAAGCTTTATCTTCATATAGGAAGTGTTCTTGGCCTTCACTAAGATGCCGGGCGAGCTTTATCTTTGTGTAGGAAGTCTCTTTAGTCTTTATTGTGTGAATGAGTGAACTCCGTCTTCTGTTGTGGGAGGTCCTTTCTCGGTTTTGGGAAGCCGGATGAACTCCATCCTCGGGCGAAGTTCTTCTGGCCTTTATTTTGAGAGGCCGGGCAAAATTAGGGGTCTACAGCTGCCCCCCCTTCACCTGCCTAGCTAATTCGTTGGCTAGACATGCCGACAAAATTAGTAGGTAGGGGAAGGAGTTAACCCTTTTGCCCGGTCTTCCTTCGGATGCTGCTCCTTTGCCGATCCTCTGGATGATAAATATTTTGATAGGTACCAACCCCTATCTGGTTTGAGCCTCCTTTTATAAAGCTCGGTGAGTACTTACCCTCACCCGGTATGAGTCTCGTATTTTATTAGACTTTTGTGGGTACCTACCCCCATTAGGTATGAACCTTGTTCCGCAAGGTTTTGGTGAGTACCTACCCTCACCCGTATGAATTTGCATTTTGCTATACTCTTGTGGGTACTTACTTCCGAGGTGCTTAACACTGAACTATCCCCTAATAGAAGTAAGGTCTTTGCAACCCATCTTTGAAATATTTTAGGTGAGTATTTTTTACTCCACCTAATGCCTTCTGCAAAGTTTTTGATGAGTATTTACCCTCATCCGGTCTGAACCCCGTTATGCAAGGTTCTGGTGGGTATCTACCTCCACCAGGTTTGAATCTTGTTCTGCAAGATTCTGGTGGGTACCTACCCCCACCTGGTCCGAATCCCGTTCTGCAAGATTCTGATGGGTACCTACCCCCACCTGGTCTGAATCCCGTTCTGCAAGATTCTGATGAGTACCTACCCCCACCTGGTCCGAATCCCGTTCTGCAAGATTCTGATGGGTACCTACCCCCACCTGGTATGAGTCTGTATTTTGCTGGATTTTAGTGAGTACCTACCCCCACTTGGTATGAACCTTGTTCTGCAAGGTTTTGGTGAGTACTTACCCTCACTTGGTATGAATGATAAACCTTTTTCGCAAGGCTTAGGTGAGTATACACCCCCACCCGGTGTGAATGATAAACCTTTTTTCTCAAGGCTTAGGTGAGTATACACCCCCACCCGGTGTGAATGATAAACCTTTTTCGCAAGGCTTAGGTGAGTATACACCCCCACCCGGTGTGAATGATAAACCTTTTTCTCAAGGCTTAGGTGAGTATACACCCCCACCCAGTGTGAATGATAAACCTTTTTCGCAAGGCTTAGGTGAGTATACACCCCCACCCGGTGTGAATGATAAACCTTTTTCTCAAGGCTTAGGTGAGTATACACCCCCACCCGGTGTGAATGATAAACCTTTTTCGCAAGGCTTAGGTGAGTATACACCCCCACCCGGTGTGAATGATAAACCTTTTTCTCAAGGCTTAGGTGAGTATACACCCCCACCCGGTGTGAATGATAAACCTTTTTCTCAAGGCTTAGGTGAGTATACACCCCCACCCGGTGTGAATGATAAACCTTTTTTCTCAAGGCTTAGGTGAGTATACACCCCCACCCGGTGTGAATGATAAACCTTTTTCTCAAGGCTTAGGTGAGTATACACCCCCACCCGGTGTGAATGATAAACCTTTTTCGCAAGGCTTAGGTGAGTATACACCCCCACCCGGTGTGAATGATAAACCTTTTTCTCAAGGCTTAGGTGAGTATACACCCCCACCCGGTGTGAATGATAAACCTTTTTCGCAAGGCTTAGGTGAGTATACACCCCCACCCGGTATGAATGATAAACCTTTTTCTCAAGGCTTAGGTGAGTATACACCCCCACCCGGTGTGAATGATAAACCTTTTTCTCAAGGCTTAGGTGAGTATACACCCCCACCCTAGGTGTGAATGATAAACCTTTTTCTCAAGGCTTAGGTGAGTATACACCCCCACCCGGTATGAATGATAAACCTTTTTCTCAAGGCTTAGGTGAGTATACACCCCCACCCGGTGTGAATGATAAACCTTTTTCTCAAGGCTTAGGTGAGTATACACCCCCACCCGGTGTGAATGATAAACCTTTTTCGCAAGGCTTAGGTGAGTATACACCCCCACCCGGTGTGAATGATAAACCTTTTTCTCAAGGCTTAGGTGAGTATACACCCCCACCCGGTGTGAATGATAAACCTTTTTCGCAAGGCTTAGGTGAGTATACACCCCCACCCGGTGTGAATGATAAACCTTTTTCGCAAGGCTTAGGTGAGTATACACCCCCACCCGGTGTGAATGATAAACCTTTTTCGCAAGGCTTAGGTGAGTATACACCCCCACCCGGTGTGAATGATAAACCTTTTTCTCAAGGCTTAGGTGAGTATACACCCCCACCCGGTGTGAATAATAAACCTTTTTCGCAAGGCTTAGGTGAGTATACACCCCCACCCGGTGTGAACCTGCATCTTGACAGACTCTGATGAGTACCTACCCCCATCTGGTGCGAATCTGCATTTTGACAAATTCTTGGAATGCTCTTTTTGGAATATCTTTTTGATTGATGAGTACGAACCCTCATCCGGTTTCTGGCGACTTATTGTCTCTGATCATGCGCCTATGGGGAGTAATTTTTCTTTTTGATTTTTTTTTGTTTTAGTCATCCGGTTTTACCGGGGATTGCTGTATTTTGGCTTTTCTTGTAGCCATCCGGTCTTCACCGGGGATTCTTGTTGATTGCCCCTTTTTAGGCAGGAATCCACTTGGGATTTGATTTCTTATTAGTTGCGCCTCTTGATTAGGCGAGAGCCCACTTGGGGATGTGATTCTTGATTGTGCCTCTTGATTAGGCGTGTGCTTCAATAGTGGTGAAGGCTTTTTACTTGTTGTTTGCCTCTGAATAGGCTGATGTTCTATTTGAGGATATTTGTTCTTGATAATACCTCTGAGTAGGTAGATGTTTCTTGAAAGCTTTGCTTGTATTACCTCTTTTAGGTTGATTTCCCGTTTCTTGGGAATATCGGCTCTTTGCTTGTTTCTGAGTAAGCATAGGCATTCTTGGGAGTGAAGGTTTTGTACTTCGCTGGGGATATTGATATTGGATGCTTAACTCCCTGTGGATTTGTAGTTTGCAATTTGCCTTTGCGGTTAGGCTTACTGGGGAGAAAATTTTCTTTTTGGTGATCCACCGGGGGGGGTTGATTTGCCTTCCTGTGGATGGAATTTTCTCGTTTTCTTCTTTTATAGATTTTTCTTGATGTGCTCTTCTTGGGGATTCTCTTTCCGGTTGCCTCTCGGTAATGTAAAGGACTTGACTTCGTATGATGGGCTCTTGTGTAACCCTTATTCTCCGTTGGGGCATGAAATGGAGATCCTTATATGAGTGTGTTTGATGACTCATGTGGTGATGTCTTCGAGTCGTGAGGTAATCTTTTTGTCTTGCCTCCGGAGTAGGTAAGGATCCGCTTGGGGTAATTGAGCCTTTCCGTTGGCTTTTCTACATTGATGACTTTTCTGGATGGAAAGATACCGATTGCGACTCCAAGTGATTTATGGTAAACGACTCATACGATGATGAGGACGAGTCATGAAGTAATTTTTGCTTTGCCTCCGGAGTAGGCAAGGATCTCGCTTGGGTATTATCAAGCCTTTTCGTTAGCTTTTCTCGTTTTGACGTATCTTCTTTTGTTGATGGTTGGAACTATTTTCCTTAAAGCTCCTTATTCTCGCTGAAATGGTTTTTGGTTTTGTCTTTTGCGATTTTGATTTTCATATGGAGACTAGATTCTGGCGCCTCCTGTTTTCAATCACGAGTATGGAGACTAGCCTCCTTATATGCATGTTTAATATTCTTGTTTGAAGAAAATTATTTTTTTTTTTTTTTTTTTTATTTTGACAAAGTCGTATTATGCAACTATTTTGTGTGTGGATGTCCTAAATGCAATCTAATGTTTATTTATTTTTGATGCATTTAGAAAGTAACCGGCCTTCTCCCGTTGGCTTCTCATGAATATGCCGATGGGCTCCTTTCTTATGACCTTAATGATGGGCTCATCTTTTACTCATCTTTTGGTTTTAACCCTATCTTTTGCCTAGACCGCCCTTTACGGGTTTTCGATCTAGCGGTCGCCTTAATTTTTGCCTAGAATATCTTAGGGGGCTTTTGTCTTATCTTTTGCCTAGATCGTTCTTTTTTTTTTTTTTTTTTTTTTTTTTGGTTTCTGATCTAGCAGGCTACCCTGGTTTTTACCTAAGAATATCCTAGCAGGCGTTTATTCTCTTATTATTTTTATATGCTTCCCTTTTTTAGATGCATGTTTGAAAAAGTCTTTGCGCATATTTATGATTTATCAATAAAGAGGCATTTCCATAATATTTGGTCAAGAGAAAGGAAATGAAAGGGAATTTTATTGATAAATGAGCAAAAGTTTATTTCTTTTACGTAAGGATTTCAAAGGGTATTTAGAAGAATGGGTGGTCGTGGTTGGTCGTACTATTTTAGGCTTATACAAGTCATGTCCATGATATCTCGCCCCGGTTTTCCTAATTGCTTCAGCTTGAGATGCTCGGGCTCGAGTGAAGACCATGCAGATCGCTTGCTTCGGAAGAATGTTACCTTAGCCGCCTTTCGGTTTTCAACTAAAGTAACCACTCGCTCTTAGTTTTTTTTTTTTTTTTTTTTTTGACCTCTTCTTTTTGCCTAGGACATATCCTAGCGAGGAATATGGACCCTATCTTTTGCCCAGGAATGTCCTTTGCGGATTTTCATTCCTCGACGGGTCTTGAGCAATGTCTTCAAGCATAATATTTCTTTATCGCGTCCGAATTGATTGGGTGTCGAAGCTCCTCTCCATCCATATTAGTGAGAATAAGTGCCCCTCCCGAGAAAGCTCGTTTGACCACAAAGGGTCCTTCATAATTTGCCGCCCATTTTCCAATTTTATCCTTCCGGGTCGGAAGCAGTTTCTTTATCACTAAATCCCCTTCTTGATAAGTATGAGGGCGGACCTTTTTATCATAAGCCTTTTTTATCTTCTTTTGATAGGCTTGTCCATGGCATATGGCATTCAGCCGCTTTTCATCGATAAGGTTTAATTGATCGTATCGACTTTGAACCCATTCGGCTTCGTTAATTTTGCTTCCATAATAATTCGCAGGGAAGGTATTTCGACCTCTATTGGCAATACGGCCTCCATTCCATATACAAGGGAGAATGGAGTGGCTCCTGCTGAGGTTCGTACGCACGTTCGATATCCATGAAGAGCAAAAGGTAACTTTTCATGCCAATCTTTATAGGTTTTAACCATCTTTTGAACAATCTTCTTGATGTTTTTATTGGTCGCTTCCATCGCGCCATTCATTTTAGGCCTATAAGGAGAAGAGTTATGATGTTGAATTTTGAAGTCATAACATAGTTCTTCCATCATTTTATTATTCGATTGGTCCCATTATCGGTAATGAGACGATGTGGAATGCCGTATCGACATATGATATTTTTCTTAACAAAGGTGACTACTACTTTTCTAGTCACATGTGCATAAGATGCAGCCTTCCACCCATTTAGTGAAATAATCAATGGCTACCAAAATGAATCTAGGTGACCATTGGACGCCTTAGGCTCAATAGGTCCGATGACGTCTATGCCCCACATAGCGAACGGCCAAGGGATAGCCATAACATTGAGAGGTATCGGTGGAACATGTGCATTATCTCGCGTGTATCCGACACTTGTGACATTTTCTAGCATATTGATAACAAGTCCTTTTCCATTGTGGACCAAAAGTATCCCGCTCCGAGGATTTTCCTAGCCATGATATGCCCCGGTGCATGAATCCCGAAGGTTCCTTCATGTATTTCTTTGATCGATATCTCGGGCCTCTTTGGGATTAACGCATCTTAACAAAGTAGAATCACAATTCTTTTTATAGAGGGTTTCTCCTATCAACATAAATCCTATAGCCCTTTTCCGAATGATCCTTTTATCATTGTCACCGATTCCCTCCGGGTATTCACCCTTTGTCAAGTATCGCTTTATGTCCCGATACCAAGGGGCTTTATCTTTTTCATTGTCCACCATCATACAAAAGGCTTGTTTGTCGTGCCTTTCGACTTGGATGATGGGCATCTCATGTTCTTGCCCTAGTGCGAACATGGATGATAATGTTGCCAGCGCATCCGCAATCTGGTTGTCCTCCCGAGGGATATACTCGAAACTAACGTTTTCCATTTGTGAAGTCATCTTACGGATATGCTCCAGATAAGGGATCAATTTGGAGTTTCTAGTTTCCCATTCACCCTTGAGCCGGTAAATAACAAGGGATGAGTCACCGAATACTTTGAGTTTGGTTACCCCGTGATCTAAGGCCGCTTGAATACCTAGAGCACAGGCTTCATATTCTCGCCATATTGTTTGTACAAGTCAAAGGTTAATCTAGTCATGTATCTGGATATGCTTCTTTTTAGGCGATATTAAAATAGCTCCGATCCCATGTCCCAGTAAGTTTGAAGCTCCATCGAAAAACATGATCCACTCATCATTTTTAAGCTCTTCATGTTGAATATGCATTATATGCTCATCTCGGAAAATCATCTTGGAGGGATTGATATTCGTCTCGTTGGCCCATGTGCCGTGTAGTCTCGCCAAAGGACCGGCTTTGATAGCTTTCTCGAGTGATATGAATAATATCAAATTCCGAGAGGAGTACTTGCCATCTAGCTATCCTTCCTGGCCAAGATGGGTTTTTCAAACAAGTATTTGATTGGGTCCATTTTGGAAATTAACCAAGTTGTATGTCCGACCATATATTGTCGAAGGCGTTGAGTTGCCCACACCAATGCACAACATGTTTTTTCAAGTGGTGTATAACGGGTCTCATAGTTTAGGAATTTTTTACCGAGGTAATATATGGCTTGTTCTTTTTTGCCGTTGTCATCTTGTTGACCGAGCACACATCCCATGGACTCGTCGAGTACCGATAGGTAAAGAATTAGGGGTCTCCCTTCCACAAAGCAGTATCGAGATCGGAGGATTAGTTAGGCATATTTTGATATTTTCGAAGGCTCGTTGACATTCATCATTCCAAACCGTTCGGCTGGTTTTTACGCAATAACTTGAAGATGGGCGTACATTTATCTCGTTAATTGCGCAATGAACCGTGCGATGTAGTTTATTCGACCTAAGAACCTCTCGACTTCTTTTTCTCGTTCTTGGCGGGGCATCTTTATGATTGCTTTTGTTTTATCGTGGTCCACCTCGATTCCTTTTTTACCGACGATAAACCCGAGAAGTTTTCCCGATCGTACTCCGAACGTGCATTTAGCCGGATTAAGCTTAATCTGGTATTTTCGAAGCCGATTGAATAATTTCGTTAAGTGTAGGAGGTGATCTCGTCTCATTTTTAGACTTGACAATCATATCATCCACGTATACTTCGATTTCTTTGTGGATCATATCGTGAAATAGGGTAACCATAGCCCTTTGATAAGTCGCCCCGCATTCTTAAGTCCAAACGGCATCACTCTATAACAAAATGTCCCCCATGGCGTAATGAAGGAAGTTTTTTCTCTGTCTTCGATGACCAATTTGATTTGATTATACCCCGCATATCCATCCATGAAAGAATAAAGAGTATTTGTAGCAGAGGTGATCTACGAGCATATCAATATGTGGTAAGGGGAAATCATCTTTCTGACTTGCACTGCTCAAGTCCCGTAATCTACGCATACTCGATTTTTCCATTTTTCTTTATAACCGGCACAATGTTTGCCACCCATTCGAGGTATTTTGAAACGATCAGAAATTGGCATCCAACTCGTTTTTCTACTTCTTCTTTAATTTTTAAGGACCATTCTGGTTTTACTCTTCCGAAGTTTTTGTTTAACGGCCGAAATCCCTCTTTTAATGGTAATCGATGCTCCACTATACTTTTATCGATTCCAGTGCATATCATGGTAGGACCACGCAAACACGTCCATATATTCTCTTAACAATTGTATTAGTTTTTCTTTGACATCATCATCAATTTGGGTTCCAATATTTACTTCTTTCTTATTATCTTCTTGTCCCGGATTGATGACCTCAGCTTTTCTCCCGATGGGGCTGTATTGATTGCGCTTCTTTTTCTAGCAGCCTTTGCATGTTCGGAGAAATGGTCCCCTCCTCACTCGTCCGACTCAATCCATTCGTCCTCGGCTTTTGGATCTTCCGGGAGTTTTCAATCACGTACATGACCGTATGGGTTATACTTTGTTTTAGATTCCTTTATTAGATGTATGAGAGAGAAAAGAATGAAAGAGAAATGGAAAATGCCTTATTGTATTGATAAATGCAAATATTTACAAAACCCTTATTAACCAAAAATCTCGTGATCATGGGCAAGGATCACGAGGAGTACATCTAAGCTTTTGATATATTTTTATATATTTTTTTTTTGTATATATATTTTTTTTTAGATGACAAAAATGATGAGCCCTAAGTGCCGATCTTCCTTAACTCATCCTTCATTCGGGTTGTGATAGAGGCCGGTCGTCCACCTTTGGAGTAGATGCGTCAAAGGTAATCCATCCCGCATCTATTAAATCTTGGACCTTATGCTTTAAGGCCATGCAGCTTATCTACGTAATGTCCTGGAGCGTCCGAATGATAATTGCATTTTTCATTTGGCTTATACCATTCTCGGATAGGGTGGCTCCATCTTCTTGGGAGGGACGCGTACGAGGAGTTTAGCATCTATTAATTTTAACAAGCAGGCTTGCATAGGAAGTGGGTATCGGGGTGAACTTCCTTTCTCGACCTACGCGACTTGGTTTGCCGAGAGGAAAAAGAAGGATTGGCCAAGTTGATTGCATTTACAGCTCCCTCCTTCTTTTTCCAAAGCTCTTTTTAACGAATTGAGTAGAAGAGTTGGAGGAGTTCTCGTTGTGCAATTCTTCCGCTCTTCGTGCCTTGTTCTACTCTTTCTCCTATAATGACTACATCCGCGAAGAGTGTTGATGTGTTCCCTATCATTTTGTCATAATAGGGACCCGTCGTAGAATTGATGAACATGGATGTAGTCTCTTTATCTGGATAGAGGAGGTTCCACTTGTGCCGCCAATTCCCTCCATCTTTGGGCATATGCTTTGAAGGATTCATCGTCTTTCTTGCTTACTAGTTGTAGATCTCGCTTCTTTCAGGGGTCGATCAATATTGTATTTATATCGACGAAGAAAGGCATCTCGCTAGTGTGTCTCCAGTGTTTGGATTTGGCCCCCTTCTAGTTGCATATACCAGCTTTAAGGCCGATTCAGCCTAAACTCTCCCGAAAGCAATGGATCGGAGTTTCTCATTATCAAGATATGCAGCCATCTTACTAGCAGACATTGTAAGATGGCTTTTGGGACAAAGTTAACCCTATGTATTTTGGGAAGTCCGGAGTTTTGAACTTGTTAGGGAATTGGATATTTTTGACGAGACACATATCACCGCTTCTTTTATATCAAAGTTATGACCTTCCATGGCTCTCAGCCTTTCTTCAAGAGCAATGATTTGTTGTTTTGATATTTCAGAGCATGAATATGTACCGCTCTTGTGTCGAATGAACGTGCTCACTTTGAGGTTCCTCTTCTTCTTCTTGGTGAGAGGCTTGTCCATTCCGAGGATCCTCTCGATGAAGATTCTCGTTGGTGCATCATTTCTAGCATTTGAGCCATTTGCTCTTTCAGCGTAGTAAGCTCAGCGGTGAGCCTTCGGTTTTGCTCTTCTAGTTGTTCCATCTTTTTAGCTTTTTGAGCACGAGTGAGGACTCGGCGAAGACCAGCCACCTTCTAAATGATTTTGATGATTCTTATTATGACTTTTTATTTTAAATGATTAGCGTGGAATAAATATGCCCTAGGATGAATGTGTTTATGTATGAGAGGTTTTATTATAATGATGTTTATGCATACCTTTCTTAATGTATTGGTTTTCTCTCTTGGTTTTACCACTTATTGAATGATATGGTATGAATGATACGACTTTGCCAAAAATCTTTTGTAAAAGGGTATTTTTATGACCTTAATGTTTTTATATTTTTAGGGTTTTTTCATTATTTTATGATTTTTAGGGTTTTTCACTTTTTTGTTTGTTGTATGATTACCCTATACTAATGCATCAATACAAATGCAAGCAAACGTATGCACACACAATTCACACATCCACGAGCAGAGCCACGCTTATTTAATCACGAGGTAGGATTTTCCCGCGTAAACGTGCTTGGTTTAGGTGGTTCTAACTGTTCTCACCAGGCCAAAGGTCCCCAAGGTGCCCCCATTATAGGGACCTCTCAATCTCTCAATCCTCGGGTCATGCACTGAACTCCGTGGCGACATCCTTAGACCAAAAGAAGAGAGTTATCACCTTGAGTTGGTGGTTTTCCGACAACGGCAGTAGCCCCGTGTGCCAACTAACCGATCGTATCCGCCACCCACTCCCTATAGATATTCACTCTTGCCCCCGGCATAGAGGGACCGTTGTGTGCAAGGGTTTTTGTGTGCAATTTATATTTCAAACAATTTGCGTAAATAATCATACAACAGCTTATTAAAGCCATACAATAAAAAACATACGAAGGGTAAAGGCATAATTTCAAATCTTTACTTAGTTTGAATTTATCTCGTCACTAAATGGGATCAACTCTCTAGCTTCCCCACGGAGTCGCCATCCGTCGCCGCCGTCCCTTTCCGACGTCCGGGGGACGTCTTAGAAACGTTTATGCGAGCGGTCGCGAAAAGATGGTTTAGACTCGCGTATTTGTTTTAAAGGGTTTTCGAAAAGGGGTTCTTATGGAGTCGCCACCAATGTTTTGACCTTAAACATTGGAAAAGGAAAAATATTAATTTTAAGAAAAACCGCACTTGGCCATTATAACCAGAGTTGGGTAAGGGAGTTAGTTACGTGTGGGGAAGGTGTTAGCACCCCACAACGCCCTTTCGGGTTCCCTATGACAGATTAATTCATTTAAATAAAGACTACGAGAAATTACGCGATTACCCTATTTTATTACATAATATTAAATGGCTATCTACATGATTTTATTCTAAGTTACATACATAAAATGATGAATAAATCTAAATAAAGCAATAAAAGAGATATTAAAATAGCTATCTACATGATCCTATTCTACATGACATAATAAAGCTAAATAAAACAATAAAACAATAAATAAAACAATAAAAGAGAAGGGAATTGAAAAGAACCTCCGTAGCAAGCTTTATATTGAGAACCTCGAACCGTGAGGATGCGTTTTGGCAACCCCTCTCTCTACACGCCTCTCCTCACCAATACAAGATCGACTCTACTAAAAATTTAAAGAAGAATCAAATGCCGAATATAATTCCTTAACCGATTGTTACCTATTTAAGGCAATCTGAAAGATCATTCGAGAGAGAGAGAGAAGTAGACAAGTGCTCTAAAGTGTTTCGTAGCTCTCGGAGTGTCTCGTGGTGTCTGTGGTGTGAAAAAGTGGCAAATGAGCCTCCTATTTATAGTTTTTCGCAGCTGGCGCACTTCGGGACGCGCCGTCCGGGTTGGGATGGCCGTCCGGATCGGGATGGCCGTCCCAAATGGCAAAATAACGAAGGCCGAGACCCCTGTGGGCTTGGGACCCCCGTTGCGCTTGGGACCCCCGTTGCGTTTGGGACCCCCGTTGCGTTTGGGACCACCCGTTGCGTTTGGGACCACCTGCTGCGTTTGGGACCCCCGTTGCGTTTGGGACCCCCGTTGCGTTTGGGACCACCCGTTGCGTTTGGGACCACCCGTTGCGTTTGGGACCACCCGTTGCGTTTGGGACCCCGGAAGCTTTCCTTGCCGTTTTCGGACGTAGATTGATGCCGATGTGTGTCCATTGAAGCTTTATCTTCATATAGGAAGTGTTCTTGGCCTTCACTAAGATGCCGGCGAGCTTTATCTTTGTGTAGGAAGTCTCTTTAGTCTTTATTGTGTGAATGAGTGAACTCCGTCTTCTGTTGTGGGAGGTCCTTTCTCGGTTTTGGGAAGCCGGATGAACTCCATCCTCGGGCGAAGTTCTTCTGGCCTTTATTTTGAGAGGCCGGGCAAAATTAGGGGTCTACAAGTCTAGTATAACATGTTTAGTTGCTAAGGAAGAAAACCCTTGGTTATGGCATAAAAGAGCGGCTCATATAAACATGCATCATTTGAATAAATTGATATCAAAAGACTTAGTTATTGGATTGCCTAAATTGAAATTTGAAAAAGATAGATTGTGTGATGCATGCCAAAAAGGTAAACAAGTTAAATCATCATTTAAATCAAAGAATGTGATTTCCACTTCAAAACCCCTAGAATTATTACATTTAGATTTATTTGGACCTTCTAGGATAAAAAGCTTTGGTGGAAATTATTATGGACTTGTAATTGTTGATGATTACTCTAGGTACACTTGGACATTTTTCCTAACTATGAAAAGTGAAGCTTTTAAGGTCTTTAGAAAGTTTGCTAAACAAATACAAAATGAGAAAGACCTAAGAATTAAAGTTTTAAGAAGTGACCATGGTGGTGAGTTTCAAAATGAAAAGTTTGAGAATTATTGTGAGGAAAATGGTATATTACATAACTTTTCTCGCTCCTAGGACTCCCCAACAAAATGGTGTAGTTGAGAGGAAAAATAGGTCATTAGAGGAACTTGCAAGAACTATGTTAAATGAATCTAATGTTCCAAAATATTTTTGGGCTGATGCGGTTAGCACTCGCATGCTATGTTTTAAATAGAATGCTCATTAGGTCAATTATAAAATCAACTCCATATGAATTGTTTAATGGTAGAAAACCTAATGTTGCTCATTTAAAGATTTTTGGATGTTAATGTTTTGTGCTAAATAATGGAAAGGACAATCTAGGAAAATTTGACTCAAAAGCCGATGAGGGCATTTTTCTAGGTTATTCTTTAACTAGCAAGGCATATAGAGTGTTTAATAGGAGAACTTTGAATATAGAAGAATCTATACATGTTACCTTTGATGAGATTGTAGACCTTGGGGGAAATCCTCTTGAGTCAAATAAAAGACTTGTAGGTGATGATGAATATATAAGAGAGGCCCTTGATGAATTATACTTGGAAGATAATGTGCCTTCTCAAACTCCTCAATTAGCAAAAGAATGGCAATCACCTAGAGGACTCTCAATGGACAACATTATAGGGGACATCTCAAAAGGGGTAAGAACTAGAAATAATCGATTAAAACTGTCTGATATAGAGAGAATCAATGTATTTTCTTTTGTTATTGTCTTGATGTTATAATGGTTGAATGATTGTGAAATAAAATTTGATGTTTCTTTCATGCTATAATTGAGGGGGAGCTTTCTCTAACTTATGCATATTTTGAGGGGGAGCTCTTATGATTGATGTTGCAGAGTTATTTTTGATTATAATCAAAATAGGGGGAGAAAAATTTAAAGCCTATGATTCAATTTTAAATTTTATCTGGTATGTTTAATGTGTTTGTTAGCATGACAGATAAAACAGGTTATTACAAAGGGCTTTAAAAGAAAATTTTGATCATCATCAAAAAGGGGGAGATTGTTGACAATTCAAGGACTTGATGTTGCACTTGATGGATATGAAGAATGGATTTTGATGATGATCCAAGAACTAAAGACTTAGAATATTGAAGATTGAAGATTGGTGATAATTGTATTGTAATAACTCTGTTTTATTTAAGATTGAGTCTGTATTTTTAGAGTCTAAGATAGCCGGT
The DNA here is from genome assembly GCA_963425845.1 of Sphenostylis stenocarpa. Classification (NCBI taxonomy): domain Eukaryota; kingdom Viridiplantae; phylum Streptophyta; class Magnoliopsida; order Fabales; family Fabaceae; genus Sphenostylis; species Sphenostylis stenocarpa. The sequence continues at coordinate 22,535,940 of OY731401.1, read as the reverse complement.
ACATAGTCTGTAACTTAGAAGCTTCAAAAAGCTCAAATTTATCATTTAGGCTCGGCTTTAATCGATTATATAGGTAAATAATCGATTAAAACAGTGAGAAAACACTTTCTATACAAACTCACTGTTTTAATCGATTAAAACAGCAAAATAATCGATTGTTTTGTACTCGTTCCGTATGGATAATCGATTATTTCACCAAATAATCGATTATTCCGAGAGGTTTGGGTTCCGACGTATTTGGCTCTGTTTTAATCGATTATCACTCCAAATAATCGATTATTTCAACTGCTTTTTCATTTTAAATTTCAAATTAACCCTATTTTCGAAAACCCAATTACCAAGAACCCTAGTTTCGAAATCCCCAATTCCTAAACCCTAATTTCCCTACTTAAACTCTGCTTTGGCACTCGTAAAAAGAAGAACAACTCTTTCCATACAAAAGTTAAGTGTTGTGAGTGCCGGAGAACTGTTTGTTGCAAGGAAAGGGGGCTTTTGGAACCTGGTGTGAGGCTAGAAGCGATAAGAATCACTAAGTGGAGTTCTTAGTGGATTGTGTGTTGTGCCGTCTCTAGGGAAAGTCGTTCTTCATCTCTTGTGGATTTCAAGAGAGGTGTTTTTTGATCTTTATCTCGTTCATTTGTAATCTGTTTGTAACAATTTGTTCTTAGTGACAGCGTTAATCCTCTTTTGAGTGATTAGCAACTCGGACGTAGGGTCTTTTGATCCGAACCAAGTATAAACCTACCGTGTAATCTTCTCTACTCTTCTCTATTTACATTTACGCAGTTTTTAATCGGTAAAATTTGGGGAAAATTTTGAAAACCTAATTTTTATTAAAAATCCAATTCACCCCCCCTCTTGGTTTTTGTCCGACCACGCGAACATTCCGCTGCACGATTCTAACAAGTGGTATCAGAGCTTGCTTTGATAGTCATTCAAATATTTTCGAAAATGGCCGGACAAAATCAAACTTTTGCCGAAGGTGCGTCTATCAACAGCACCCCCACTTTTTGCGGGTCAAAATTATCCTTTTTGGAAGGTACGTATGCAAATATTTTTAGAGTCTCGTTGATAGAGGCGTTTGGGACACAATTTTAAACGGTCCATTTGTTCCTAAAATTACGGAGAACGGTGTTGACGTTCTTAAACCTATTTCTAGATGGACTGCGAAGAAAGTCGAAAAGCACAATTTGATGTTAGGGCTAGAAACATTATTTCATCTCGCTCTAACCCTTGATGAGTTTTATAGAATTTCAGCTTGTAAAAGTGCACAGGAAATGTGGGAAATGCTAAGGGTGACCCACGAAGGAACTGACGACGTCAAAAGAGCACGTAAAAATTCTTTAATCCAAGAATACGAGATGTTCCGGATGCAACCAGGCGAAACGATATTTGACGTACAGAAACGTTTCACTCATATCGTGAACCATCTCACCGGACTAGGTAAAATTTTTGACGTTGATGAATTAAATGTTAAAATTTTGAAATCTCTCGGATAGGAAATGGCAACCAAAGGTGACGGCCATCTCGGAGTCACAAAATCTTGCCACTATGTCTATGGCGGCGTTATTTGGAAAGCTTAGAGAGCATGAACTTGACCTTGGAAGACTAAATGAGGAAGAGGGTCAATATCAAAAGAAGAACCTAGCTTTCAAGACCGAGATTTCAAAAAGCAAAAATAAGAAAGAAGAAGAAGAAGACTCGAAATTGATGAAGAAGAGATGAGTCTTTTTATAAAGAAGTTCACCAAGATGATGAAAGCAAAAGGAAGACATCCTTTCAAAGGTAAGGGAAAGGTAAAAGAAAATTCTTCCGTTAATATAAAATGCTTTGGTTGTGGTGAAGCAGGGCATATGAAGACCGAATGCCCAAACAAGAAAAATGATGAACACAAGGGCAAAAAGCAATTCAAGAAGAAAGCATATATTGCTTGGGATGACAAGTGATTCAAATTCAGAATCAAGCGACTCGTAAATTGAAGCAAACATTTGCTTGATGGCAAATAACAACATTTCTTCGGATTTTGAGGTTAGTGATTCCGATTCATCCTCTAGTGAAGAAAATGACCATGATGAATTGCAAAATGCTTATAATGAGTTATTTACTGCATTTATGGATATGAAAAAAGAATATAAAGTTGTAAAGAAAAATCTAAGAAGATCCGAAAAGGAAAATGAGTCCTTAAAATTGAAAATTGCATGTTTAGAAGAAAAGGAGGTAGCTAATACGAAAATTGTATGCTTAGATGAGAATAAGGACTTAGGTTGTGCAAATTGTAAAGAGCATGAATATGACATAGATATTCTTAACCATTTGCTAGACAAAGAGGAAAAAGAAATTGATGATCTTAAGAAGCATGAAATGGTAATTGCTCAAAATAATGTAAATCAAAGAGTTCCTTTGAAAAAGAGTAAAACTAAAAAGAAAAGAGTATGGGTAGAAAAAGGAACTAGAGCATGTCATGTAAATAATGCATCTTATTCCATAGCTACATCAAAAGCATGTTTTTATTGCATGAAACAAGGTCACACTTCAAATAAGTGTAAAATCAAACATTTTGGTGTTCCTAAAGGAAAATATATTTGGGTTCCTATAGTTAAATGAACTATTTGTATCTTGTATTTATTCAAAGAAAATGGATCATTTAGTATGTTTTAAACAGAATGCTTAGTTAAAAACATTTTATCTTTTCTATTGCATGAAGGTTCTTCACTTAAAGATTTTTGCGAAAAGCCTCTAAAATTGTTTTAAACAACTAAAAACAAAGTTTTTTTACAAAAGCTTTCTTAAAACATGTTTTTAACTCGATGCAGCTTTGAAAGAACCAAATAAAATCACTTAGAATGTTCAAAGAAGTGTTTTTACAGTATTTTAATCGATACAACTTGTTTTTAATCGATTAAAACCATTTAGAACTCATTGTGATCGATCAGATTTTTATTATGAGCGGTCGAATCTTTTAAATCGATTAAAAACACGTTTCAATCGATTAAAATCACTTAAAGGGTCGGATGATCGATCAGAATCAAATTATAAGCGATTAGAATTCTTTTCAATCGATTAAAACACGTTTCAATCGATTAAAATCATTTAAAGGATCGGATGATCGATCGAATGCAATTATGACTGATCGAATCGCTTATGATCGATCGAATTTAGTTATGACCGATCGAACTCTTTTAATCGATTAAATCTCGTTTCAATCGATTAAAACAACTTAAAATTTTTTTCTACACTGCGTTTTAATCGATTAAAAGACGCTTTAACAGATTAAAACTGCACTTTTAACAGATTAAAAGAATCTTTTAAAAGATTAATTAAACCAACAGATTAATTAAAAGAAGTTTTGCAGTATTTAAATAGATTGTTATGTCTCTAACCCCAAGGACCCAAAAGTTGTGGGGACCTAAGTTTATATGTTCTTGTGTTGTAGGAAACTTCCAAATCAAAGAAGTTTATGTGGTATCTTGATAGTGGATGCTCAAAACATATGACTCGGAGATAAAACGAAATTTGTAAGTTTCAAAGCCAAAGAACAAGGATATGTGACTTATGGGGATAACAACAAAGGGAAGATTCTTGGAATTGGAAACATAGGTGGTGCAAACACATTGGAGATTAAGGATGTGCTTCTTGTTGATGGGCTAAAGCATAACCTTCTTAGCATAAGCCAATTGTGTGACAAAGGATTCAAGGTAACTTTTGAAAGCCAATTTTGCACCATACATTTAATAGATTCCGAAAAAGTAGAATTAAAAGGCATTAGGCATAACAATATATATTTGATTGATTTGGATTGTTTACATGAGTCTAGTATAACATGTTTAGTTGCTAAGGAAGAAAACCCTTGGTTATGGCATAAAAGAGCTGGCTCATATAAACATGCATCATTTGAATAAATTGATATCAAAAGACTTAGTTATTGGATTGCCTAAATTGAAATTTGAAAAAGATAGATTGTGTGATGCATGCCAAAAAGGTAAACAAGTTAAATCATCATTTAAATCAAAGAATGTGATTTCCACTTCAAAACCCCTAGAATTATTACATTTAGATTTATTTGGACCTTCTAGGATAAAAAGCTTTGGTGGAAATTATTATGGACTTGTAATTGTTGATGATTACTCTAGGTACACTTGGACATTTTTCCTAACTATGAAAAGTGAAGCTTTTAAGGTCTTTAGAAAGTTTGCTAAACAAATACAAAATGAGAAAGACCTAAGAATTAAAGTTTTAAGAAGTGACCATGGTGGTGAGTTTCAAAATGAAAAGTTTGAGAATTATTGTGAGGAAAATGGTATATTACATAACTTTTCTCGCTCCTAGGACTCCCCAACAAAATGGTGTAGTTGAGAGGAAAAATAGGTCATTAGAGGAACTTGCAAGAACTATGTTAAATGAATCTAATGTTCCAAAATATTTTTGGGCTGATGCGGTTAGCACCGCATGCTATGTTTTAAATAGAATGCTCATTAGGTCAATTATAAAATCAACTCCATATGAATTGTTTAATGGTAGAAAACCTAATGTTGCTCATTTAAAGATTTTTGGATGTAAATGTTTTGTGCTAAATAATGGAAAGGACAATCTAGGAAAATTTGACTCAAAAGCCGATGAGGGCATTTTTCTAGGTTATTCTTTAACTAGCAAGGCATATAGAGTGTTTAATAGGAGAACTTTGAATATAGAAGAATCTATACATGTTACCTTTGATGAGATTGTAGACCTTGGGGGAAATCCTCTTGAGTCAAATAAAAGACTTGTAGGTGATGATGAATATATAAGAGAGGCCCTTGATGAATTATACTTGGAAGATAATGTGCCTTCTCAAACTCCTCAATTAGCAAAAGAATGGCAATCACCTAGAGGACTCTCAATGGACAACATTATAGGGGACATCTCAAAAGGGGTAAGAACTAGAAATAATCGATTAAAACTGTCTGATATAGAGAGAATCAATGTATTTTCTTTTGTTATTGTCTTGATGTTATAATGGTTGAATGATTGTGAAATAAAATTTGATGTTTCTTTCATGATATAATTGAGGGGGAGCTTTCTCTAACTTATGCATATTTTGAGGGGGAGCTCTAATGATTGATGTTGCAGAGTTCTTTTTGATTATAATCAAAATAGGGGGAGAAAAATTTAAAGCCTATGATTCAATTTTAAATTTTATCTGGTATGTTTAATGTGTTTGTTAGTATGACAGATAAAACAGGTTATTACAAAGGGCTTTAAAAGAAAATTTTGATCATCATCAAAAAGGGGGAGATTGTTGACAATTCAAGGACTTGATGTTGCACTTGATGGATATGAAGAATGGATTTTGATGATGATCCAAGAACTAAAGACTTAGAATATTGAAGATTGAAGATTGGTGATAATTGTATTGTAATAACTCTGTTTTATTTAAGATTGAGTCTGTATTTTTAGAGTCTAAGATAGCTGGTACATAGTCTGTAACTTAGAAGCTTCAAAAAGCTAAAATTTATCATTTAGGCTCGGCTTTAATCGATTATATAGGTAAATAATCGATTAAAACAGTGAGAAAACACTTTCTATACAAACTCACTCGTTTTAATCGATTAAAACAACAAAATAATCGATTGTTTTGTACTCGTTCAGTACGGATAATCGATTATTTCACCAAATAATCGATTATTCCGAGAGGTTTGGGTTCCGACGTATTTGGCTTCGTTTTAATCGATTATCACTCCAAATAATCGATTATTTCGATCTGTTTTTCATTTTAAATTTCAAATTAACCCTATTTTCGAAAACCCAATTACCAAGAACCCTAGTTTCGAAATCCCCAATTCCTAAACCCTAATTTCCCTACTTAAACTCTGCTTTGGCACTCGGAAAAGAAGAACAACTCTTTCCATACAAAAGTTAAGTGTTGTGAGTGCCGTAGAACTGTTTGTTGCAAGGAAAGGGGGCTTTTGGAACCTGGTGTGAGGTTAGAAGCGATAAGAATCACTAAGTGGAGTTCTTAGTGGATTGTGTGTCTGTGCCGTCTCTAGGGAAAGCTGTTCTTCATCTCTTGTGGATTTCAAGAGAGGTGTTTTTTGATCTTTATCTCGTTCATTTGTAATCTGTTTGTAACAATTTGTTCTTAGTGACAGCGTTAATCCTCTTTTGAGTGATTAGCAATCGGACGTAGGGTCTTTTGATCCGAACCGAGTATAAACCTATTGTGTAATCTTCTCTACTCTTCTCTATTTACATTTACGCAGTTTTTAATCGGTAAAATTTGGGGAAAATTTTGAAAACCTAATTTTTATTAAAAATCCAATTCACCCCCCTCTTGGTTTTTGTCCGACCACGCGAACATTCGCTGCGCGATTCTAACAAGTGGTATCGAGCTTGCTTTGATAGTCATTCAAATATTTTCGAAAATGGCCGGACAAAATCAAACTTTTGCCGAAGGTGCGTCTATCAACAGCACCCCCACTTTTTGCGGGTCAAAATTATCCTTTTTGGAAGGTACGTATGCAAATATTTTTAGAGTCTCGTTGATAGAGGCGTTTGGGACACAATTTTAAACGGTCCATTTGTTCCTAAAATTACGGAGAACGGTGTTGACGTTCTTAAACCTATTTCTAGATGGACTGCGAAGAAAGTCGAAAAGCACAATTTGATGTTAGGGCTAGAAACATTATTTCATCTCGCTCTAACCCTTGATGAGTTTTATAGAATTTCGGTTTGTAAAAGTGCACAGGAAATGTGGGAAATGCTAAGGGTGACCCACAAAGGAACCGACGACGTCAAAAGAGCACGTAAAAATTCTTTAATCCAAGAATACGAGATGTTCCAGATGCAACCAGGCGAAACGATATTTGACGTACGAAACGTTTCACTCATATCGTGAACCATCTCACCGGACTAGGTAAAATTTTTGACGTTGATGAATTAAATGTTAAAATTTTGAAATCTCTCGGATAGGAAATGGCAACCAAAGGTGACGGCCATCTCGGAGTCACAAAATCTTGCCACTATGTCTATGGCGGCGTTATTTGGAAAGCTTAGAGAGCATGAACTTGACCTTGGAAGACTAAATGAGGAAGAGGGTCAATATCAAAAGAAGAACCTAGCTTTCAAGACCGAGATTTTAAAAAGCAAAAATAAGAAAGAAGAAGAAGAAGACTCCGAAATTGATGAAGAAGAGATGAGTCTTTTTATAAAGAAGTTCACCAAGATGATGAAAGCAAAAGGAAGACATCCTTTCAAAGGTAAGGGAAAGGTAAAAGAAAATTCTTCCGTTAATATAAAATGCTTTGGTTGTGGTGAAGCGGGGCATATGAAGACCGAATGCCCAAACAAGAAAAATGATGAACACAAGGGCAAAAAGCAATTCAAGAAGAAAGCATATATTGCTTGGGATGACGAGTGATTCAAATTCAGAATCAAGCGACTCGAAATTGAAGCAAACATTTGCTTGATGGCAAATAACAACATTTCTTCGGATTTTGAGGTTAGTGATTCCGATTCATCCTCTAGTGAAGAAAATGACCATGATGAATTGCAAAATGCTTATAATGAGTTATTTACTGCATTTATGGATATGAAAAAAGAATATAAAGTTGTAAAGAAAAATCTAAGAAGATCCGAAAAGGAAAATGAGTCCTTAAAATTGAAAATTGCATGTTTAGAAGAAAAGGAGGTAGCTAATACGAAAATTGTATGCTTAGATGAGAATAAGGACTTAGCTTGTGCAAATTGTAAAGAGCATGAATATGACATAGATATTCTTAACCATTTGCTAGACAAAGAGGAAAAAGAAATTGATGATCTTAAGAAGCATGAAATGGTAATTGCTCAAAATAATGTAAATCAAAGAGTTCCTTTGAAAAAGAGTAAAACTAAAAAGAAAAGAGTATGGGTAGAAAAAGGAACTAGAGCATGTCATGTAAATAATGCATCTTATTCCATAGCTACATCAAAAGCATGTTTTTATTGCATGAAACAAGGTCACACTTCAAATAAGTGTAAAATCAAACATTTTGGTGTTCCTAAAGGAAAATATATTTGGGTTCCTATAGTTAAATGAACTATTTGTATCTTGTATTTATTCAAAGAAAATGGATCATTTAGTATGTTTTAAACAGAATGCTTAGTTAAAAACATTTTATCTTTTCTATTGCATGAAGGTTCTTCACTTAAATATTTTTGCGAAAAGCCTCTAAAATTGTTTTAAACAACTAAAAACAAAGTTTTTTTACAAAAGCTTTCTTAAAACATGTTTTTAACCGATGCAGCTTTTGAAAGAACCAAATAAAATCACTTAGAATGTTCAAAGAAGTGTTTTTACAGTATTTTAATCGATACAACTTGTTTTTAATCGATTAAAACCATTTAGAACTCATTGTGATCGATCAGATTTTTATTATGAGCGGTCAGAATCTTTTAAATCGATTAAAAACACGTTTCAATCGATTAAAATCACTTAAAGGGTCGGGATGATCGATCAGAATCAAATTATAAGCGATTAGAATTCTTTTCAATCGATTAAAACACGTTTCAATCGATTAAAATCATTTAAAGGGTCGGGATGATCGATCGAATGCAATTATGACCGATCAGAATCGGTTATGATCGATCAGAATTTAGTTATGACCGATCAGAACTCTTTTAATCGATTAAATCTCGTTTCAATCGATTAAAACAACTTAAAATTTTTTTCTACACTGCGTTTTAATCGATTAAAAGACGTTTTAACAGATTAAAACTGCACTTTTAACAGATTAAAAGAATCTTTTAAAAGATTAATTAAACCAGCAGATTAATTAAAAGAAGTTTTGCAGTATTTAAATAGATTGTTATGTCTCTAACCCCAAGGACCCAAAAGTTGTGGGGACCTAAGTTTATATGTTCTTGTGTTGTAGGAAACTTCCAAATCAAAGAAGTTTATGTGGTATCTTGATAGTGGATGCTCAAAACATATGACTGGAGATAAAACGAAATTTGTAAGTTTCAAAGCCAAAGAACAAGGATATGTGACTTATGGGGATAACAACAAAGGGAAGATTCTCGGAATTGGAAACATAGGTGGTGCAAACACATTGGAGATTAAGGATGTGCTTCTTGTTGATGGGCTAAAGCATAACCTTCTTAGCATAAGCCAATTGTGTGACAAAGGATTCAAGGTAACTTTTGAAAGCCAATTTTGCACCATACATTTAATAGATTCGAAAAAGTAGAATTAAAAGGCATTAGGCATAACAATATATATTTGATTGATTTGGATTGTTTACATGAGTCTAGTATAACATGTTTAGTTGCTAAGGAAGAAAACCCTTGGTTATGGCATAAAAGAGCGGCTCATATAAACATGCATCATTTGAATAAATTGATATCAAAAGACTTAGTTATTGGATTGCCTAAATTGAAATTTGAAAAAGATAGATTGTGTGATGCATGCCAAAAAGGTAAACAAGTTAAATCATCATTTAAATCAAAGAATGTGATTTCCACTTCAAAACCCCTAGAATTATTACATTTAGATTTATTTGGACCTTCTAGGATAAAAAGCTTTGGTGGAAATTATTATGGACTTGTAATTGTTGATGATTACTCTAGGTACACTTGGACATTTTTCCTAACTATGAAAAGTGAAGCTTTTAAGGTCTTTAGAAAGTTTGCTAAACAAATACAAAATGAGAAAGACCTAAGAATTAAAGTTTTAAGAAGTGACCATGGTGGTGAGTTTCAAAATGAAAAGTTTGAGAATTATTGTGAGGAAAATGGTATATTACATAACTTTTCTGCTCCTAGGACTCCCCAACAAAATGGTGTAGTTGAGAGGAAAAATAGGTCATTAGAGGAACTTGCAAGAACTATGTTAAATGAATCTAATGTTCCAAAATATTTTTGGGCTGATGCGGTTAGCACTGCATGCTATGTTTTAAATAGAATGCTCATTAGGTCAATTATAAAATCAACTCCATATGAATTGTTTAATGGTAGAAAACCTAATGTTGCTCATTTAAAGATTTTTGGATGTAAATGTTTTGTGCTAAATAATGGAAAGGACAATCTAGGAAAATTTGACTCAAAAGCCGATGAGGGCATTTTTCTAGGTTATTCTTTAACTAGCAAGGCATATAGAGTGTTTAATAGGAGAACTTTGAATATAGAAGAATCTATACATGTTACCTTTGATGAGATTGTAGACCTTGGGGGAAATCCTCTTGAGTCAAATAAAAGACTTGTAGGTGATGATGAATATATAAGAGAGGCCCTTGATGAATTATACTTGGAAGATAATGTGCCTTCTCAAACTCCTCAATTAGCAAAAGAATGGCAATCACCTAGAGGACTCTCAATGGACAACATTATAGGGGACATCTCAAAAGGGGTAAGAACTAGAAATAATCGATTAAAATTGTCTGATATAGAGAGAATCAATGTATTTTCTTTTGTTATTGTCTTGATGTTGTAATGGTTGAATGATTGTGAAATAAAATTTGATGTTTCTTTCATGCTATAATTGAGGGGGAGCTTTCTCTAACTTATGCATATTTTGAGGGGGAGCTCTTATGATTGATGTTGCAGAGTTCTTTTTGATTATAATCAAAATAGGGGAGAAAAATTTAAAGCCTATGATTCAATTTTAAATTTTATCTGGTATGTTTAATGTGTTTGTTAGTATGACGAGATAAAACAGGTTATTACAAAGGGCTTTAAAAGAAAATTTTGATCATCATCAAAAAGGGGGAGATTGTTGACAATTCAAGGACTTGATGTTGCACTTGATGGATATGAAGAATGGATTTTGATGATGATCCAAGAACTAAAGACTTAGAATATTGAAGATTGAAGATTGGTGATAATTGTATTGTAATAACTCTGTTTTATTTAAGATTGAGTCTCGTATTTTTAGAGTCTAAGATAGCCGGTACATAGTCTCGTAACTTAGAAGCTTCAAAAAGCTCAAATTTATCATTTAGGCTTCGGCTTTAATCGATTATATAGGTAAATAATCGATTAAAACGAGTGAGAAAACACTTTCTATACAAACTCACTATTTTAATCGATTAAAACAGCAAAATAATCGATTGTTTTGTACTCGTTCAGTATGGATAATCGATTATTTCACCAAATAATCGATTATTCCAGAGAGGTTTGGGTTCGACGTATTTGGCTCTGTTTTAATCGATTATCACTCCAAATAATCGATTATTTCAATCTGTTTTTCATTTTAAATTTCAAATTAACCCTATTTTCGAAAACCCAATTACCAAGAACCTTAGTTTCGAAATCCCCAATTCCTAAACCCTAATTTCCCTACTTAAACTCTGCTTTGGCACTCGAAAAAGAAGAACAACTCTTTCCATACAAAAGTTAAGTGCTGTGAGTGCCAGAGAACTGTTTGTTGCAAGGAAAGGGGGCTTTTGGAACCTGGTGTGAGGCTAGAAGCGATAAGAATCACTAAGTGGAGTTCTTAGTGGATTGTGTGTTGTGCCGTCTCTAGGGAAAGCTGTTCTTCATCTCTTGTGGATTTCAAGAGAGGTGTTTTCTGATCTTTATCTGTTCATTTGTAATCTGTTTGTAACAATTTGTTCTTAGTGACAGCGTTAATCCTCTTTTGAGTGATTAGCAACTGGACGTAGGGTCTTTTGATCCGAACCAGTATAAACCTACTGTGTAATCTTCTCTACTCTTCTCTATTTACATTTACGCAGTTTTTAATCGGTAAAATTTGGGGAAAATTTTGAAAACCTAATTTTTATTAAAAATCCAATTCACCCCCCCTCTTGGTTTTTGTCCGACCACGCGAACATTCTGCTGCGCGATTCTAACATGAACCTTATTCCATAAGGCTCTGGTGAGTACCTACCCTCACCTGGTACGAGTCTGCATTTTGCTAAACTCTTGTGGGTACTTACTTCCGAGGTGCTCAACAACTGAACTATCCTCTAATAAAAGCAAGGTTTTCGCAACCCATTTCGTAAGGCTTTGGTGAGTATCTACCCCCACCTGGTACGAATCTGCATTTTGCTAGATTCTGATGAGTACCTACCCTCATCCGGTACAAACCTTATTTTATAAGGCTTTGGTGGGTACCTACCCCCACCTGGTATGAATCTACATTTTGCTAGATTCTGATGAGTACCTGCCCTCATCTGGTACAAACCTTATTTTATAAGGCTTTGGTGGGTATCTACCCCCACCTGGTATGAATCTGCATTTTGCTAGATTCTGATGAGTACCTACCCTCATCCGGTGTGAACCCTATTCTATAAGACTCTTGTGGGTACCTACCCCCACCTGGTACGAACCTTGTTCTACAAGGCTTTGGTGAGTACCTACCCTCACCTGATATGAGTTTGCATTTTGCTAAACTCTTGTGGGTATCTACCCGCACCTGGTATGAACCTCGTTTCGCAAGGTTCTTTTTGGGTACTTACTTCCGAGGTGCTCAACAACTGAACTATCCTCTAATAAAAGTAAGGTTTTTGCAACCAATTTTGTAATGCTCTGGTGAGTATCTACCCCACCTGATACGAATCTGCATTTTACTAGATTATGATGAGTACCTACCCTCATCCGGTACAAACTTTATTTTATAAGGCTCTGGTGGGTATCTATCCCCACCTGATATGAACCCTGTTTTGCAAGGCTCTGGTGAGTACCTACCCTCACCTGGTACGAATTTGCACTTTGCTAGATTCTGATGAGTACCTACCCTCATCCGGTACAAACCTTATTTTATAAGGCTCTGGTGGGTACCTACCCCCACCTGGTATGAATCTGCATTTTGCTAGATTCTGATGAGTACCTACTCTCATTCAGTACAAACCTTATTTTATAAGGCTCTGGTGGGTACCTACCCCCACCTGGTATGAATCTGCATTTTGCTAGATTTTGATGAGAACCTACCCTCATCTAGTACGAACCCTATTCTAAAAGGCTCTTGTGGGTACCTACCCCCACCTGGTACGAACCCTATTCTATAAGGCTCTTGTGGGTACTTACCCCCACCTGGTACGAACCCTATTCTATAAGGCTCTAGTGGGTACCTACCCCCACCTGGTACGAAACCTATTATATAAGGCTCGTGTGGGTACCTACCCCCACCTGGTATGAACCCTATTCTATAAGGCTCTGGTGGGTACCTACCCCCACCTGGTACAAACCCTATTCTATAAGGCTCTTGTGGGTACCTACCCCCACCTGGTACGAATCTGCATTTTGCTAGATTCTGATGGGTATCTTATCCTCATCTGGTACGAACCCTATTCTATAAGGCTCTTGGGATGCCCTTTTTTGGCATTCAATCTTTTGATGAGTGAAAACCCTCATCCGACTTTTGGAAATGTGTTGGCGGCTTACTATCTCTGATCATGCGCCCATTCCATGGGGAGTGATTGATTTTTCTTTTTGACTTTTCTGTTTCAGTCATCCGGTTTTACTGGGCATTTCTTTCTTTTTGACTTTTCTGTTTTAGTCATCCGGTTTTACCAGGGATTTCTTTGTTTTTAGCTTTTCTTGTTTAGCCATCCAGCTTTGCCGAGGATTCTTTGTTTTTGGCTTTTCCTTTTAGCCATCCGGTCTTGCCGGGGATTCTTTGTTTTTGGCTTTTCTTTTTAGCCATCCGGTCTTGCCAGGGATTCTTTGTTTTTGGCTTTTCTTTTTAGCCATCCGATCTTGCCGGGGTTTCTTTGTTTTTGGATTTTCTTTTTAGCCATCCGATCTTGTCGGAGATTCTTGTTTTGGCTTTTTTAGTTTAGCCATTCGGTTTTACTGATGATTTCTTGTTGATTGCCTCTTGTTTTAGGCAGGAATCCCCTGGGGATTTGTTGATTTTTGTTGATTGTGCCTCTTGATTTAGGCAAATGCTTCAGTAGTGGTGAATACTTTATGCTTTGGGCTTATATTGCCTCTTGCATAGGTTGATTTCCCATTTTTTGGGGATATTGGTGAAGCACTTGTTGGATTTGATGAAGACATATAGAGTTTATAGAGTTTAGTTTGTGGGTGTGTAGGTGAATAGGTTATAGGTTTAGAATTTAATCTGTTGATAGTTCAATAGATCTTGTAATAAGCGCCTTGAAATGATGCATCTCATTAAACTTATTTTTCTGCATGAAAAACCAACCTTTAAGCATTAAAAGAACAAAGTGAGTTTTTCAATCTGTTAAAAAGAAGTTTCAATCTGTTAAAATTACTTAACATAGAAAATGTTCATATACAGTCAAAATTTTAATTGATTGAATCGCAGAATCAACATGTTAAAATGTTTGTAATTATTTTTTCAATTAAAGATTGCGCATTTTCAATCTGTTAAAAACAAGATCAATCTGTTGAAACAGAGAGATGTTATTTTTTAATTTGGAGTATCTCAGAATTTCAATCTGTTGAAATATTTTTTAATCTGTTGAAATAGAGAGCTATCATTTTTTCTAAAACTGTTTCAATCCATTGAAAACTCGAATCAATCGATTGAATGAAGTTTTAAATAAAATCAATCGATTGAAACGTCATTTTAATCAATTGAAAAGAATTCTGATCGATCACAATTTGATTCTAATCGATCATAACTGGTTCTGATCGGTCATAAAGCTATTTTGATCGATCATAACTGATTCTGACCTGTTATATTATTATTCTGATCGATCATCTGTTACTCTAAATCAGTTTTAATCAATTCAGACAATCAGGTTCTCTTTTTTTATTCTATAAATACAGTTTTTGATTTGTCTATTGAAACATACAATTTGTGAAAACATTTGAGAGCAATCTTAGAGCTATCATATCCATGACTTTCTCTGTGCATTCAAAAACTGTTCATATCATAAGGTGCTTTGATCAAGATTGTTGTTCATCAAAGAGAGAAAGTTCTGAGTTAGAATTGCTTCTGGACTTCTATATTGTTAAAGCTACAGTCCAGGTTTATTCTTTTCATATTCTTGTATAAAGTGTGATTGTGTAGATTGGGTGTTGAATCTGCACGGGTTACAGTAACTGGATTTGGTTACTGGGTGGTTATTCAAGAATCTATCTTGTGGGTTTGTGAGATAGTTCTTGGGGTAGATTGGTGTAAATCTACTGGTTGTAATTTTCACTTGGAATTAGTGGAACTTGGCAGATTTGTCAAGAACTGGATGTAGCTCTGGGAAAGAGTGAACCAGTATAAACTTTTGTGTTGTATTTCTGCTTTCATCTCTTTTATTTCTTGTCTATATTCTTGCTGTGATTAAATCAAATCTACCTAATAGAAGAATTGAATAAAGATAAATCATTCTTCCAAAGAAAGTGTGTTTTGCGAAAAAGTTTTCTAAAGTTCAATTCACCCCCCCCCCCTCTTGAACTCAACCATTAATTCTTACAATTGGCTCTTTGCTTGCCTCTGAGTAGGCAGGGGCTTCATTGGAAGTGAAGGCTTTGCATTTCACTGGGGATATCCATATTGGGCATTTATAGGCAATTAACTCCCTGAGGATATGAATTTGTAGTTTGCCTTTGTCGTAGGCTCACTAGGGGTAGTTTTTCCTTTTGATGATCCATCGGGAATTTGATTGCTCTCCCGGGGATCTATTTTGACTTGCCCCCTAGGGAGGAATGGAGTTTTTGACTCCTTATTGGATGTTGTTATTTTGAGCTGGCTTTGCCTTTGCTCTTTTTCCGCTGGGGAATGGGTTTTTACCTTTTTCTCGCGATTTTATCTCTTTTTTCGCGATTTTGAAAATTTGGCTTTCTTAAATGTGTGCGTCTTTTTTATTTCTTTTATGCACACATGCTTTTTTATTATCTGCTAGGGATGAAGAGATTTTCTTCTTCTTTTTTTTCTCTTTTCTTTTTTAGCGATCCCGAGGAGTTTATTGGCTACTTGGGGATCCAACTTTGATTTGATTTTTATGACGGAGTCTTGGCTCCTGATTTAGTGAAGCTCTTTATTGAACTAGAGGATGGGAATTTTCTTGTTTTCCCTTTTGTAGATTTTTCTAAAATTTATTTGGCCTTTTTCTGTAGTGGCCTTTGTTGGGGAATGAAAGATTTTTCTTTTCTTTCTTTTTGTTGATCCCCTGAGGATATGGAGATCTTGACTCAATATTTTCTTTAGTTGATCTTTGTGTAGTCCTTATTCTCCTTTGGGGAAGTGGCGGAGATTCTGGATGAGTTTGCTTGATGACTCATGTGGCAATGAAACTGAGTCGCGAGGTAATCTTTTGTTTTGCCTTTGGAATAGGCAAGGATCGGCTTGGGGATGATCAAGCCTTTCCATTGGCTTTTCTACTTTGATGGCTTCCTTTTTCTTGAATGGAAGGATGTTGATTGAAGCTTCAAATGATTATGTTTGATGACTCATGTGGTGATGTTGAGTCATGGAGTAATATTTGTTTTGCCTTTGGAGTAGGCAAGGATTCGTTTGGGGATCATCGAGCCTTTCCATTGGCCTTTTTTTTTATGTACCTTCGTTTATTGGGGTAGAAGGAGAATGGTTGGAGCTATGGTTTTCTTGAAGCTCTTTATTCTGCTAGAATGGTTTTGATTTCGCCTTTTTCTTTCGCGATTTTGATTTTTATCGTGAGTTATTTGAAATCTGGCTTTTTAATATATCATGTGTGCCTTTTTATTATAATAATTTTTTGTACACATGGGCTTTTTGAAATGTAAACAGAAATAACAACTTTTATTTATTACTTCCCTTTTTCTCTTGGGTGATACATTCAAGCGTTTTTAAACTACTAGAAAATATCTAAAGACCTTCTAATCATCTGCTTTTGGGCTGGAATGAGAGGATGGTGCTGTCGAAGGGATGCGGCGGAGCATGCGGTGCTGGAACCTTGCTTGAGTCTGGACCAAATTTTCTATTTGGCGGTCCGTCCTATCTTGCCTCATGGTCAGTTGACTGAACTGCTGTCGCATGAACTGGAACTGCCCTTCCATGTAGGCGTGCTCATCATCTATACGTCGGTATAAGCCGGTGAAGTCTGGATCATATGATTGTTGTTGTGACTCCAAAGTCGCAGGGATATCCTGTGGTGCGTTGAAATCATGCATATCCAGTGAAAATGAGATTATGGGGTTTAAAATAAACCCTGATCCTTGTCTACTAAGGATGTTCATGTGGACCAATGTTTCTCCGTTAATCGGCTCTGGTTGGAGGCTAGTTGGGAGGTCTTCTCCGTCAGTACATCCCCAATATTCAGCTAAAGGGGTGAGAAAGGGAGCCATCATGATAGCTCCTGCTGAGCCGCGAGTTCCGTAATCCTTTACGGCTTTCAGGAAGGCGTATCCTAGGTTGCATCGATGCCCTTGATGCATACAATAGACAATAAAAAAGGTCAGCCAGTGTTACCTTTCCTTGACTCTCCTTCCGGCTATGTATGGTCCCAGCTAGCAATTTATGGCATATGCGGAGCGGAGGAGAGAAATCTGCCCCCTTCAGATGTGATGGCAAGGTATGAGTTCCAGTAACTTCTTTCCAGATGCTGGTGGTAGTGAGAGCAGCGAGTTTCTCGAGATATGCAGACCTATATTCTGGTGTTCTCGTGTCTGCTCGTTGGCAGAAACCCATTATGACATTAAAGTCATCCAGAAAAGTTGTCCGGTATGCCCTATCCATCCAATAGGAGGCGGCTTGAGTAGGTGGCACTCCGGGAGTCATGGAAGGCATCTCCACTAGATTGACAGAGGCAAGGAACTCCAGCGTAGCAGTATGGTGGATTCAAGCAGGTGGCTCACGAAACAGAAAGTCCCATCCTATGTTTTGGATGAACCTTCTAACATCTTGATCCCAGCCGAATGTAGTTAGGATTTCAAAATCCAAACGTAGCATGGGATGCCAGGAAAATTGTTGGATATTTGCCAACCTTTGTTGATGTGGTTCTGCCAGCAGAATGTTGGTGACAGGAGTTCCTCTAGCAGAGGTCCTGGTACGTTTTCTCCTGGATGAAGCCTCTCGACGTTCCATTGTATGTCTTACTCACTTAAGGATGCTAGAAGTGTGTAGAAAGGGAGGAGAAGCAAGATAGAATGCTTGGAATGGGGTACCAAGGCAAGGATCTGCGCCTAACATATATAGGAGGAGGCAGGAGGGTCGGGACGACCGTCTGGAGTTGGGACGGCCGTCTCACTTGAAAATTTACCCTTGGGACAGCCGTCTGGGGAGTGGGACGGCCGTCTCACTCAAAAATTGGCCTTGAGACGGGCGTCTCAAATGTGGGACGGGCATCCCACTTGGATTTGGCTGTTTGGGATGGTCGTCTCGACCCTTGGGACGGCTGTCTCGAGGTTTTCAAGTTGGTTTTCATGTTTTTTTATGAGAAGGAAGATAGGACTCCATTCATTGATGTTTTAATGCATGTAATGTTTCATGATATGCATCCTATGATCTATTTCAGTTAATATTTCGAATGTTTTAATTGATGTGCTTTGACTTCGGGTGCATTCTTGGTGTTGTACCTTTCTGTCATCATGTTTCTTGATCAACAAGCTTAGCTGTACCGATTTTCCGTCTTGGACTTTTCTTGCTATAGCCGAAGAGCAATCTTTTGTTCGTAGGGCAACTGCCATATAAATGCCTCCCTTCCTTTCCTTATGGATTTCAACCTTCCTATTGATCACTATATTTCCACATTCCCCTTATTACTTGAATGCTTTATAGTGAAATGGTCAAGAGAAGAGAAAGAAAAGGATTTATAACAAAGGCTTGTGTTTTAGAGGGATATTTTTGTAATAAAAGTTTCTGTAAGAATGGCTAGCCAAGGTTGGTCGGTGTTTTTAGGCTAGTTTAGACAAACGTTTTGTTCTTATAACGTGGCGTCTTTGTTTACTATTTATGGCGCCTTTTTGTGATTGATTAATTTTCCTAGGCCGCCCTTTCAGGTTTTCAGTCCAGGATGTTGTGCTATGTCCTAACTTTTGTCTAGGTTTCCTTTTTGTATTATTTTTAGGAATACCTAGCGGACTTTTCGTAACCCTAAATTTTGCCCAGGCTACCCTTTATTATTGTTCGGGTCTCCTGCCGGGTTTACCCTAACTTTTGTGCAGCCCCCTTTGTGGGTTTCCTGCCGGGTATTTTGCCCTTTTATTTTCTTGTCTTGGCCTTTGGCCTTGATGGGCTCTTCCTTTTTTGTATATATATATATATATATATATATATATATATATATATATTTTTGCACAACATTGTCGAAACTTGATTCAATCAAGATAGATTTTATTTGCGTTTCTAGCTAATCAATCATATTTGATTTTGCTTTGTGACGCTTTGATTGTTTTGACGCATTTGGAACAAAACGTCTATCTAAACCTTGTTTATTAAAAATGGGGTATAGATATATTTAGCAAGAAAAGAAGAAGATAGTAAGAATAGCATTCTTTTGTAATTTCGGGGAAATGTGTGCCCTAGAGATGCTCGGGGGCCGGGCATACCCCGAGGAGTGATCTCTAATAGTCACTAGGTTTACATCCCTTAGAATTGGAAGAAGGACACCTAATGACTAATGATACCCTTTGCGCTGATACCCCTCATTTTTGGAATATCGTCTTTGAGGGGTAAGACTTCCCTGTTTTCCGTATGGCTTGATCTTTTGTAGGGTCGTACCCTAAACCATACTTTAACGGATTATCTTTGAAATCTGGTGGCTCTTTTATTCCTTGAGCATTCTTTCCGAGCCCTTGTCCTGGGCGATATCCATATCTTTTCATCATATGGGCCACCTTTGTATTACTGGGAAGTCTTTCTATGTTAGCAATTTTGAGCGCTTGAAAAGATGTTTCAAGAGCCTCTTCAGTCGCATCCACATATCGTTGGACAGACGGTTTGCTAATTAAAAAGTCTTCTTCAGCTTGAACTGTGACGAGTTTATCATTTGTCCCAAACTTGACTTTTTGGTGGATCGTTGAAGGTATTGCCTTAGCGCTATGAATCCAAGGTCTACCAAGGAGACAACTATATGCTGGCGTGATATCCATCACGTGGAAGTCTATGTTAAAAATAGTAGGGCCAATTTGGATTGGTAGACTAATCTCTCCTACTACTTCACGTCTTGATCCATCAAAGGCTCGAACAATTGTATTACTCGGGCGCATGTGGGTTCCTTGCACTGTTATCTTGTCAAGTGTGCATTTAGGCATAACGTTTAAGGATGACCCATTATCCACAAGAACTTTGGAAATGAGATATTCCTTGCATTTGACAGAAATATGCAAGGGCTTGTTGTGATTTGATCCTTCTAAAGGGAGTTCTTCATTTGTGAAGGTAAGATGATCATTGGTTGTAATATTACCAATGATTCCTTTGAACTTGTCTTGGGATATTGCATGCGGAACAAATGATTCATTCAAAACCTTTAACAGTGCGTTTCGATGCGGTTCTGAACTCATTATTAGTGATAACAAAGTTATCTTTGTAGGAGTGCGATTGAGTTTATCAATGATGGAATACTCACTTTGTCTTATGTACTGGAGTAACTCATCTGTCTCTTCCTTGGATTCTTTTTCCTCTTCGGCCTTATTTTTTGTCTTATCTTTAGGAATATTATCTTGTAATTCCTTGGGAGAATATATTCTTCCGCTTCTAGTCATGCCCCCAATACCGGCTATGTTGGAGATATCTTGATTGATTGGTGATTCTTCTAAGTATCTCCAAGGTATAACTTTATTTGATGAATAAGGGAAAGGACGAGGCATGAATAAACGTAAAAGCATTATTGACTCTTCCCTTTTATCGATTGGAATGACCAACGATGCTTGTTTGTTATCATCTTTGGGTCTATCGACCGTTGTAGAGATTTTGATGACGAAAGGCTTCTTTCCATTTATTCTGATTTGTGGAAAGCACATCAATTATTCCTTTTTTTTATTATCTTTATTATTAAAATGAGGAGGGATGTATGAATGTATGCAACTTATGAATGCAATAGACAGTTTAAGGAAAATCCTTTTTATTTTAACTAGAAAGTGTTCATCCTTCTATACAATGCTTTGAAGCAAGTGTTGACAAAAACGGAGAAGCTTGAAGAATCCTATAGGTAAATTAGGCTTTCTTCGTAATTCATCTTCAGCTATTCTGACATGATTTCTGAGCGTCTTAATTTGCTCATGTACCACCTGGCTCATATCTTCACTATATCGACGAACCTCTTTTATCTTTTCTTCTTGATGAACGATCAAGGCATGCTGTTGGTCAGACCTCTCTATTACTTGGTCTCTTTCACGAAGTAATTGACCATATTGAGCTAATCTATCTCTTTCTTTATCATGTAGCTCATCCAGGCTTTCTCTGTATCTTTCACCGGTTTCCCACCACTTTTGTGCTTCTGACCGAGTTTCTGCTAGGTCATCTTGTATTAACTTGATTGTTTTTGCCTGTTCTGCAAGCGCACTCTCAAGATAAGTTATTTCGTCATTCATGTCCTGGAATAGACTATCTTGCTCAAGCCTCGGAATTTTCAGTGCTTGTTTAGTTTCTTCTTGATAGTCAGCACAATCATTCTTAAGGCGCTCTATTTCATGGTCCTTCTTTTTACATTGCCTTTTTAGACCATCTATTATAAGGGTTGCTTCTTGCTCTTTTTCTTCGAAAGCCCTTAACTGAGCTTCCATTACTTCTACCCTTTTATTTAAGGCATTGACCTGCAACTGTAGTTCTTCATTAACTAATGTTGTAGTGAATGTAGCAGATGGTTGGGGTATCCTTCTACTTTTCCTCCATTCCTCATATTCATGGGACGTAGATACCTAAACCTTTCCGAGTTCTTTATCTCCTATATAGACCGGTCTTTCCCATGCTTTCCGGACAGCGGATACTTCTTCAAAGCTATGGGAGTAATGGCATAGACTCAACCCTCTGAGCTCTTCTTGAGTTGGCATAGTCTGGGTTCTCATGAGTTGTCTCATAGCTATCTTGGGAGAGTAAGCTATACAACCCCTGAGGCCTAGTAGTGGTATGCTCAGGTAATCTCTGCATCGTATAAGAATATAACCGGGTCGGAACCAAGGGCAAACCCATGATACATGCTCTATGTTCCAATTTTCTAACTCGGTTTTCCATTCTAAAGCTTGATGATGCTGAAGAGGGATTTTTGCAAAACTTCTTAAAGGATCAGGGAATATGCCCATGTAGCTTGAAGCGTAGAAGTGAGTAATGCCCCATACATATAGTAATGAAGTACAACATATAAGTGTTTTCCCCTGTTTCTGTCGGCAAAAATCTATTGAAATCAGGGTATCAGCGAGAATTGCAGGTATAGGACTCTTAGAGTATACATCCCAGGCAAAGAATGCATCTATTGCAGCATGATCCACAACGTTCACATGAAATGGGAATAATATGATTCCGAACATTGCCAATGCTAGAGTTTTGTTGAAGGTAGACCAATCTTTCTTTTCGGCCAATGAGATTAAGTGGTCTTCTATTATTGACATTTTCCAACCTCGGATGTTCCCTTTTCTCTCTAGGATGGATTGATGAGGAGGCAATCGTATAATAGTAGCAACCTTGCTCACGACATCATATATTCCTGAGTAGACATAGACCCCGACTGACTGAGGCCATCTAACCATGAGTTCATATTCTTCTAAGGTTGGTACTAAATCGAACTGCGAAAACTCAAAGCAGTGTAGGTCAGGATTCCAGAAGTGGACCAATGCTCTAACAGAGATAGGACCGATGCTGATTTTTAGGAGGTCAAGAATCCTTCCATAAAATTTCTCAAAATTAGCACTGACCTCTGGCGGCATATATGTACACAACTGCCTTAACTTCTCTACACGACATAGAAGGATTTCCACTTTCTTTAACTGTCTATTACTGGATCCCTCCATTATCTAAAAGAAATGAAAATGCATGATATGAGGATGAGTCCTTGTAAATGCATGCATGCAAGTGTTTGTTTTTCTAAATATTATCATGTTTTATTCCTAATATGATACATGATAGTGCTTGGTTTTTTCTTGAAAAGAAAACTATCTATATGAATGTTTATGGATTTTGATGAAGAGAGTCCTATTTTCTTCTCTTATTATTTTTATGAACAAATGTTTTATGAATCATAAGACTTTTGTCAAGAATCTTTTTATTATAAAAGACATTTTTATGGGTTTTAATCATTTTTATGTTTTTTATGACCCTTTATCTCTTTTGTCGGTCAACGTGGCTACTTAGCTTACAAAGAACCTGAAACCAGGCTAGCTTAACTGAAGACTGTCCGAGATAAAGTTGGTTTATTCTTATCACTTTTATGGTTTTTAGGATTTTACTATTTTTTTGTCTGTTGTATGATTACCCTATGCTAATGCATCAATACAAATGCAGCAAACAAATGCACACACAATTCACTCATCCACGAGCAGAGCCACGCTATTTTCGAGGGGGGGTTTTCCTGCAGAAACGTGATTGGTTTAGGTGGTTCTAAACTGTTCTCACCAAGGCCAAAGGTCCCCAAGGTGCCCCCATTATAGGGACCTCTCAATCTCTCAGTCCTTGGGTCATGCACGGAACTCCGTGTTGACATCCTTGGACCAAAAGAAGTGAGTTATCACCTTGAGTTAGTGGTTTTCTGACAACAGTTGTAGCCCCGTGTGCCAACAAGCCGGTCATATCTACCACCCAGTCCCTATAGGTATTCACTCTTGCCCCTGGGTATAGAGGGACTGTAGTGTGCAAGGGTTTTTTTGTGCAATTTATATTTCAGACAATTTGCAGAAAATAATCATACAGCAGTTATTAAAGCCATACAATAAAACATACAGAAGAGGGTAAAGGCGTAATTTCAAATCTTTACTTAGTTTGAATTTATTCGTCACTAAATGAGATCAACTCTAGCTTCCCCAGTGGAGTCGCCATCTGTTGCCGCCGTCCGTTCTGACGTCTAGGGACATCTCGAACGTTTATGCGAGCGGTCGCGAAAAGATGGTTTAGACTCACGTTTTATTTTTAAATGTGTTCATTGCTTCCGAGGTGCTCAACAATTGAACTATCCTCTAATAAAAGCAAGATTTTCGAAAAGGGGTTCTTATGGAGTCGCCACTAATGTTTTGACTATAAACATTGGAAAAGGATAAAAAGGTGTTGATTTTAATAAAAACCAAACTTGGCCATTATAACCAGAGTTGGGTAAGGGAGTTAGTTACGTGTGGGGAAGGTGTTAGCACCCCACAACGCCCCTTTTGGGTTCCCTATGACGGATTAATTCATTAAGTAAAGATTACGAGAAATTATGCTATTACCCTATTTTATTTATACAATATTTAAAAATGGCTATCTACATGATCTTATTTTCTATTGCATACATAAAGCAATAAATAAAGCAATAAAGGAGAAGAGAAGTGAAAAGAACCTTCGTAGCAAGCTTTATATTGCAAATCTTTTAACTATGAGGATGCGTTTTGGCAATCCCCCGCTCTACAAAGACTTTCCTCCCCGAATACAAGATTGACTCTACTAAATTTTAAAGAAGAATCGAATGCTGGAATACAATTCCTTAACTGATTGTTACCTTTTTAGGCAATCGGAGAGTTCATTCGAAGTAGGGAGAGAAGACAAGTGTCTGAAGTGTGAAAAAGTGGCAAATGAGCCTCCTATTTATAATTTTCGTAGCCTGGCTGCTTGGGACGGCCGTCTGGGGCCTAGAAAACAGGGATGGGCATCTGGGGAAGCCGGGACGGGCGTTTGGGATTTGGGACGGCCGTCCCAAGCACCAAAATTGGCTGAGACGGCCGTCTGGCATGTGGGACGACTGTCTGGGCTTGCTAGGACGACTATCCCGACTTCTGGGATTGCCATCTTGACTGTTCTGGCCAGATTTTGTGTTCTAGGACCCCCGGGAAGCTTTCCTTTCTTTATTCGAAAGTCGATTGATGCCGACAGACATCCATCGAAGCTTTATCTTCAAATAGGAAGTCTTCTTGGCCTTTATTGAGAGGCCTAACAAAATTAGGGGTCTACAATATGAAAGGTTAAGTAATTTTCTCATATCAAAGGGCTATCAAAGAGGTTTGGTTGATAAGACTTTATTCCTAAAAAAATTAAATAATGATGTAATTCTAGTTCAAGTATACGTTGATGACATCATATTTGGAGCCACTAATGAGTCTTTATGTAAAGATTTTATCAAGGATATGCAGGGAGAATTGGAGATGTCTATGATGGGAGAACTCAACTACTTTCTTGGATTACAAGTTAAACAACTTCAAGGAGGAAGTTTTCTCCATCAATCTAAATACTACGCAGAGGTTTTAAAGAAATTTGAGATGCAGTATTACAAAGAAGCATCAACACCAATGTCCACCAATTGCTATCTTGATTCTGATGAAAAAGGAAAACAAGTAGATGAAACTAAATATAGAGGGCTTATTGGTTCTTTATTATATCTCACAGTAAGTAGACCTGACATTATGTTTAGTGTTTGTATGTGTGTCAGGTTTCAATCTGCACCACACTACTACAAAATATGTTTTCAACGTCGCCATTTAACGTCGGTTAAAGCTGAGCCGACGTTAAATACACTTTCAACGTCAGTTGGTTAAAAAACGATGTTGAAAGTTGAATGTTGGACACATTCTACGTCAGTTCTTAGTCAACCGATGTAGAAAGCACTTTCACGTCGGTTCTAGATGAACCGACGTTGAAAGTCTTTTAATTTACACTTTCCACGTCGGTTCTAGATGAACCAACGTTGAAAGTCTTTTAATTTACACATTCAACGTCGGTTCCTAGATGAACTGACGTTGAATGTGTTTTCACCCAAAAATTCTCTTAAGTTAAAGAATTGTCACCGACGGATTCGAACCCAAGTATTTTAGAGTTAAAAGTCGATACACCAACCACTAAACTACTGTAATTTTTTGATAATAATTTACAAATTAATTATATTTATATTCAAATAAATATATATCCGTATAAATATATATTTATTTATATATATTTTCTGGAAAGTGTTTTTACTTTTTTTCAGCCAAAAATTTACTTAAGTTAGAGAATTGTCACTGACAGGATTTGAACCCGAGTATTTTAGAGTTGAAAGTTGATACTCCAGCCACTAAACTACTGTAATTTTCTAATAATAACTTACAAATAAATTATATTTATATACAAATAAATATATATCCGTGTAAATATATATTTATTTATATATATTTTCTGGAAAGTTTTTTTATTTTTTTTACTCAAAAATTCACTTAAGTTAGAGAATTCTCACTGACAAGATTCAAATCCAGTATTTTAGAGTTGAAAATTGATACTCCAACCACTAAACTACTATAATTTTTTTATAATAATTTACAAATAAATTATATTTATATACAAATAAATATATATCCATGTAAATATATAAATATAGAATATATAAATACAAATATATTTATATATTTTGATATATTTATATATATTTATATATTTATATGTTGGATGTGAGGGCGCGTTCGAGGGTGAAAGTGAGATTGACTCTCGTTTGAGTGAAAATACGTTAAAACTCACGAAAATTCACTCGCTCAAGCCTCGCTTGAGCGAAAATTAGTATTTTTCGTTTGAGCGAATGATGCGTTTCCCAAATTTATTTTATATCATTATATAAATAAATTATAAATATTATATTTTGTCATTAAATTACAAACCCATATAAAGAGACCCGCTCACAAATTTGGCATCAAATTTTGAAAACCCACTCGACACACACTTTCACCTCCTTCGAGCGTGCCCTCACATCCAGACATATAAATATATAATTATATAAATATATCAAAATATATAAATATATTTGTATTTATATATTTATATATTTACACGGATATATATTTATTTGTATATAAATATAATTTATTTGTAAGTTACTATCAAAAAATTCGAGTAGTTTAGTGGTTGGAGTATCGACCTCCAATACTAAGGTACTAGGTTCAAATCCCATCGGTGACAAAAAATTAATTTGGTAATGCTCTAAACTTCAAAAAAATATGATAAATAATAAAAATATAATATAAAAGAGAGGGGGATTTCTGGATAAATAGAGAGGGGTTGGAAATAAATAAAAATTTTCGATTTGAAAGTCAGGACTTTCAACGTCAGTTCTATTTAACCGACGTTAGAAGTTAAAATTAGACTTTCCATGTCGGTTAAATAGAACGTCGGTTCTGGAACCGCCGTTGAAGGCCTTTCAGAACCGACGTGGAAAGCCTTATTTGTAGTAGTGCAAAAAGAATCTCATCTTACTGCTGCAAAAAGGATCCTCAAATATCTCAAAGGAACTTTAAATGTTGGGTTATGGTATCCTGGTGAGTCCAAACTAAATTTAATTGGATACTCTGACTCAGATTTTGCAGGGTGTAAGCTTGATAGGAAAAACACCAATGGCACTTATCATCTCCTTGGAAGCAGTCTAATCTCATGGCATAGTAAAAAATAATCATGTGTTGCCCTTTCTACAGCTGAAGCCGAGTACATTGCAACCAGAAGTTGTTGTGCTCAATCCCTCTAGCTCAAACAACAACTTGAGGATTATGGTTTAAGTCTCAGAAAAATCCCTCTTTTATGTGATAATACTAGTGCCATTATATTAACTAAAAATCCAATTCAACATTCTAGGACAAAACATATAGAAATTAGACATCATTTCATTAGAGATCATGTTTTGAAAGGTGATTGTGAAATTTTCTTTATAGAAATTGAAAAACAATTAGCAGATATTTTTACAAAACCTCTTGCTCGTGATCGATTTTACAAAATCTGCACTGAATTAGGCATTTTAGATGCATCCAACATCACTTAATTTTCAAAATCTGGTTATTTTAATCGTTAAAAACAAGCTTTAATCGATTAAAAGCACTTATACAAAATTTTTAATACTATTTTAATCGATTAAATGTCGATTTAATCGATTAAATGAACTTAAGTTTCTAGATTTCTAATTTCATAACTGTTTTAATCAATTAAAACAATATTTTAATCGATTAAAAACAGTAACCAGAACATTTTAATCGATTTTGTCCTGTTTTTAATCGATTATTACCCTGGAAAGAAAATTAAAGGCTTTAGTTAATGACTGTTCTTGTAACATGCTACTAAAGCATGATTCCCTTATCTTTACACGTATCTATTGCATTCATTACAAACGTGTTAATGAAGATAAGTTTGAATCAACTTTAATTGGTATTTCAATAAGTAATACATCTTGTTGATATCATGATTTCTTATAATACTGGGTTCAAAATAAATTTTGTTACATGTCATACATATTTTACTCCTCTATTCCCTATTTTTGATGAAGTCAAAGGGGGAGAAATAATGGTGTTTTTATTCTCACTATTTTAGGGGGAGTAGTAATATAGGGGAAGAAATGATTAATGTTTTGAATACTCACTAATCTATATATTCAAGTGACTTCTTCTGCATAGATATTATTCAAAGAGGTGTTTGTCTTCATCAAATAGGGGGAGACTGAAAGTGATGAAGATCTTATTGAATAATTTAAAACAAAGATCTTGTTGATTTGATGAAGTCAAAATGAAGTCAAAGGCTGATGAAGTCAAAATGAAGTCAAAGGCTATTCTGTTGCAGTCAAAGGTCACTTAGATAAAAGGGTAGAGTGATTAGTGAGTCTGCATCTTTACTTAGGTATAATCATTCTTATCTCTCTGTTGCATGAGGTTTCTTCATTTTAAAAGATTTTGCAAATGCCTCTAAAACGTGTTTAAACTGTTAAAAACAAAGTATTTTGTTAAATGGTTTTTAAGTAACTGTTTTAACTGATATTATATGAGCTTTATCAGTTAAAATGTTCTTAACACTTTTGTAACAGGTTTTTAACTGATATGTTTTCGAAATAATCGATTGTTTTCTTTAGAAGAGTTTTTGAAAACCTTCTGCCAGTATTTTAACTGATGTAGAATTGAAATAATCGATGAAAATGACTTAAGTTGTTTTGAAAAGTGTTCTGGCAGAATTTTAATCGATACAAACTCGAAATAATCGATTAAAATAACTTGAAGTATTTTGAAAGATGTTCTTTCAGTATTTTAATCAATACAAACTCAAAATAATCGATTAAAATAACTTGAAGTACTTTGAAAGATGTTCTGTCAGTATTTTAATCGATACAAATGCGAAATAATCGATTAAAACAACTAAGAGATTTTTTTCAGAATGTTTTAATCGATTAAAACAAGTATGTTATCAGTTAAAATCACTTAGAAAGGTTTATGAAAACTTTTGGCAGTATTTTAATCGATTAAAAGACGAAATAATCAATTAAAACAATTTGAAGGATTTTTTACAAAGTGTTTTAATTGATATAAACATTGTCGTATCAGTTAAAACAAATTTGGAAAATGATCAAGAACATTTTAACAGATTAAAAGAAGTTTTAACAGATTAAAACAAGACTTTTAACAGATTAAAAGGTTATTTTAACAGATTAATTAAACTAACAGTTTGGAAAATCTTCTATATAAACAGAATTGCTTGAATATTTTAAAACACATCTTTTGGAAATCAATCAAGCAATCATAAGTGCTACTTTCAAGAGAGAATCGCGCAAGTTTTGTGAAGTTCTTAGAAGTTCTTTCTTGAGGTAATTTTTGCATTCTTTTGGTGAAGAAACTTATTCTGCAGAGCTACATTAACCTGGTTTGGGTGTTCTAGTTTCTTCTCTATGTTTCTTTACTTTTCTTTTCTATATTGTGGGTGCCTGGAAGTGTGGGCACTGGTTTCTGTGGCTGGAATTTGGCTGCAGGGTTGTTCAAGAACTGAAAATTGGTTCTTGGTGAAGGTTTAGGTGCAAGGACTGGAATTTTGGTTCTTGTGGTAGATTGAGTGTGTGATTGAAGTTGTAATCTGTAAAATGTTCAATCTAGTGGAACTCAGCTGGAATTTGGCTGGGAACTGGATGTAGCCCTGGGATTGGGTGAACCAGTATAAATCTTGGTTGTATCTTTCTAAACCTTTCTCTTTTTAATTCGGTTGCTGCCTTTATTCTGTTTGATTGTTTTGTTTGATTCAAGAATTGATCAGAACTCTTAATCTTTGAAATAGATAATCTGTAAATTGCAAAAATATTTCGAAGATCAATTCACCCCCTCTCTTGATCTCAACCTACTTTTCTAACAATAACATCATTTGTGGTACAATTATCTAAGGTGATAGTGGACAACTCTGTTTTAATTTTCCAATCCATTAAGCAATAAACTAAAGCATTACAAAATCTATCAATTGTGTGAAGAACTGGAACACAAATGAACCTAACATAATAACATTTTCATAATCAAAAGCAATCTTTTTATCATACAAAAATAAAAATAAAAATTATATAAAATATGATTAGAAAAGTTATTTGTTACCTTAAAATGTGATTCTATAAGTTCCAAGAGTCATCAATATAATGGATAGTAATAACCATATGTGTCTTTTGTTGATTACTCAAAGTTCACATGTCTGATGTCATAATCATTCTTTCTTTGTGGCTATCCAATAACTTCAAAATTATTGATCTCTCAGAATTAGACATTGAATATTTATTTTTAAATAATATTTCTAGAAGGAACCCGAAATATCTGGTTGGTGGAGAATACATTTTATCAATAATTTTATTAGTGTAGTTTTAGCTTAGTTTTTATGAATAGGAAATAAATATCTCTATATATAATTTATTGCATCAATTGTACATTTCAACCAAATTATTTATTTATTATTTTGCAGAAATGATAAATTATATAAAATATGAAGCTTTGTTCTAAAAAATCTACTTAGTGCATGAGGATTCGCTCAACGAACACTAGTTAGAGAGTTCATCCTAGAATTTAGCAATCCGCTAAGCGAAGTGTCAACCTTTTGGAATCAAATTTTGTGATTGATTCACCGATTAAAACTTGTTTCCTATGGTTTAGATTTAGTTGTTAATGATCCTAACTAGTTATAATCTATTACAATCAATGTAATTGAGGTTATTTGCTTGAATATCTCATTTTATATAAGAAATCAATTTTTAGGTTTAAGTGATTGCTTGATTTATGAATTGAGTTGTGTTTACTTATTCCAATTGGATTATGATCGATTGGAATTGTTATGAGTTTGTTCTTGTAATTACAAGGCAAATTCTTGAAATCAATGATAATCATATGAACAAGTTGATGATTGGAGAACCAATCTTTGTTTGCTATTTTTTCCACACAATTTTGTCTCATTGGTTTAATTTTTGTTTATAATGTTTCTCAGTATTCTACAACATTTAAATGCTTTTGTGGATAAAGCTTTACTATAGTTCTTTACTGCATTTGATTTATAGCTTTGTATAATAGGTTTAATGCTTCACCCTTACAATTCATTGCACTTTATAGCTTTTTTTAATGTTTTCTTAGTTTAGGTCTATGATTATTTCCTTTATTGTTTTATTAGATTAGTTTATTGTTTACATAGGAAATTTGTTCTACTTTTTTTAATTTACATTTCTTGCATCCAAATTCATAAAATCTCATTCATTCCTAGCATTTGATTATTTAAAATAAAGATTTGCATAAAACTTAGCAATCTCCTCGAGAACACGACTTAGATCAGCCCTATAACTGCATTATTTTTATTGCAAAATTCTTTGATGACATCTAGGCGTAAGATTTCATTAATCAGCTGGAGAGCATATAAGTATCGTTTGAAATCAACATGACCTACAATTGAAAGAAAATATCCATTGATGTAAAATAAAGTAAGGTGCGAAATTTTAATATGATAAGGTGCATAATTTTAAGCAATAAAGTAAGCAAACCCAAGGAAAATTTCCACTGGACATTAAGATAGTTGCCTATCTAGATGTGAAGGTTCATTTCCAAGGATTATGGAGGGAGGAGGAGATGGAATGAAACTTGAAAAGAATAAAGACAAGGGCTGGAAAATGGACCAGCCCCTTGGATAAATAAATGGAGTGAAATAATAAAGAAGAAAAGATGAAGAGAAGAGAAGTATGGTGGTGGTGGAGTGTTGGCACACCACTAGGGGATGAGTCACCCTAGATAAGTGGTGGTTGTTGCCACTTGAACCAAGGTTCAAGATAAGACACACAAAGAGATGGAACACTCTAAGAAACCTCACAAACTTTTCATAAATGTTCAACCTAATTACATGAGGGGAAACCTTCTACTTATAGGCTTTTGGGGGAGGGACCTAGATGGAATTACAAAAGGAGACATAAACTTAACCTAAACCTAAAGGTGTTAAGTGGTAAAAAGTTGATATAATTATACTTTGAATTGTTATGAAATCACTTAACTTATGTTAATTATAATCTATTTTTCTCCCAATATAGGATGAATTCGAGAATACCTTGATACAAGAGCAAAGATCATAATTGTGAAGTAATTGAAGAAAAATTGAAAGAAAGAAGAGTGCTTAAGCAAATGAATGATGCGAGACCCGACCCAAATTATCTTATAAAAAGATAAGATGTGTTTTGAGAAAGAAAGCAGTTTTGGGGGAGAAGAGGCACGACTACTGCTAGGGTTTCGTCCAATCTTCATCAATTCTTCACTTCTTCCTTATTTGGAGCATTGTAATGGCCAATATGAGTGGCTAACTTCATTCTCTTAGGATTTGGTGCACTTCCTTTGAACTCTTTTGTATCATGGTGATATTTTGAGATATTAATCTATGCTTTGATGTTGTTATTCTTATCCTTTATGCTTTGGAATGATTTATTCTTGATGTTTGAGGTATGATTGGAAAATATATCTTGAACCCTAGATCACAGTGAGAATATTTTTTACGTTAATTTCCATGAATGGAATGAATGTATCAATTTCTTAACACCCTAACCCTAATGCTAGAAAATCTCTTAATTGTGTGAGGAATCAACATTTATTAGGTTTTCTTATGAATTTCATGTGTGAGGAATCAACATGGATGATTTGAGTAGGTGGAATAAACATTGCTAGGTTAATTAACGTTCTTAATTGACATAGCCATTACAAAAGAGGGATAAGGGAGGAAGTCAATCCTAAGTGCCTTTAATTGATATTTTCTCAACAATTTACATTTCTTTGTCATTTAATTTTAATTCAACTCTTTATGCAAAACCTATTCTATTTTAATCTACTTAGTAAGCATATAATTAGGAATTTCCATTGAAATCGTTCCTCGTGGGATCGACTTTTATTTAATCGAAATACTATACTGCGATTGATAATTTTGGTACGCTTGCCAATAATTCAACAAGTATTTCTGACGCCGTTGCTGGGGATGGTGTTCTTTGAGAATTCTTTATTTAGCTTATTGAGTATTTTATTTTTCTGTTTTTGTTTTATTTTTCAGTTTTAGTTTTTGGCTTGTGCTAATTTGTGCTTGAGTTATTTATGCATTTAAGAGGACATGTATCATCAGAGCAGTTAGAATTTAATCTGGAGATTGAAAAAATTGCTCGGAGGAACCGGGGTAGAAGAAGAAGGGAAACTCAAGAACAAGCCACAGGAGAATCTGTTAACTCTTCTTACACACTTAATTTACCAGACTCAATTATAGAATACATGGAAGAAGACGGAGCAAATATGAATCCAAATCCAAATCCAAATCCAAATCAAAATCCAGATTCAAATCCGCCTAGAAGAACTCTCAGAAACTATGCTATGCAGCAAGGTCCAAGACACTTTTCCAGCATTGCCATACTGGATGTTAAAACATT
This sequence comes from Sphenostylis stenocarpa, assembly GCA_963425845.1. Lineage (NCBI taxonomy): Eukaryota > Viridiplantae > Streptophyta > Magnoliopsida > Fabales > Fabaceae > Sphenostylis > Sphenostylis stenocarpa. The sequence continues at coordinate 22,502,335 of OY731401.1, read as the reverse complement.
GCAAATGAATCCAGCTTTCTTAAGCTTGATTAGTGCCCATCAAATCATTGGATTGGATCATGAAGACCCTTATATTCATTTGTTTACTTTTTATGAGTTGATTGGTACCATGGGATTTAGAGCAATAAATCTTGAATCTGCATATTTGAGATTATTTCCTTTTTCTTTGGCAGGTAGGGCAAAGGAATGGCTGAAGGCACATCCTAATCAGAGTTTGACTAATTGGAGTAGCGTAGAAGAGAACTTTCTGAACAAATTTTTCCCACCATCTCGCTACATCAAAGCAAAATCCGACATCACTTCTTTCAGACAAAGAGCAGATGAACATTTTTGTGAAGCATGAGAGAAATTTAAATAACTGTTGAAAAGATGCCCAAATCATGGATTTGATGACATTGCGTAGTTGAATATTTTCTATACTGGCTTGCGACATGATACAAAGATGCTATTAGAGGCTGCAGCAGAAGAATCTATGTTAGATGTAAAAATTGAACATGCCACAAGAATTATTGATGCACTAGCATTCACAGACCAACAGACCCAACATGATAGACATCCATTTCAAAGAAAGGGAGTACTTGAACTTAGCACCTCAGATGCTATCTTAGCCCAGAATAAACTTTTGACCCAACAAATTGAAGCATTGAACCAGAAAATAGATAAATTACCTTAGCAAATGCACACAGTACAATCCATTCCTAATCAACAGATGAGTTGTGATGTGTGAGGAGGTGATCATGCAAATGAACAATGCTCTTATCAATGCAACCTACAACAAGAAGAAGCTAATTATATGGGTGCTCAAGGTAGTAGTCAAGATAGACAAGGTAATTTCCCTAATTCTGACAATTATCAGAATAATTTTTCACAAGTATGGAGAGGGAATCAGAATTAGAATCAGAATCAGAATTTTGGGTTGAAACAAGGTGCGAATTTATCCAATAAACCATCTCTATATCAACAACAGTCATATCAGCAACCTCCATATCAACAGCAACAACATTATCCTTCAATGCTTGACAGAATGAGTAAATTGGAGGATACTTTAGAAAAATTCATGCAAAGCACTATGGCTAATCAGAAAAATACTGAGGCTTCATTCAGAAATTTAGAAACCCAGATGGGCCAATTGGCTAAACAATTATCTGAGCAGCAACAAGGAGGATAGTTTTCAGCTAACACACAAACCAACCCCAGGGAGCAATGCAATTAAATAACTACAAGAAGTGGAAAAGTTGTAGATAAGGGGATTGGTGACAAAATAGTTGTTGAAGAAGAAGTTCTGGTAAAAGAAGATGAAGAGCAAGAAGAGGAGAGTAAGAAAGAAAGACAAAAGAACAATGAAGAGGGAGAGAAAAAGAAAAAGAAAAAGGAGGGAGTAAAAAATCATTTGTAAAGAAATTACCGTATCCCAAAGCTCCTTCACAGATAGATAAAGAAAGACAGTTTGCAAGATTCATGGATAAGTTCAATCAATTGCAAATTAATATACCATTTGTGGAAGTTATGGAGCAAATGCCAACATATGCCAAATTCATGAAAGAGTTGTTAACTAAGAAAAGGAGATTTACTGCAGAAACAGTGGAGCTAGAAGCAGGATGCAGCACTATAATTCAAAAATCATTGCCTCAAAAGTCCAAGGATCCTGGCAGTTTCACTATACCAGTCACAATTGGGACATTATAAGTAGGTAAGTCATTACTTGAATTGGGTGCTAGTATAAATCTAATGTCTTTGTCTATGCTTAAAAGAATAGGAGACTTGGAAGTAAAGCCTACTAGAATGACACTACAGTTAACTGACAGTTCTCTAAAATTCCCTTATGGTGTTGTGGAGGATGTTTTGGTCAGAGTTGATAAAATTATGTTTCCAGTTGATTTTGTTCTGATGCATATGGAGGAAGACACTGAAGTTCCTCTTATACTGGGAAGACCTTTCATGAAGACAACAAAAGTAATTATAGATGTTGACATGGACAAGTTGAAAATTAGAAGTGAAGATGATGAAGTTAATTTTAATCTATTTGAAGTTGTACAACAATCGGAAGACAAGAAAGATTACCTCAGAATAGATACTTTGGAGGAATTACCCATCTCAACACAAAAAACAAGATTACAAGCTTGTTACACAACCCCAAAGACATCTCAATTTGACTATGAAGGAAGTTGTTCAAAGAAAGGTACTGAAACCTCCTGAAGCAAGTATGATTTATCCAATATCTGACAGTTGTAAGGTTATTCGCAATGATAAAGGATGGTGGGACTGTCATCTATGGGGATAACAACAGAGGAAGAATTATTGGAGTAGGTGACATTAAATGCACAAAATCAGGTATTATTAACAATCTACTGTATGTTGAAGGTTTAAAACATAATTTGATCAACATTTGTCAGCTATGTGACAAAGGTCACTGTCGCCACCGTCAAAAGAGGCGGTCGGAGCGACGCAATGGTTCTGACTTCCGCTTTCGCGTTTTAAAGGGGTGGTATTACAACACCTTTAGGTTGTCCGATAATCGGGCTAGACCTAAGGGCGAGGTTTTCGAAAGGGAGCTTTTAGGTTGTCCAATAATCGGGTTGAACCTAAAAGCAAGGTTTTCGAAGAGGGTTCTAATGGAGTCACCACCGACATTTTTACTGAAAACGTCAGAAAAAGAAGGCGTTGGTTTTTAAGAAAAACCAACTTTGGCCATTATAACCAGAGTTGGGTAAGGGAGTTAGTTACGTGTGGGGAAGGTATTAGCACTCCCATAACGCCCCTTTCGGGTTCCCTATGATGGGCCAGTTATTTCATAAATAAATTTAAAAATGACGCTTTTACCTTTTTATTTGCAGAATTAAAAGATAATGACTACATGGCCCTAATAGCTAATGCACATATAAATGACAAAGCGATAAAAGAGAGGGAGAGAGTGAAGAAACCTCTAGAGCAAGCTTTGATTAACTCTCTTAAAAAAAGGACGCGTTTTGGCAGCCCTTCGCTCTACAACGTCAACTTTTCTCTCTTACCACGCTATAAAAACTCTCTAAGAACACTCAGAAAACTCCGAAAATGCTTCGGAGGGGCTCTAAGAGAAGAATTTTAAGAAATGCTAGAAGGAAAGATGGAAGAACTGTGTGAAAAGAAGGGGGGAGCTCCCTCCTTTTATAGGGATACGCGCCTGTCAGGTCGAGACCGCCGTCTTGCCAATCGGGACGGCGGTCTCGCCTTTGGCAAATGGCGAGATGACCGTCTCGCCATTCGGGACGACGGTATCAATTTGACAAATGGCGAGAAGGCCGTCTCGTCAAACGGGAAGGTGGTCTCGCCATGGCAAGTGGCGAGATGGGCGTCTCGCCAAATGAGACGGTTGTCTCACCCTTGCTAATGGAGAGACGACGGTCTCAATAAGCGAGATGACGGTCTCGACCTTTCAGGTGGAAATCCTTATTTTTTTCCGCACAAAAAGCCTTCCTACTCTAATATGGGGCCTAAAAGTCTACCCTAAGGACCTTTTAGGACTTTCCCATCTTTGAATTGGAGGTCTTCTGCTCTTTACTTTGCGACCAGACAAGATTTGGGGTCTATAGCTGTCCCTCCTTTACTCGGCCAATTGACTATGGGCTTTTGCGTCATAAAGTCAATTGACAGGTAAATGAGTTAACCCTCTTGTCCGGTTATCCTCCGGATGCTCCTTTGATGCGGTAGCTGACCCTCGGGATGATTAATGTAGTCTAGTACTATCTTCAGGATGCTTCCTTGCTGCAGAGGCTGACCCGTCGGATGATATTTTGGTGACGCTTCAGGATGCTCCTTTGATGCGGTAGCTGAACCTTCGGCTGATAGAGATTTTCTTTTGGGATGCTGCTTTGATGCAGTAGTTGACCCCTTAGGTGGTGGTTAGTTGTATCCTTTGGATACCCTTTTGCAACAGGGCTGATCCTTGGATGCGGTGGCGACTTACTATTCTAGCCCATGCACCGAGTGAGAAACCTTAGGATGCTCCTCTGATGCGGTAGCTGACCCCTTAGTTGATGAGTGTGAACCTTCATCAGGTTAGGTGCCTCAGGATGCTCCTTCGATGCGGTAGCTGACCCTTCGGCTGTGGTGGCGGCTTACTGATTTCAATCATGCGCCGGTTGATAATTGTTTTCTTCTGGTAGAGTCCTCCGGTGTGTCGGGGATCTTTTGATTTTTGACTATTCTGATAGTCATCCAGATTGTTGGTTGTTGGGGACTCTTTATTCAATGCTTCCAAGGTGAACAAGAATCCTTTGGGGATTTGTTGATTTAGATGGTGCCTCTGAGTAGGCTAATCCGTTTGGGCGTAGAACCTTATTTTGAGTGTTTTCTGTAAACACAAACATGGAGCTAGTCTCCTTATATGGATGAGTGTTTTTCGTTACTTATCTGAGGTGATTTATTTTATTATTTATTTTTGTTTTTTCGATTTTTGACAAAGTCGTTTTGTGCCACTACTTTGTGTGGATGCCTTAAATGCAATCTTTTTTTATTTGATGCATCTACAAAGTGACTGGTATTTCGTTGATGGGCTCTCTTTTATGGTTTAGCCCTATCTTTTGCCTAGACCGCCCTTTGCGGATTTTCGATCTAGCAGGCTACCTTAATTTTTGTCTAGGATATCTTAGCAGGCTTTTTTCTTTTTATGAATGCCTTAACTTTTGCCTAGATCGCCCTTTGCGGGTTTTCGATCTAGCAGGCTGCTCTAATTTTTGCCTAAGAATGACCTAGCAGGCATCATTCTTTATCTTTTTCTTTGCCTTCCTTGTGCTTTCTTGCATTGGTTCTTTACGCGTGTTCATGTTTCATTAATACAGAGGCATTTTCATAAATTGGTCAAGAGAAAAGAAGAAGTGAAAGACAATCTTATTAATATAAGCAAATGGTTTATTTTTACAGAAGGATTTACAAAAGGGATTTGGAAGCACGGTTAGCCAAGGTTGGCTACACTATATAAGCTATAACAATCATGTCCCTAACATTTGTCTCTCCGTTTCTCCTAGTTACCTTAGTCGAGATGCCCGAGCTTGGAGTGAAGACCATGCACAGTCTGCTTGCTTTTGGAAGGATATTACCTTAGTCACCTTGCAATTTTCGGCTAAGGTAATCATTGCTCTCTTTTACTTTCTATTTTTTTTTTGACCTCTAATTTTTGCCTAGGACGTGTCCTAGCGAGGAATAGGGACCCTATCTTTTGCCCAGGACGCTCTTTACAAGTTTTCGTCCTGACGGGTCATGAGCAATGTCTTTAAGTGTAATATTTCTTTACTGCATCTGAGTTGACTGGATGTCGAAGCTCTTCTCTGTCCATATTGGTGAGGATAAGGGCTCCTCCTGAGAAGGCTTGCTTGACCACAAAGAGTCCCTCATAATTTGCCGCCCATTTTCCAATTTTATCCTTTTGGGCCGGAATTAGTTTCTTTATTACTAGATCCCCCTCGTGATAAGTGTGGGGGTTGACTTTTTATCGTAAACCCTTTTAATTTTCTTTTGGTAGGCTTGTCCGTGACATATGGCATCCAGTCGTTTTTCCTCGATTAGGTTCAATTGGTCATACCGATTTTGGACCCATTCTGCCTCTATGAATTTTACTTCCAGAATGACTCGCAGGGAGGGTATCTCGACTTCCACTGGTAATACGACCTCCATGCCATATACGAGGGAGAATGGAGTAGCTGTGGTGGAGGTTCGTATAGAAGTTCGGTATCCGTACAGGGCGAAGGGTAACATTTCATGCCAATCTTTATATGTTATTACCATCTTTTGGATGATTTTCTTGATGTTCTTATTGATTGCCTCTACTGCACCATTCATCTTGGGCTGATATGGAGAGGAATTGTGATGCTGAATTTTGAAGTTTTCACATAATTCTTCCATCATCTTATTGTTCAGATTGGTCCCATTGTCAATAATGAGATGATGGGGAATGCCATACCGACATAGGATATTTTTCTTGACGAAGGTGGTCACTACCACTACTGCAGAAAAGGCTTTTTACATCGGTTAAAATGGGCTTTCGACGTCGGTTAAAGCGGCGACATAGATACGGGGGTCATAGAAAGTAAGGCTTTCTACGTCGGTTCCTAATAACCGACGTAGAAAGTAAGACTTTCTACGTCGGTTAATAAGAACCGACGTAGAAAGCCCTACTTTCTTTGAGCTATTATGATCGGTCAAACTGGTTATGATCGGTCATAGAGCTATTCTGATCGATCATAACTGGTTCTGATCGATCACAGAAAGACTTTCTACGTCAGTTAGTCAGGGAACCGACGTAGAAAGTCTTATTTTGTATGAGCTATTCTGATCGGTCATAACTGGTTCTGATCGGTCATGAAGCTAATCTGATCGATCATAGCTGATTCTGACCTGTCGTAATACTTTCTATGTCGGTTAACACATATAACCGACATAGAAAGTCTTACTGTCTATGTCGGTTAAAATTATAACCGACATAGAAAGTACTTTCTACGTCGGGTAATGACATAACCGACGTAGAAAGTGTTATTTTTTTTAAAATACCTGCATTTTATTTACAGATGCTACCTTTCTTCGAGTAGACCTGCCTATTCATCACAGTTCCAGACAAATAACCACAGATCCAAGTATGACAGATATGCACAGTTCATATATAAATTTGCTACGAGATATATATCCAGATGCATGACGGATTCAGTTGCAGGCAGATATGTACATATGAAACACATTGAAATGAATATATGTACAGACAGATCCAGTTCCAGACAGTTCATTTACTTAAACGAATGTAAATTTCCTAACTTAAATCAATTCTATCTAAATTGTTACAAGTTAAATTTCCTATGAAGATTGAATGCTTAAATTTCCTATCAAGTTGGAGCATTCTCCCAAAATCCTTCCATATGGTCATAACGGATGGCATGCACATCATCTATTTCTACATTAACACTCAAGTTTGGCATATTTGAAGAGAAACATGGTGTCTCGGGTATATCAAGTACTAATTCATCATTCTCATCAGAAGTATACATGGGTTTTCCTTGTAGAACCACTGACCATCCTTTGTTAGCGGGATCAGTGACATAAAACACTTGTTTTGCCCGAGATGCCATGATAAATGGTTCTTCGAGTATAACGAGTATTTTCAAGGTTAACCAAGGTAAATCCAAGATCATCGATGAAGATGCCAGTATTAAAATCAACCCACTTGCATTTAAAAATAGGTACTCTGAATATCGTGTAATCTATTACCCAAATCTCTTCAATTACACCAAAGTAGCCCATTGACGCCGTTATCTGGATATTTATCCTTTGAACTCGAGAAATGCATTGATTCAGCCACCACCATGACTCCACTATTTTGCATTGTGCTTATTTCATCTTCTCCCTTTGTATAAAATGAATAGTTATTTATATCATACCCACCCCAACATATCACATCAAAGTTTGGCTCACATGCTAGCCACTTTAGTGTATCGGAAGCTGTATTGTCACCTTCAACTTGTTGTTTAAACCACTTCAAAAAGCTCTTGTTGTGTTCAGTGATCACCCACTTTTTAGGCATACGTGGATTATTTCGCTTCACAATCTCTTTATGAGCACTTAAGTAGGGATGACTTCTTCACTGTTATTCAATATGTACAAATGCGCTTGAAGTACTTCATCTCGACACATTGTCACAACTTTTGCACCTCGAGTTCCTCTACCAAGACCTATTCCATGGTAACGAGTCTTAGGTAACCCTATAGGTTCAACTTCTGATAAGTAGTTTGTGCAAAACTCAATAGCTTCCTCTCGCAATATATCTTTGAACAATTGATGCTTCAGGACGATATTGGTTCTTCACATACCCTTTTAATATTTTCATGTATCGCTCAAAAGGGTACATCCATCGTAAGAAAACTGGACCACAGATTCTAACTTCCCTGGCTAGATGAACAATCAAGTGAACCATAATATCAAAAAATGATGGAGGAAAGTACATCTCAAATTGACATAATATTACTGCAGCCTCATTCTCTAACTGATCCAAAACATCCGGGTCCATAACTTTACTACATATGGCATTAAAAAAAAGCATAATCGAGTTAAGGAATATCTAACATTGTCCGGTAAGATACCTCGAATAGCCACGGGTAGAAGTTGTTGCATCAATACATGACAATCATGAGATTTTAACCCAAGCAATTTGAGATCTTTCATAGATACAAGTCTCTTCACATTGGAAGAGTAACCAAATGGAACCTTCACACCTCGTAAAAACTCACAAAAACTTTTTTTCTCTTTTTTAGACAAGTGTGTGACATGCTGGAGGCAAGTATGTTCGGTTACCATGAGGTTGAGGAGCTAATTGTTCTCTTATACCCATTTCAACCATGTCCAAACGAGCATTGACACCATCTTTTGTTTTTCCTTGAATGTTAAGGAGCGTTCCGATGATACTGTCACACACATTTTTCTCTACATGCATGACATCTATACAATGCCTCACATCAAGAACCCTCCAATATGGAAGAACAAAAAGGATTGACATTTTCTTCCATATACTTGTGGCTTTCTTTTGCGTCTTTCCAAACTCACACGAAATTGCACTTACTCGTTGATATACTTCTTCCCCACTTAAAGGTGTTGGGGCTGCATCATTTTCTTGACACCCGTTAAATGATTTTTTTAATTTACGATATGAATGGTTTGAAGGAAGAAATCTTCGGTGTCCAAGGTACACTGTTTTCCTTCCATGTTGTAGTTGATAGTGACATGTGTCTTCTTCACATATTGGGCAAGCTTTATGTCCCTTTGTGCTGTAGCCACTCAAATTACCATATGCTGGAAAGTCATTAATTGAACAAAATAACATTGCACGCAACTTGAATAAGTCACCTGTGTACCCATCAAACACATCAACACCTTCCTCCCACAACATCTTCAACTCTTCAACCAATGGGCTTAAAAAAACATCAATGTCATTTCCAGGTTGTCCTGGGACCCGAGATCATCAAAGATAGCATCAAGTACTTACGTTTCATACACAACCACGGAGGTAAGTTGTAAATAACTAACACCACAGGCCATGAACTATGTTTACCTGCTTAAATTTCCATATGGATTCATTCCATCTGTAGCAAGTCCAAACCTAATGTTTCTTGGATCATTACCAAAATTCTGGAAGATGGAATCAATTTTTTTCCATTGCAATCCATCTCACGGATGCCTCAACTGACCATCTTTAATACGACTATCTGCATGCCATCTAGTGAGCTTTGCATCATTTCCATTAGTGAATAATCGTTTCAACCTTGGAACAATGGGAAGATACCATAACACTTTTGCCAGGGTACCCTTCATAACATCATTGTCAGAATCACCATCCTTCTTCTTGTATCGTGATTCCCCACATTGTGGACATTCGTGACAGTTCTCAAATTCTTTCCTGTACAACACACAATCATTCTGGACATGCATGAATTTTTTGGTACTCCATACCCATTGGACACAATATCTTCTTAGCATCATAATTGCGGGTTGGCAATGTGTTACCTTCAGGGAGCATGTCACTCAACAACTCAAGCAATTCTGTGAAACTTTTATCAGTCCACCCATTCTTTGCCTTCACATTGAACAATTTTAGTACCGCCGACAATCGTGTGAACTTAGTACAATTTGTATACAAAGGCTCTTTTGCATCATTGGACAACTTCTCGTACACATGTGTGTGTTGGAAGGCATCTTGTCCAAGCTCACGAATCATTTCCTCCAGCTGATCATCCATCTCTAGATCAACTTCTTCTTTGTCTTCTACACTTGGCATGTTTAATAATTCACCATGCCATGTCCACTTTATGTAACTCTTTAGGAAACCATCACAAAGAACATGTTCCCGAATAACTTCAGTCGGTAATCTTCGCTCATTCAAGCAGTTAACACAAGGGCAATAGAATCTTCCATCATTATCCGGAACATTCATCTTAGCAAATTCAAGGAATTGTTCTACTCCACTCTCATATTCATTTGTTGTTCGTCTATAATTGATCCAACTCCGATCCATTGTTACAAATCTAATTTTCAAAATCAAATTAGCTACAGAAACATGAAATAACTACATTATAATGCCTACACGAAATCCAACTCCACTCTCAAAATAACTACATTATAATACAAATCTAATGTTCAAAATCAAAATCACGAAAGAATGCCTACAGAAACACATTCAAATGACTAAACTACTTACAATACATCTCTAAATTAGCTAAAGGCACCCGTGATGTTTCCCTCTCTTGACAGCATTATTACTTACTAGATTCAATACTGTAAACCTACATTGGCTAAAGCAAGCACGAAAACTTACCTCTTGAAGACCTACAGAGGTGGCAGGTGGCGTGACGTGCAGAGCTGGGTGGGGAGAAACGTATCCCAGGCGACGGGCACCAGTAGCAGCAGGCGGCACGAAGCGTTGGCAGGTGGCGTGACGAGCAAATGTGGGTGCGGAGAAACGTATACAAGCGAACGGGGGAGCTCTGGTATGGGTGAACTGATGAAAGGAAATGGAGCGTAGGGAGAAACGTACAGGGGAGCTCTGCTATGGGGGGGAAGTGATGAAATGAAATGGAGCGCGGGAGGAGGGTAAAACAGAAGATACTATGTCGGTTGCCCTAACACCCGTCATCAAAGACACTTTCTACGTCGGTTAAAATTTACCCGACATAGAAAGTTCACTTTCTACGTCGGGTAAATGTTACCCGACATAGAAAGTTAACTTTCTATGTCGGTTAAATGTTACCCGACATAGAAAGTTAACTTTCTATGTCGGGTAAATTTTAACCGACGTAGAAAGTGAACTTTCTATGTCGGTTAAATTTTACCCGACATAGAAAGTGACCTTTCCACTTACTATGTCGGTTAAAACTTACCCGACATAGAAAGTTTATGATTTTATTACAAAATTGCCACCGCGCCACATACTATGACGGGTGGATTACGACCGTGATAAAAACCCGTCATAGAAAGCTATTTTTCCACTAGTGTACTTTTCTGGTCACATGTGCGTAGGATGCTGCTTCTACCCATTTGGTAAAATAGTCAATGGCCACCAGGATGAAACAATGGCCATTGGATGCCTTTGGCTCGATGGGTCCAATAACATCCATGCCCCACATGGAGAAAGGCCATGGTGTAGTCAAGACGTTAAGGGGCGCCGGTGGGACATGAATATTGTCGGCATAGACCTAGCACTTGTGACATTTTCTAGCATACTGGTGACAATCGCCTTCCATTGTGGACCAGAAATATCCTGCCCTTAGGATCTTTTTTACCATGACATGCCCGGGTGCGTGGGTCCCAAAAGCTCCTTTGTGAATCTCTTTTATCAAGGTTTGGGCTTCTTCATGATCCACACACCTTAACAGGGTGGAATCAAAGTTCTTTTTATAGAGGGTTCCTCTGATCAATGTGAACCCTATAGCTCTCTTTCGAATGGTCCTTTTATCATTCTCATTAATTCCCTCGGGGTATTTGCCCTTCGCAAGGTATCGCTTGATGTCTTGATACCAAGGGTACTTGTCTTCCTCGCTAGTTATTGGCATACAAAAAGCTTGTTTATCATGCAGCCTTATTTGGATAATGGGTATCTCATGTTCTTGACCTAAGGCGAATATGGATGACTGTCGCCGCCTCCCCGAAAGAGGGGGCGCGGTCGGAGCGACGCGATGGTTTTTCGACTCTTCTCTTTTTTTTTCGCGTTTTTTATTGGTGGTTACAACGTCCTTAGGTTGTCCGATAACCGGGCTAACATAGAGACGAGGTTTTCAAAAAGTGTCCTTGGGTTGTCCGATAACCGGGCTAACCCAAGGACTTATTTATTTTGGGTTCTATGGAGTCGCCACCGATATTTTTACCATAAACATCAGAAAAGGGGTTTAAAAAGGCGTTGGTTTTCGAAAACCAACTTTGGTCATTAGAACCAGAGTTGGGTAAGGGAGTTAGTTACGTGTAAAGGGAGTATTAGTCCCTTTACGACGCCCCTTTCAGGTTCCTTATGATAGGCCGGCTATTTTTGAATAATTAAACTTGGAAAATTGCGCTTTTACCCTTTTTATTATGCGGAATTTAGATATATGACTACATGGCCCTAGCTTCTATTGCATAATTTAAATAACAGTAATAAAAATAGAGAGTGAGGATATGCACCTCCAAAGCAAGCTTTATATAAAAAGAGAGGGTGCGTTTTGGCAACCCTTCACTCTACAACTCTCAGAAACTCCGGAAATGCCTCGGAGGGATTCTAAAGAAGATTTAGAACACTCTGTTTATGCCTAGAGACGCTCAGAAACTCCGGAAATGCCTCAGTGGGATTCTTAGAGTGAGTAATTCTAGAGTGAAGGGAGAGCTCTTGCTGCTGGGTGTGGAAAGAGGGAGAAATGACGCCCCTATTTATAGTTTTTCGCGCCTGACAGGTAGAGACCGCCGTCTCCTCTGACAGGGTCAAGACCGCCGTCTGGAAATTCCAGACCGCCATCTCGTTCGAGGCAGAGGTCGAGACCGCCGTCTGGAAAACCCAGACCGCCGTCTCGACTAGGCGGAAATCGAGACCGCCGTCTGGAAAATCCAGACCGCCGTCTCGACTTTTGCATGTGACGAGACCGCCGTCTGGAAATTCGAGACGGCGGTCTCGTCCTGGCGTTAAGACGAGACGGCGGTCTGGTCCTTCCAGACGGCGGTCTCGCCCCTTCAGGGCGAGAAACTTTATTTTCGGGCCAAAAAACCTTCCTATCTTGGTACGGGAGCCTAATAGCCTCTCCTAATGACTTGTTAAGCTTCGGCCGTCTTCAAATAGGATGCTTTCTGGCTTTATTCTGAGGCCGGGCAAGATTTGGGGTCTACAGCTGCCCCCCCCTTTACCCGAGCAGTCGACTGCTGGCCTTTTGTGCCGAGGTGATCGACTGGAGGGTAAAGGAGTTGACCCTCTTGCCCGGTTTCCCTTCAGATACTCCGTCATTGCGGTGGATGATCCTCTGGGAAGATGTTGTGTTGTGCGCTTCCGGGATGCTCCTTTGGCGCGGTAGCTGACCCCTTCGGCTGATGAGTACGAACCCCCATCCGGTTTGACGAGTACGAACCCCCGCCCGGTAAGCCCCCTTTTGTAAGGCCTGATGAGTTTACACCCCCATCTTGGTGTTTGACGAGTACTAACCCCCGCCCGGTAAGCCCCCTTTTGTGAGGTTTGATGAGTTTACACCCCCATCTGGTGTTTGACCTCCGGATGCTCCATCTTACGGTAGTTGATCCTTTGGTGATGGTGGCGACTTACTGATTCTGACCATGCGCCGTCTTCCTGGAGAGTGATTTTTGTGTTTGTGGTTTGGACCTTTCTGGAATGGTCATCCGGGTTGCCGGAAATCTGGTTTGTTGTTCATCCAGCTTTGTTGGCTGCTGGGGATTCTTTGTCTTTGTTCTTTTTGTGGTGATCTTCCGCTCTCGCTGGTTGGTCGGGTTGTTTCTCTTTGTGTTCGACTTTTGCTTGGTAGTCGATTTTTATTGGTTAAGGTGATGGCTTATTCCTGCCTTTTTCTCGCGGTTTTATCTCTCTTTTTTTCTCGCGATTTTGGATTTTGGCTTTTATTGAGCGTGTGCCCCCCCCCCCTTTTTTTTTTTTTTTTTTTGGCTTCTTTTTGTTTTTGTTATACTGGCTTTTGTAAAAGAAGGCAAAAGGTTGGCGAAGTCATACCGGGATACCCTTTTTCTTGGTTTTTCATGAATGCAAGCATGAGGCTAAATGCTTTTTATTTGCCTACAGTATTTTGTTTTACTTTTGACAAAGTTGTTTTTTGTGCGACTACTCGTGTATGGATGCTGTTGATGCAAATTTATTTGTAGTTGAGGACATTTTAGAAAGTGACCAGTACTTTCCTTCTTTTTTGTTCTCTCGTGATTATTCTTTTTGCACTTTTTGTTTTAACCCTATCTTTTGCCTAGACCGCCCTTTGTGGGTTTTCGATCTAGCGGGTTTTAATTCTTTGTGTGAGACATTTTGATGAGCTTTTTCCTTTTTGCGAAAGCCTGATCTTTTGCCTAGACCGCCCTTTGCGGGTTTTTGATCTGACAGGCTACTCTGTACTTTTTTTACTTGGGATGGCCCTGGTTGGTGATGTTCGTCTTTTGTTTTTTATGCTTTCTCTAATTGCTTGTTTTATGCATGCTCATATTTCGTTAATACAGAGGCATTTACACAGGTAGGTAAAGAGAAGAAAAAGATAATTTTATTGATATAACCAGATGTTTCATTTATACATGAGGGTTTACAAAAGAATTTGTAAGCATGGCTGGCCAAGGTTGGCTAAACTGTATGAGGGTGCCACAATCATGTCTGTGACCTCTGTTTCCCCATTTTTCCTGGTCCCTTCAATTGAGATGCTTGAATCCGGAGTGAAGACTATGCGAAGTTTGCTGGCTGTTGTGGAGGTAATACCTTAGTCGCCTTTGCGGTTTTCGGCTAAGGTAATCATTGCTCTTTCCTCATTTTTTCTCTTTTTTTTTTTTTTTTTTTTTTTTTTTTGCACCTCTACTTTTTGCCTGGGACGTATCCTAGCGAGGTATATAGGCCCTATCTTTTGCTCAGGACGCTCTTTGTGAGTTTTCATCCTGACGGGTCATGAGCAATGTTTTTTAGGCGTAGTATTTTTTTACCGCATCTGAGTTGACCGGATATCGGAGCTCTTCTCCGTCCATATTGGTGAGGATAAGGGCTCCCCCTGAGAAGGCTTGCTTGACCACAAAGGGTCCTTCGTAGTTGGCTGCCCATTTCCTGATTTTGTCTTTCTGGGCTGGGAGCAGTTTCTTTACTACTAGATCTCCTTCTTGGAAAGTGCAGGGATTGACCTTCTTGTCGTAGGCCTTCTTGATTTTCCGCTGATAAGCTTGCCCCCAACATATGGCGTCCAGTCGTTTTTCTTCTATTAGGTTCAACTGATCATACCGGTTCTGGACCCATTCAACTTCGGTCAATTTGGCTTCCATAACAACTCGTAGAGAGGGTATTTCAACTTCTACTGGTAGCACGACCTCCATTCCGTATACGAGGGAAAATGGGGTAGCCCCTGTGGAGGTCCGTACCGACGTTCGGTAACCATGCAATGCGAAAGGAAGCGTTTCATGCCAATCTTTATAGGTGACCACCATTTTCTGGATGATTTTCTTGATATTTTTATTGGCTGCCCCTACTGCACCGTTCATTTTTGGTCGATACGGGGAGGAATTGTGGTGCTGGATTTTGTAGTCTTGGCATAGTTCCTCCATCATCTTATTGTTGAGATTGGACCCATTGTCAGTAATGAGCCTATGAGGAGTGCCGTACCGACATATTATGTTTTTCTTGATGAAGGTGGTCACCACTTTCCGGGTTACATGTGCGTACGATGCTGCTTCAACCCATTTGGTGAAATAGTCGATGGCTACCAATATGAAGCGATGGCCGTTGGACGCTTTGGGTTCGATGGGTCCGATGACATCCATGCCCCACATAGAAAATGGCCATGGTATAGCCAGGTTATTGAGGGGTGCAGGCGGCACATGAATTTTATCGGCGTACACTTGGCACTTATGACATTTCTTGGCATATTGATGGCAATCAGCTTCCATGGTGGACCAATAGTACCCCGCCCTGAGGATTTTCTTGGCCATGACATGCCCGGGTGCATGGGTTCCGAAAGTCCCTTTGTGGATTTCTTTTATCAATGTTTGGGCTTCTTCTTGGTCCACGCACCTTAAGAGAGTAGAGTCGGGGCTCTTTTTGTAGAGGGTTCCTTCAATCAACGTGAACCCTATGGCCCTTTTGCGAATGGTTCGCTTCTCATTGTCACTGATCCCTTCAGGATATTCTCCCTTCATGAGGTACCGCTTGATGTCATGGTACCAGGGGCTTTGATCGTACTCGCCATTTACTGCCATGCAGAAAGCTTGTTTATCATGCAGTTTGACTTGAATGATTGGCATCTCATGTTCCTGGTCCAAGGCGAACATGGATGATAGAGTGGCGAGGGCGTCGGCGATTTGGTTGTCTTCCCGAGGGATGTACTGAAAAGTGACACTTTCCATTCTCGAGACCAGTTCGCGGATGTACTCTAGATACGGGATCAATTTTGAGTTTCGGGTTTCCCATTCACCTTTAAGTTGATAGATGACAAGGGATGAGTCACCGAATATTTTGAGCTTAGTGACCCCACGGTCTAAAGCTGCCCGGATTCCTAGCGCACATGCTTCGTATTCGGCCATATTGTTGGTGCAATCGAAATTAAGCCTGGCCGTTACAGGAATGTGTTTCTTTTCGGGGGATATCAAAATAGCTCCTACCCCGTGTCCAAGCATGTTGGAAGCCCCATCGAAGAACATGGTCCACATCTTTTCTTTGGTCTCTTCGTGTTCGATGTGCATGATATGCTCATCGGGAAAGTCGTCCTGTAAGGACTGGTATTCACTTGTGGATCCATGGGCTAGATAATCGGCTAGGGGACTTCCCTTAATAGCTTTCTGGGTGACATGAACGATGTCAAATTCTGAGAGGAGAACTTGCCACCTAGCTATTCTTCCAGTCAAAATGGTTTCTCGAAGAGGTATTTGATTGGATCCATTTTGGAGACCAACCATGTTGTATGTCGGGCCATATACTATCTGAGACGTTGAGTGACCCACACCAATGCGCAACAAGTCTTTTTGAATGGCGTATAACGGGTTTCGTAGTCCGAGAATTTCTTGCTGAGATAATAAATGGCCCGTTCCCTTTTTTCGGTTTCATCATGCTGGCCGAGCACACATCCCATTGACTCTTCGAGAACCGACAAATATAGGATTAGAGGTCTCCCTTCAACGGGTGGCACCAATACTGGTGGATTGGTTAGACAAGCTTTGATTTTATCAAACGCCTGTTGGCATTCTTCGTTCCACACCGTTGGCTGATTCTTGCGCAACAGTTTAAAGATGGGGATACATTTATCCGTTAATTGCGCGATAAAACGGGCGATGTAGTTGATTCGGCCTAGGAAGCCTCTGACCTCTTTTTCAGTTTTCGGTGGAGGCATTGCCAAAATTGCCTTTGTTTTGTTGGGGTCCACCTCGATTCCTCTTTCACTGACAATGAACCCTAAGAGTTTTCCTGATCATACTCCGAAAGTACATTTTGCTGGGTTTAGCTTAAGTTGATACTTCCGAAGCCGATCGAAAAGTTTTCGGAGATATTGAATGTGGTCCATTTCATTTCTGGACTTGGCTATCATGTCGTCCACATATACTTCTATTTCCTTGTGGATCATGTCGTGGAATAGTGTGACCATAGCCCTTTGATAGGTTGCCCCCGCATTCTTGAGTCCGAATGGCATTACTCGGTAGCAAAAGGTGCCCCATGGTGTAATGAAGGAGGTTTTTTCTCTATCCTCAACGGCCAACTTGATCTGGTTGTACCCTGCGTACCCGTCCATGAAGGAATACAATGTGTTGGTAGCGGTATGGTCTACCAGCGTGTCTATTGTGGTAGGGGAAAGTCGTCCTTTGGACTTGCTCGATTGAGGTCCCTGTAATCCACGCAGACTCTGACCTTCCCGGTCTTTTTGATGACGGGTACTATATTAGCCAACCATTCTGGGTATTTGGAAACCACCAGGAAATTGGCATCCAACTGCCTTTGCACCTCCTCTTTTATCATTAAGGACCAGTCGGGTTTGATCCTTCTAAGCTTTTGCTTTACAGGTCGGAATCCCTCTTTTAGTGGCAATCTGTGTTCCACTATGCTCGTGTCAAGCCCAGGCATGTCGTGATATGACCAAGCAAATACATCCATATATTCTTTCAGGAGCAGTATCAACCCCTTTTTCGTGCTACTTTCCATTTGGGTGCCGATGTTCACCTTTTTATCCTCATCCTCTTTTCCCAAATTGATAGTTTCTATTTCTTCCTGATGCGGTTGTATGATGCGCGTTTCTTTTTCCAGCATCCTTTGCATATCCGGAGAAATGGTCTCCTGCTCACTGTCGGACTCAATCCATTCATCTTCCGTTTCCAGGGTCCACAGAGATTCATCAATCATAGACATGATGCGTTTTAGGTTCTGTTTTAGTCATAGATTTTATCATTCAATTTTATTTTTGAAAGAATAATAAATAGAAGAGGGAAAAGAACGAATATGCCAAAATGCCTCGTATATTAATGAAACATGAGAATGTATTTACAATCCCTTTTTTTTTTAATCAAAATTCCTGCGGCCACGGGCAGGGGTCGCAGGAGATATAGAAAAAGCTTAAAAATGAAACAAAAGATCCTAGGGCTGATCCTCCTGGTCCTCCCTCTCTGCTATTCTGGCTTTGACAGAGGCTTGTCATCCGTGCTGGAAGAAGAGGCATCAAAGGTTATCCAACCAGCGTCAATTAATTCTTGGACCTTATACTACAAGGTCAAGCAGTTGTCGGTTGAATGCCCTGGTGCATTCGAGTGGTAGCTACATTTTTCGTTGGGCTTGTACCACTCGGGATAGGGAGGCTCTAGCTGCTTCTTGGGAGGAATGCGTGCCAGGAGGCTGGCCTCTAACAGCTGAGGCAGCAGTTTTGCATAGGAGGTGGGGATAGGCGTGAACTTCCTCTCCTTCTTTTGCCATCCTGCCTGAGGGGTGGAGGAAGGAGTTGCAAAATTAATGGCGTGTACGGCCTCCTCCTTCTTTTTGAAGGGTCTCTTGTATGATGTGCTGGGAGGAGAGGGTCGTGCTATTTTGCCACTCCTCAGCCCTTGCTCTACTCTTTCCCCTACAGTGACTATGTTCGAGAAGAGGTTGGAGGTACTGGCTATTGCTTTATCGTAGTACGCTCCGGTCAGCGAGTCTATGAACATAGCCACTGTTTCCTTGTCCGTTAGTGGGGGCTCTATTTGGGCAGCCAATTCCCTCCATCTCTGGGCGTATGCTTTGAAGGCCTCGTCGTCCCGTTTACTCAAGCTTCTAAGGTCTGACCTGTCAGGTGTCAGATC
This sequence comes from Sphenostylis stenocarpa, assembly GCA_963425845.1. Lineage (NCBI taxonomy): Eukaryota > Viridiplantae > Streptophyta > Magnoliopsida > Fabales > Fabaceae > Sphenostylis > Sphenostylis stenocarpa. The sequence goes on along the minus strand of OY731401.1, from coordinate 22,483,360 downwards.
GATGTTATAACGGTAGCGACGGAGAAAAGCGTCTGCCAGCTGCTTCCAGTTCTGGACCTGCCCTCTCTCTAACTGCATGTACCAGTTGAGAGCCGTGTCCGCCAGACTCTCCTGAAAGCAATGGATCAGGAGTTTCTCGTTGTCAGCATGGGCGGCCATCTTACGGCAATACATCGTAAGATGGTTCTTAGGGCAGGTCATCCCAGCGTACTTGGGGAAGTCCGGGATTTTGAATTTGGGAGGGAAGCGGATGTCCTTTACGAGGCACATGTCAGCCACCTCCTTGACGTCGAAGTTATGCCCTTCGACCGCCTTCAGCCTCTCCTCCAGGGTGGAGAGTTGTTGTTTGGATACTTCTGGGGTAAGGATGCGAACAGTCTTAACATCCTTATCGCCATAGAAGTGTTCTTCCTCCTCCTCCTCCTCATGAGGAGGGATATGTTCAGCTTGGCCTTCGCCAGCCTTGCTCTGACCCTGGCGCATGACCTCCATTAGTTGGGCCATTTGTTCGCGGAGGATGTTAACCTCTGCAGTAAGCTTGCGGTTTTGCTCTTCCAAACTCTCCATTGCCTTAGCCTTTTGCGCACGAGTACGAGTGGGGAGAGGACCAGCCACTTTCTAGAATGTCCAAGAAGTTTTATTAATGCATGTTGAGTGTTTAAACTAACATGAGTGTGCATGAGAGATTTCATTTAAATGATGCTGAATGTATTCCCATTTTTATTTTCTCTCTTTGGTTTTTCTTTACTCATGGTATGATGTAATATGGATGAGTTGACTTTGTCAGAAGTTGTTTATTCATTTGTTGTATTTTTATTTGATGTTTTATTTTATAGCCTTTTATCTCTTCTGTCGTAACTGCGTGGCTACTTAGCTTACAAAGAACCTGAAACCAGGCTAGCTAAAAGGCAGACTGTCCGAGATAAAATATGACTTTATGCGAAAAATTATTAAGCGTCCCTTATCTCTTCTGTCGGAACTGCGTGGCTACTTAGCTTGCAAAGAACCTGAATCCAGGCTAGCTAAAAGGCAGACTGTCCGAGATAAGGGTGTTTATTTGTAAAATATTTTTTTGTGATTTTGTTCTGTTGTTTGTTTATGCTATGCAACATACAAATGCAACAATCATATGCACACACAATTCGATCATCCCCGAACAGGCGAGATTTCGTTTTTCACGAGGTAGGATTTTCCTGCAGAAAAGTGCATTGGTTAGGGTAGGTTCTAACTGTTCTCACCAGGCTAAGGCCCCCAAGGTGCCCCCATTATAGGGTCCCCACTCTCCAGCCGTCCAACCATGCTCAGCACTAAGGCCAGAGTCGGTCTTGTTGCCAAAAGAGGAAGGTTATCACCTTGAGTGGTGGTTTCCGATCACACTGGTGGGCACAAGGCCCTAACTGCAGCGAACCGTACCTGCCACCCACTCCCTATGGTTATCTCACTTGCCCCCAGGTATAGAGGGAACTGTAGTGTGCGAGGGTTTGTGTGCAATTTATATTTCAATCAATTGCGTAAGTATAAACAAGCAACAGTTATTTGAAAGCCAAACAATAAAGCATGTTATAATACAAGGTAGGGTAAAAGCGCTACTTTCTTGGTTTAATTATTTTTAAGCCAGCCCATCACTAAATGGGATCAACTCTCTAGGCTTCCCCAGTGGAGTCGCCATCTGTCGCCGCCTCCCCGAAAGAGGGGGCGCGGTCGGAGCGACGCGATGGTTTTTCGACTCTTCTCTTTTTTTTTTGCGTTTTTTATTGGTGGTTACAACGTCCTTAGGTTGTCCGATAACCGGGCTAACATAGAGACGAGGTTTTCAAAAAGTGTCCTTGGGTTGTCCGATAACCGGGCTAACCCAAGGGCTTATTTATTTTGGGTTCTATGGAGTCACCATCGATATTTTTACCATAAACATCGGAAAAGGGGTTTAAAAAGGCGTTGGTTTTCGAAAACCAACTTTGGTCATTAGAACCAGAGTTGGGTAAGGGAGTTAGTTACGTGTAAAGGGAGTATTAGTCCCTTTACGACGCCCCTTTCAGGTTCCCTATGATAGGCCGGCTATTTTTGAATAATTAAACTTGGAAAATTGCGCTTTTACCCTTTTTATTATGCGGAATTTAGATATATGACTACATGGCCCTAGCTTCTATTGCATAATTTAAATAACAGTAATAAACATAGAGAGTGAGGATATTCACCTCCAAAGCAAGCTTTATATAAAAAGAGAGGGTGCGTTTTGACAACCCTTCACTCTACAACTCTCAGAAACTCCGGAAATGCCTCGGAGGGATTCTAAAGAAGATTTAGAACACTCTGTTTATGCCTAGAGACGCTCAGAAACTCCGGAAATGCCTCAGAGGGATTCTTAGAGAGAGAAATTCTAGAGAGAAGGGAGAGCTCTTGCTGCTGGGTGTGGAAAGAGGGAGAAATGACGCCCCTATTTATAGTTTTTCGCGCCTGACAGGTCGAGACCGCCGTCTCCTCTGACAGGGTCAAGACCGCCGTCTGGAAATTCCAGACCGCCATCTCGTTTGAGGCAGAGGTCGAGACCGCCGTCTGGAAAACCCAGACCGCCGTCTCGACTAGGCGGAAATCGAGACCGCCGTCTGGAAAATCCAGACCGCCGTCTCGACTTTTGCATGTGACGAGACCGCCGTCTGGAAATTCGAGACGGTGGTCTCGTCCTGGCGTTAAGACGAGACGGCGGTCTGGTCCTTCCAGACGGCGGTCTCGCCCCTTCAGGGCGATAAACTTTATTCGGGCCAAAAAACCTTCCTATCTTGGTACGGGAGCCTAATAGCCTCTCCTAATGACTTGTTAAGCTTCGGCCGTCTTCAAATAGGATGCTTTCTGGCTTTATTCTGAGGCCGGGCAAGATTTGGGGTCTACAATGACAAGGTAGCGAGTGCATCTGCGAACTGATTATCTTCCCAAGGGATGTACTTGAAAGTGACATGTTCCATCCTCGAAATCATATTCCGGATATGCTCTAGATATTGGATTAACTTGGAATTTTTGGTTTCCCATTTACCCTTGAGTTGATATATGACAAGGGACGAGTCACCGAAAACTTTGAGTTTGATCACCCCGTGATCTAAAGCTGCTTGGAATCCCAAGGCACAGGCTTCATACTCAGCCATGTTATTGGTGCAGTCAAAATTTAACCTAGCTGTTACTGGGATGTATTTCCTTTCAGGGGATATCAAAACGACTCTTATCTCGTGTCCAAGCATGTTTGAGGCTCCATCGAGGAACAGAGTCCATGCATCGTCTCTAGGTGCATCGTGTTGGATATGCATGATGTGCTCATCTGGAAGTCGTCTTGTAGGGCATGATATTCGTTTGTTGACCCGTGTGCTAGGTAGTATGCTAAAGGACTACCTTTAATAACTTTTTGGGTGACATAGATGATGTCAAATTCTGAAAGAAGTACTTGCCACCTAGCTATTCTTCCGATTAGGACGGATTTTTCAAACAGGTATTTGATTGGGTCCATTTTGGAAACCAACCATGTTGTATGTCTAATCATATATTGTCTGAGACGTTGAGTTGCCCACACCAATGCACAACACGTTTTTTCGAGTGGTGTATAACGGGTCTCATAGTCTAGGAATTTTTTACTGAGGTAGTATATGGCTTGTTCTTTCTTTCCTATATCATCCTGTTGACCAAGCACACATCTCATAGATTCATCAAGTACCGATAAATAAAGAATCAGAGGTTTTCCTTCAACGGGGGGCATTAGTACCGGTGGATTAGTTAGACACAACTTAATTTTCTCAAAAGCCTGTTGGCACTCCTCATTCCAAACTGTTGGTTGATTTTTGCACAAAAATTTGAAGATGGGTGCACATTTATCTATGAGTTGTGCGATGAACCTTGCTATCTAATTAATCCGGCCAAGGAATCCTCTGATTTCCTTTTCAGTCTCCGGTGGGGACATTTCTAAGATTGCCTTTGTTTTGTCTGGGTCTACCTCTATTCCTTTTTGCTGACGATGAACCCGAGTAATTTACCCGACCGAACTCCAAATGTGCATTTAGCTGGGTTTAGCTTCAGTTGATATTTTCGAAGTCGATTGAACAGTTTTCTCAAATAGAGGATGTGGTCCACCTCATTTCTGGACTTGGCGATCATGTCATCCACGTATACTTCTATTTCCTTGTGGATCATGTCGTGGAATAGTGTTACCATGGCCCTTTGATAGGTAGCCCCTGCGTTCTTGAGTCCAAAAGGCATGACTCTGTAACAGAACGTTCCCCATGGTGTGATGAAGGAAGTTTTTTCTCTATCTTCAGCAGCTAGCTGAATCTGATTATACCCCGCGTATCCATCCATGAAGGAATAGAGTGTATTTGTGGCAGTGTGATCCACCAGCGTGTCAATGTGTGGTAGGGGAAAATCGTCTTTTGGACTCGCCCGATTTAGATCCCTGTAATCTACACACACTCTGATCTTCCCATTTTTTTCATGACCGGCATGATGTTTGCCAACCATTCAGGGTATTTAGACACAATCAGGAAATTAGCGTCTAGTTGTTTTTGCACTTCTTCCTTAATTTTTAAGGACCATTTGGGTTTCATCCTTCTTAGTTTTTGCTTTATTGGCCGGAAACCCTCTTTTAAGGGTAGCTTATGCTCTACTATACTTGCGTCGAGTCCGGGCATATCATGGTATGACCATGCGAATACGTCCACGTATTCTTCTAATAACTATATTAACCTTTCCCTGATGTCACTATCAATTTGAGTACCGATACTTACTTCTTTCTTATCGTCTTTCTGTCCTAAATTGACGGTCTCTATCTTTTCCTGATAAGGTTGTATGGAGCGAGCTTCTCTGTCTAGCAATCTTTGCATGTCCGGAGAGATGGTCTCCTGTTCACTGTCGATTTCAACCCATTCGTCTTCGGCTTCCGGATTCCACAGAGATTCATCAATCACAGACATGATTGTTTTTAAGGGTTCTGTTTTAGGTATAGATTTTATTATTCAGTTATTTTGGAAGAATAATAAATAGAAGAGGGAAAAGAATAAATGTGAATATGGATGAAAAATGCCTCATGTATTGAAATAAAGGAAAAGATACAAAATGCCCTTTTAATCGAGGATCCTACGGCCACGGGCTGGGACCGCAGGAAATACAAAGAAAAGAAACAACCCTAACAACTGGTCCTTCCTGTCCAACCATATCACTCTGGTTGCGACAGAGGCTTGACTTCTATGCTGGGAGCGGGAGCTTCAAAGGTGACCCACCCGGCGTCTATTAATTCTTGGACCTTGTATTTTAAGGCTTGACAGTTCTCTATTGAATGCCCGGGAGCGCCTGAGTGGTAAGCACATTTCTCATTAGGCTTATGCCACTTGGGGTAAGGCGGGTCCATCTTCCTTGGAAGGACGTATGCAAGGAGCTTGGCCTCTACCAGTTTGGGCAGTAAACTCCCATAAGATGTTGGAAGGGGGTGAACTTCCTTTCCTGCCTCTGGGATTGCCTAGCTGGCCTTGAAGAGGAAGAAGGAGTAGTGAGGCTGATGGCGTTTGCGTTCTCCTCCTTCTTCCTGCTCGGGGATTTCTTAAATGATGAGTTGGAGGAGGAAGGATGCACTATCCTTCCACTTTTCAATCCCTGCTCCACCCTCTCGCCTTTGGTGACTACGTTTGAAAAAAGAGTTGACGTGTTCCCTATCAACGAATTGATGAATATAGACACAGTCTCCTTGTCTAATAGCGGAGGCTCTACTTGGGCGGCCAACTTATGCGTACTTTCCTTTTATTTTCTCTCTTGGTTTTTTCACTTATGACATGATGCGGTATGAATGCTTTGACTTTGTCAAAATCGTCAAATAAGATACTCTTTTTTATTTTATTTTGGTTTTTATAGCCTTTTATCTCTTCTGTCGGGCTGCGTGGCTACTTAGCTTGCAAAGAACTTGAAACTAGGCTAGTTAAAAGGCAGACTGCCCAAGATAAAATGGTTTATTGCGAAAGAATAATTTTAGTGTCTCTTATCTCTTCTGTCAGACTGCGTGGCTACTTAGCTTACAAAGAACCTGAAACCAGGCTAGCTAAAAGGCAGACTATCCGAGATAAGGGTGTTTATTGCGAAAATATTTTTATGGTTTTTCTATTTTTATCTGTTGTTTGGTTATGCTATGCAATCAAATGCAACAAATAAATGTACACACAATTCACTCATCCGCAATCATGTAAGATGACGTTTAATTACGAGGTAGGGTTTTTCGCAGAAAAGTGTATTGGAAAAGGTAGGTTCTAACTGTTCTCACCAAGGCTTAAGCCCCCAAGGTTCCCCCATTATAGGGTCCCCACTCTCCAGCCTTCCAACCATCCTTAGCAATAAGGCCATAGTCAGTCTTTGTGCCAAAAGAGGAAGGTTATCACCTTGAGTGGTGGTTTCCGATCATACCGGTGGGCTGCATGGCCCTCACTACGACAAACCGTACTTGCCACCCACTCCCTATGGATTTCTCACTTGCCCCCAAGTATAGAGGGAACTGTTGTGTGCAAGGGTTTGTGTATAGTTTGTATTTCAAAAAATTGTGTAAAATAAGCAAACAATAGTTATTAAAGTCAAGCAAATAAACATGTTATAAGACAAGGTAGGGTAAAAGCGAAATTTCTAAGTTTATTTATTAAACTGACCCATCACTAAATGGGATCAACTCTCTAGGTTTCCCTAATGGAGTCACCATCTGTCGTGGCAGTCAAAAGAGGCGGTCGGAGCGACGCGACGGTTCTGACTTTCGTTTTTGTGTTTTAGAGGGGGGGGGATGTTACAACACCTTTAGGTTGTTCGATAATCGGGCTGGACCTAAGGGCGAGGTTTTCGAAAGGGAGCTTTTAGGTTTTCCGATAACCGAGCTAGACCTAAAAGCAAGGTTTTCGAAGAGGGTTCTTATGGAGTCGCTATCGACGTTTTTACTGAAAACATCGGAAGGAAAAAAGAAGGCATTGGTGTTTAAGAAAAACCAACTTTGGCCATTATAACCAGAGTTGGGTAAGGGAGTTAGTTACGTGTGGGGAAGGTATTAGCACCCCCACAACGCCCCTTTCGGGTTTCCTTTGATGGGCCAGTTATTTCATAAATAAATTTAAAAATGACGCTTTTACCCTTTTATTTGCGGAATTAAAAGATAATGCCTACATGGCCTTAATAGCTAATGCACATATAAATGATAAAGCAATAAAAGAGAGGGAGAGAGTGAAGAAACCTCCAGAGCAAGCTTTAATTAATTCTCTTAAAAATAAGACGCGTTTTGGCAGCCCTTCGCTCTACAACGTCACCTTTTCTCTCTTACGACGCTATAAAAACTCTCTAAGAACACTCAGAAAACTCCGGAAATGCTTCGGAGGGGCTCTAGGAGAAGAATTTTAAGAAATGCTAGAAGGAAAGGTGGAAGAACTGTGTGAAAAGAAGGGGGGAGTGCCCTCCTTTTATAGGGATTCGCGCCTATCAGGCAGATATCGTCGTCTCGCCGATCAGGACGGCAGTGTCGCCTTTGGCAAATGACGAGACGACCGTCTCGCAATTCGGGATGGCGGTATCAATTTGACAAATGGTGAGAAGGCCGTCTCGCCAAACAGGAAGGCGGTCTCACCATGGCAAGTGGCGAGACGGCTGTCTCACCAAACGAGACGATGGTCTCACCCTTGCTAATGGTGAGACGGCGGTCTTGATAACTAAGACGACGGTCTCGACCTTTCAGGTGGAAATCCTTATCTTTTCTGCACAAAATGCCTTCCTACTCTAATATGGGGCATAAAAATCTACCCTAAGGACCTTTTAGGACTTGCCCATCTTTGAATTGGAGGTCTTCTGCTCTTTATTTTGCGACCGGACAAGATTTGGGGTCTACAGTCACAAAGTCATCTTTGAACCATATAAATGTCAAATTCTTAGAACCGGTTCAAATAAGGTATTGATCACTTGTAAGAGAATTAATAACATTTGCTTGTTAAATACTAATTCTGCCAAGGACTGCTGTTTAATTGGTAAAGAAAATGATTCCTGGTTATGGCATAGAAGACTAGCACATATTCATATGCATCATCTCAACAAATTGATTTCCAATGATCTTGTAATTGGTTTACCTAAACTGAAGTTTGTGAAAGACAAAATATGTGATGCATGTCAAAAGGGAAAACAAGTAAAGAATTCTTTTTCACAGAAAAATATTGTTTCAACTTCAAGACAGCTTGAACTTTTGCACATGGATTTATTTGGTCCTTCAAGAATTATAAGTCTAGGTGGGAATCTATATGTGTTGGTTATAGTAGATGATTACTCAAGATTTACCTGGACAATATTTCTGAAAATAAAATCTGATACTTTCCATGCTTTTAAGAAGTTTGCAAAACAGATTCAAAATGAAAAAGGCTATTTCATTTCAAATTTTCAAAGTGATCATGGGGGAGAAATTTCAAATGAATATTTTGATAAATTTTTTGAAAAACATGGAATTAATCATAGTTATTCTGCTCGTAGAACTCCTCAACATAATGGTGTAGTTGAGAGGAAAAATCGTTCTGTTGAAGAGTTAGTTAGGATAATGCTTAATGAAAAAGCAGTACCAAAATATTTTTGGGCTAATGCTGTAAGTACTATTTGCCATGTACTAAACCGAGTTCTAATTAGACATTTTCTCAAAAAGACTCCCTATGAATTATATAAAGGCAAAAAACCAAATATAAACTACTTTAGAGTATTTGGATGTAAAGTCTTTGTCTTAAACAATGGAAAGGAAAATCTTGGAAAGTTTGATTCCAAATCAGATGAAGGTATTTTCTTGTGTTACTTATTAAATAGCCATGCCTATAGAATCTTTAATAAAAGGCTAAAAAATGTAGAAGAATCAGTTCATGTTGTATTTGATGAAACTAACCCAGATATTCAGAAAAACCACGAGTTCAGTGCAAATGATGACTTTTTAACTGATAAAATGTGTCAGTTAAAATTACCAGAATCAACTGCTTTTCAGTATCAGGAGGAGTCTATAGAAGAATCTGAAGAACAATTGCCCAAAGAATGGAAGATTCCAAGGAATCTTTCAATAAACAACATCATTGGTGAAATAAATCAGGGAGTTTCTACTAGAAAATATTTAAACAAATTTTGTAATCACATGGCATTTGTATCTCAAATTGAACCTAAAACCATATCTGATGCATTAAAAGATAACAACTAGATTAATGCTATGCATGATGAATTAAATCAATTTACAAGAAATGAAGTATGGGAATTAATTCTAAAGCTAAATGATGTTAATATTGTAGGAACTAAATGGGTTTTTAGAAATAAATTGGATGAAAATGGTATCATTACAAGAAACAAGGCAAGATTAGTTGCTAAAGGATATAATCAGTAAGAAGGAATTGATTTTGATGAAACATATGTTCCTGTTGCTAGATTAGAAGTTGTTAGACTTCTACTTGCTTATGCCTCAATAAAGAATTTCAGGTTGTTCCAAATGGATGTCAACAGTGCTTTCTTAAATGGCTACTTGAATGAAGAAGTCTATATTGCTTGTCGCCGCCGTCAAAAGAGGTGATCGAAGCGATGCGATGGCTTATGTTTTGACTCGCGTTTTTTAAAAGTGATGTTACAACGCCTTTAGGTTGTCCGATAACCGGGTTGGACCTAAAGGGAAGGTTTTCAAAAAGGGTTCTGGGGTCGCCACCAATGTTTTATCCGAAAACATTGGAAAAGGGAGAAAAAGGGTTCTGGAGTCGCCACCAATGTTTTATCCGGAAACATTGGAAAAGGGAGAAAAAGAAGGCATTGGTTTAGAAGAACCAACTTTGGCCATTAGAACCAGAGTTGGGTAAGGGAGTTAGTTACATGTAGGGAAGGTATTAGCTTCCCTACGACGCCCATTTCGCGTTCCCTATGATGGACCATTTATTTTATAAATAAAAACTCTGAAATTATGCTTTTACCCTTTATTTATTTGCGGAATTTAAAATGTTGACTACATGGCCCTAACAACTAATGCATAGATAGATGTAAAAAAAGCGATAAAAGAAGAGACAAAGTATAGGAACCTTCGAAGCAAGCTTTTTTATTTAATATTCTTGGTAAAGGTGCTTTTTGGCAACCTCTACGCTCTACAGTGCTAATTGCTCTTTCTCGCAACACTAGAAAACGCTCACTAAGAATGCTAAGAAACTCCGAAAATGCTTAAGAGGGATCCTAGGAGAAGAATTTGAGAAAGTTATAGAAGGGAAAGTGGAAGAATGCTGTGAAAAGGATGAGGTCGCGCCCCCCTTTTATAGGAATTTGCGTCTGTCAGGTCGAGACCGCCGTCTCGCCTGACAAGGTCGGCACCGTTGTCTTGCCAAATGGGACGGCAATCTCGCCCTTAACAAATGGTGAGAAGGTCGTCTCGCCAAATGAGACGGCGATCTCACCATTGATGAGTGGCGAACGACCGTCTCGCCAAACAAGACGGCGGTGTCGCCCTTTACCGATGGTGAGACGGCGGTCTCGCCAAACGAGACAGCGGTATCGGCCTTCTAGGTGGAATTTCCTATTTTTTCGTACGAAAAACCTTCTTCCTCTAATATGGGGTCTATTGGTCTATCCTAGGGACCCTTTAGGCCTTGCCCATCTTCGGATCGGAAGTCTTCTGCTGTTTATTTTGAGGCCGGGCAAGATTTGGGATCTACAGCTGCCTCCCTTCACCTGACTAGTTGACTATTGGCTCAATATGCCAAAAGGATCGGCTAAAGGGTGAAAGGGTTAACCCTCTTGCCCGGTTGTCGTTCGGTTGCTGTTGTGGTAGCTGACCTTCTGGACACTAAGTGTGATCCTCCGGGATGCTCCTTTGATGCAGTAGCTGACCCCTTCGGTTGATGAGTATGAACCCCCATCCAGTTTGAGCCCCCTTTTGTAAGGCTTGATGAGTACGCACCCCCATCTGGTGTTTGACGAGAATGAACCCCCGTCTAGTAAGCCCCATTTTGTAAGGCCCGACGAGTACGCACCCCCATCTGGTGTTGACGATTATGAACCCTCGTCTGGTAAGCCCCCTTTTGTAAGGCCTGACGAGTACGCACCCCCATTTGGTCGTGACGAGTATGAACCCTCGTCTGGTAAGCCTCCTTTTGTAAGGTCTGACGAGTACGCACCCCCATCTGGTGTTGATGAGTATGAACCCCCGTCTGGTAAGCCCCCTTTTGTAAGGCCCGATGAGTACGTGTTGAACATTCAAGGACTTGATGTTGCACTTGATGAACATGAAGACTGTTGATTTTGATGATGATTCAAGAACTCAAAGACTTAGAGTGTTGAAGACTTGTTTTGTATTGTAATAACTCTGTTTCAATTAGATTGAGTCTGTAATATTAGAGTTTAAGATAGCCGGTACATAGTCTGCACCTTAGAAGCTTCAAAAAGCTCAAATTTATCATCCAGGCTCGGCTTTAATCGATTAAATAGGGAAATAATCGATTAAAACAGTGAGAAAAACCATTTTCTGTATCTGCTCACTGGTTTAATTGATTAACAACCCTTTTAATCGATTAAAACAGAGAGTTTTGGGGTTCTGTTGATTTTGGCTCTGTAATAATCGATTAATACTTCATTTAATCAATTATTTCAGTCAGATTTCGAATTTTAACTTCAAATCAACCATATTTTCGAAAACCCTATTTCCAAGAACCCTAATTCCGAAATTCTCAATTCCCAAACCCTAATTTCTCTACTTAAGATTCTCTATGGCACTCAGAAAAGAAGAACAACGTTTTTCATACAAAAGTTAAGTGTTGTGAGTGCCAAAGAACTGTTTGTTGCAAGGAAAAAGGGCTTTTGGAACCTGGTGTGGGCTAGAAGCGATAAGAATCACTAAGTGGAGTTCTTAGTGGATTGTGTGTTGTGCCGTCTCTGGGGAAAGTTGTTCTTCATCTCTTGTGGATTTCAAGAGAGGTGTTTTCTTTACTTTATATTTTCCATTGTAATTTGTTTGTAACAAACTTGATTACAGTGACAGCGTTAATCCTCTGTTTGAGTGATTAGCAACTAGACGTAGGGTCTTTTGATCCGAACCAGTATAAATTTCCTGTGTAAAATTCTCTTCTCTTCTCTATTTACATTTACACAGTTTTTAATCGGTAAACTTTGGGGAAAATTTGAAAACCTAATTTTTGTTAAGAAACCAATTCACCCCCCCTCTTGGTTTTTGTCTGACCACGCGAACATTCCGCTGCGCAATTCTAACAAGTGGTATCAGAGCTTGCTTTGATAGTCATTCAAACTTTTCGAAAATGGCCAGACAAAATCAAACTTTTGCCGAAGGTGCGTCTCTCAACAGACCCCCACTTTTTGCGGGTCAAAATTATCCTTTCTAGAAAGTAAGAATGCAAATATTTTTAGAGTTTGTTGATAGAGGCATTTGGGATGCTATTTTAAACAGTCCATATATTCCTAAAGTTACTTAGAACGGTGTTAGAGTTCCCAAACCTTTTTCTAGATGGACTGCAGAAGAAAACAGAAAAGCACAATTTGACGTTAGGGCTAGAAATATAATTTCATCTGCTCTAACCCTTGACGAGTTTTACAGGATTTCTGTGTGTAAAAGTGCTCAAGAAATGTGGGAAATGCTAAGAGTGACCCACGAAGGTACCGATGACGTTAAGAGAGCACAGAAAAATTCCTTAATCCAAGAATACGAGATGTTCCGGATGCAACAAGGCGAAACGATATTCGACGTTCAAAAGCGTTTCACTCATATTTTGAACCATCTCACCGGATTAGGTAAAATTTTTGACGTTGATGAATTAAATCTTAAAATCTTTGGATAGGAAATGGCAACCTAAGGTGACGGCCATCTCGGAGTCACAAAATCTTTCCACAATGTCTATGGCGGCGCTCTTTGGAAAGCTTAGAGAGCATGAGCTAGACTTGGAAGGCTAAATGAAGAAGAAGGTCAATATCAAAAGAAGAACTTAGCCTTCAAAATCGAAATTTCCAAAGGTAAAAATAAAAAGGAAGAAGAAGACTCGGAGAACGATGAAGAAGAATTGAGTCTCATGATTAAGAAGTTCATCAAATTCATGAAAGCTAAAGGAAGACATCCATTCAAAGGTAAGGGAAAGGTAAGAGAAAATACTTCCGTTAATATAAAATGCTATGGTTGTGGTGAAGCAGGACATGTAAAGACCGAATGTCCAAATAAGAAGAACGATGAATTCAAAGGAAAAAAGGTCTTCAAGAAGAAAGCCTATATTGCTTGGGACAACAGTGACTCAAGCTCGGAATCAAGTGACTCGGAAGTAGAAACAAATATTTGCTAAATGGCAAATGACAACATATCTTCCGATTTTGAGGTAAGTGATTCTGACTCATCTTCTAGTGATTGAAAGTGATCCTAGCAAAGATCTCATTGATTTGATGAAGTCAAAAATAAAGTCAAGGGTCAACTCTGCAGCTGTCAAACAAGTCACTCAGAACAAAGGAGCTAAAGACTTAGTGTGTCTTATCAGAAAGCTTAGGTAAAACCACTTTACCTTTTCCACTGCATGAAGCTCCTTCATTCATTTTGCAAAATGCCTCAAAAATAGTTTTAAACAAATCAAACAAAAGCATTTTGACAAAGAACTTTCTTAACAATGTTTTTAACTGATATAGTTTTAAAAGAAACAATTAAAATCACTTAGAATGCGTAAAGAAGTGTTTTTACAGTATTTTAATCGATACAAACTTCTTTTAATCGATTAAAACCCTTTATGACCGATTAGAATTCGAATATGACAGGTCAGAATAAAATATAATCGATCAGACTTTAAAAATGAGCGATCAGACTTATTTTAATCGATTAAAACACGTTTCAATCGATTAAAACCACTTTGGAAGTCAGGATGATCGATCAGAATGAAATTATGACCGATCAGAGTTGGTTATGATCGATCAGAATTGAATTATGACCGATCAGACTTATTTCAATCGATTAAAACGAATTTCAATCGATTAAAATGACTTGAAAATTTTTGTACAGAGTTTCAATCGATTAAAACGTATTTCAACCGATTAAAACAACTTAGAAAAATTCTGTGCAGGTTTTTAATCGATTAAAACTTCTTTGTATCAGCTAAAATAACTTGGAAAGTTTTATAAGAAGGTTTTTAAACAAATCAATCGATTAATACGTGATTCAATCGATTGTTTTATACTTAGAAAAAGTTTGTAAAATGTTTTAACTGATATAAAAGTGGTCGTATCAGCTAAAACGATTCTGTTAAAGAAGCAAGAACGCATTAATGGGTTGAAAGGACTTTTAACAGATTATAACGGCTATTTCAACAGATTAAAACAAACTTTCAACAGATTAATTAATGCAGCAGATTTGAAAATTCTCTTTAAAAACAGTTTTGCTTGAAACTTTGAAACAACAGATTGAATATCAGTTTTTACAGAAACAAAGCAATCAATTCAAGCAACTGTTAAGCATCTTTTTCCAAGAAAGAATTACAACTATTTTGTGAAGTTATTTTTGAAATCTTTCTTGAGGCATATTGCATCCTTGAAGAAGAAACTTACTATGGATTAGCGTAATCCGGTTTGAGCTTTCTTGTTTCTTCTTTGTAAATTCATTTTCATTACTTTGTATTGTGTTTGTGCCTGGAATTTGGGTACAAGTTTTCTCTGCAGCTGGAAGTTGGTTGTGGAGGTTATCAAGAACTGGAATTTGGTTCTTGGTAAGAGGTTGAGCACAGGAGCTGGAATTTGGTTGCAGAGGTTATCAAGAGCTGGAATTTGGTTCTTGGTGGAGAGGTTGAGTACAGGAACTGGAATTTGGTTCTTGTACTGTTTGGTGCCTGGAATTTGGGCACTGGTTTCTCTGCAACTGGAATTTGGTTGCAGAGGTTTCCAAGAACTGGAATTTGGTTCTTGGTGGAAAGGTTAAAGTCAGGAACTGGAAATTGGTTCTGGTGTTAGAGTAGGTGTAAGATTGTTGAGTCTGTAAAACATCTATTCTAGTGGAACCCAGCTGGAATTTGGCTGGAGACTGGACGTAGCCCTGGTATTGGGTGAACCAGTATAAAATTACCGGTGAAATCTTTCCTAACCTTTCTCTCTTTAATTTCAGTTGCTGCGCTTGTATTGTTTAATTGCTTTGTGATTCGTGAATTGATTAGTAAACTTAATTTTCGAATTAGATAATCTGTTTATTGCGAAAAACTTTCAAAAATCAATTCACCCCCCCTCTTGATTTAAAACTACTTTTCTAACAATTGGCATCAGAGCAAGGTGCTTGAAAGTTATTCAAGTCTCTTGATCCATGGCTGAGAACAGGTTACCGTTTTCTGAGGGGGCATCTATTAACAGACCTCCACTATTCTGTGGAACAGATTATCCTTTCTGGAAAATTAGGATGAAAATCTTCATTGAATCCATTGACAGAAATGCTTGGGATGTTATTACTAATGGTCCTCTAATTACAGATAAAGGATGGTCAAGCTTGAATGATGAGGAGAAGAAGAAAGTTCAAAGTGACTGCAATGCAAAAAATATAATTACTTCTGCTCTTAACATGGATGAATTTTTCAGGGTGTCCCAGTGCAATTCTGCTAAGGAGATGTGGGATGTTCTTGAAGTCACTCATGAAGGGACAGCAGATGTTAAAAGAGCCAGAAAGCATACATTGATAAGAGAATATGAGCTCGTTCAAAATGCGAGAATGGTGAAAGCATCGCAGATGTGCGGAAACGCTTCACTCACATCATCAACCATTTAATGGGCCTAGGTAAGACCTTTGATAAGGAAGAACTAAATATTAAAGTATTGAAATGTCTTGACAGGTCCTGGCGACCAAAAGTCACTGCAATATCGGAATCAAAAGATCTGTCCACCATGACAACAGCCTCATCTGTTTGGAAAACTCGAGAGAACATGAAATGGAAATCACAAGATTCAATGAGCAAGAAGTCTCCGAGAAGAAGAACAGAAGCATTGCACTTAAAGTTGAAGAAAATCAAGAATCAGAAGAAGATAATGAGAACCTTGGACTGCTTGTTAGGAAATTCAACAAATTCCTCAAGAAAAAGATCCAAGACAAGGAAAGACACAAAAGGTATGAGAAAAGAACTGATTCTTCTAACTTTAAATGTTATGGTTGTGGCAAACAGGGCCATGTTAAAATGGAATGTCCAGAGAGAAATAAACAAAGTGAAAAGAAAGAGGAAAAATCAAAAAGAAGAGCCTACATAGCCTGGGATGATAATGATACGTCATCAACGAGATAACTTCGAAAATGAAGAAGCCAATCTTTGTTTAATGGCGAGTCAAAATCCACAAACCAGCCAGGTAAGTTCTAGCTCCTCTTCAAATATAGTTAACTATGATGCATTACAAGAAGCATTTAATGAAATGCATGAGGAGGCTAAGAAACTTCAAAAAGAAAATGATAGGCTAAAAGGATTAAATAAGCTGGCTAGTTAACAAGGTTGATTCTCTCGGAAAAACAGATTAGTGAAAATGAAACTGATAATGAATTCTTGAAACCGATTCATGATAACTCTGATTGTAAATGCAATAAACCATGCAAAAACTGCTCTGAATTGCAAAAGAAAATTGAATTCTTATCTCAAACTGTTTCAAAGTTCACTCAGGGGCAAGCCAATCTAGATGTATTACTTGGATCTCAAAAATTAATTTTTGACAAATCTGGAATAGGATTTAAATCTAGATCCAAGTAAAACAAAAATAAATAGGAATTCATACTCTACAATCAAATGTTTCTACCTGTATGAAAAAAGGGCATTCAAGTAAAATACTGCAGAATCAAAAAGTATGCCATTCCTAAAGGGAGAATGAAATGGGTTCCAAAGATTAATTCTTTTCAAATAACATGATCAGGACCCAATAATTATAAAGGGTACCAGAAAAATACTTAATTGTTTTGCAGGAACAAGGCTGGGAATCCCTTGAAGATCAGAGCTGCGAAACCAGGTTCTGTGTATTTAAATTAATTGTTTTAATTGATATAAACCAATACTAATCGATTGAAATAACTTACCGTACCATTTTAATCGATTGAAATGTCGAAATAATCGATTAAATTGTTCTCAGAATGTTGGTTTAGTCGTTTTAATCGATTAGAATAAATTTATATCAACTAAAAACACTTAGGATCAAAATTAATCGATTCATTTACGTTTTAATCGATTTAAATACTGGTGATATTTTTTTTATTACATTCTGTACCATACAAATCGATTCTTTCATAAAACAATCGATTAATTCTCTGTAGACGTCTACATCTCTCTTAATACTTTACATGGAATGCTGCGTAGTAATACATTGAAAATCAAAGGAATTATCAAAGAATAGACTGTAACTTTTCTTATAGACACTAGTTACAAACAGGTCAAGCTGTTAGGACTGAAAACATAGTTTATCAAAGATTTTTCAGTGATAGTTGCTTCTGGTAATAAGTTGTTGATTACTAGGAAGTTCAATGAACAAATGTTTACATTAGATTTCTTGATATTACATTGCAATATATTTGAAATAATTTTGAGCATGCATTGGTTCAAAACTCTTGGTGAAATTCATTGGAACTGTGCAACTTTGAATATTTGCTTTAATCATCAATGTCACGAGGTGACACTATAAGGGAACCAATCTGGAACAGCAATTCAAAAATTGAATAACGTGGTACAGGGAATGTATGTTTTATGGTCAGTACAGGGATAAATTTTATATTGTTTTAGAATTCTGGATTGATTGTCATCACCTGTCCTCATTACTAATCATTGCCCACTCTACCAGAATAAGTTTTTTGTTAATCACTTGTGCATATGATACCACTGGAAACAACAAAGTTAAAAATGACTCATTCCTCAAAAGATAATGATGACTGGTTCATGAAAGTGAGAATAACACCCATCATACTACATTAATAAGAATGCAGTCATTCGCTTGGATGATGATGACTGCAAAGTTTGAAATAGGTTAGCTATTATGGAAGGAAATTCCGATTTCGGTACATCATTAACCTGTGATTCATGCAATTTATGGTATTGTGCATTCTGTGTGGGATTTGATAGTGAATGTACGTCTGTCAGTACATGATTCTGCCTCTGATGTGTAGTAGAAATTCCATTGTGGTGTCAACCATGGACTGTAATGCGATCAATAGTAACGATGAACTGCTAAAAGATTTCTTTTCGGGAAAAGTTTCGTGTGCATTGCTTGATACAGGAGAGACAGCAGTTGTTGACTCAAATAGTTGATAGAGCAAAATTGGTTCCAGCAAAAAGGAAAGCCTATTATCTTTTGATATTGGTGGGAATCAAATGAATGATCACCAAGCTGGTGGATAAGCAGTTCAATCAGGGAAATTGGGATGACTAGTTCCCCTCATCATCTTTATCTTCTGCTTATTTCTATCTTTATATTTTTTGCATGGACTGTAATATTAACTGGTGTTATAGCAGGGACTCTTGATCTAGCTTTGGTTAAATATGGTTTAGGATCTAATCTAGATCAGACTGGCGTAAATAGAATTTAAATAGATCCCTGAGAGCTTTAGCTAAATAAGATTTTATTCTGATGGATCTATTAGCTAAGATTTAATCAATATAGCTGTTAGTATTGTTAAAACATCCTTCTAAATGATCAGTTTTACAAAATATGCATTAAACATTACTTCATTTTCAAAACTGATTGTTTTAATCAATACAACATCTTGTTAATCGATTAAATGAACTTATTCAACATGTTTTAATCGATTCAAAATCGAAATAATCGATTATTTTTACTAAAGTTTCATGTTTTCAAAATCTTAAATGTTTTAATCGATTAAACTTTTCTTTCAATCGATTAAAATCATTTACCAAGAACATTTTAACCGATTATGCTCTGTTTTTAATCGATTTTTATTCTGGGAAGAAAGATTAAAGGCTTTAGTTAATGGCTGTTTCTGTAAACATGCTACTAAAGCGTGATTCCCTTATCTTTACACGTGTTAATTGTATTCATTACAAACGTGTTAATGGAGATAAGTTTGAATCAACTTTAATTGATTCTTTTCATGAGTGAAATATTGATTCACTTTGTTTTTTCAAAAACTTGAGCATATTTTTTGAAACCTTACATTTTATTCTTTTCTCTTCTGTTTCCCTATTTTTGATGAAGTCAAAAGGGGGAGAAATAGTTGCATCACTTTAAGATAAATTTACGTGCAACATTTTAGGGGGAGAAATAAGTTTTAGGGGGAGAAACAAAACTTTATTACATTCTTATATTTCTCACCTAACTGCATTATCAAGTGACTTATTTTGCAGAGATTGTTTTTTCAAAATGGTGTTTGTCTTCATCAAATAGGGGGAGACTAAAAGTGATCCTAGCAAAGATCTCATTGATTTGATGAAGTCAAAAATAAAGTCAAGGGTCAACTCTGCAGTTGTCAAACAAGTCACTCGGAACAAAGGAGTTGAAGACTTAGTGTGTCTTATCGGAAAGCTTAGGTAAAACCACTTTACCTTTTCCACTGCATGAAGCTCCTTCATTCATTTTGCAAAATGCCTCAAAAATAGTTTTAAACAAATCAAACAAAAGCATTTTGACAAAGAACTTTCTTAACAATGTTTTTAACTGATATAGTTTTAAAAGAAACAATTAAAATCACTTAGAATGCATAAAGAAGTGTTTTTACAGTATTTTAATCGATACAAACTTCTTTTAATCGATTAAAACCCTTTATGACCGATTAGAATTCGAATATGACAGGTCAGAATAAAATATAATCGATCAGACTTTAAAAATGAGCGATCAGACTTATTTTAATCGATTAAAACACGTTTCAATCGATTAAAACCACTTTGGAAGTCAGGATGATCGATCAGAATGAAATTATGACCGATCAGAGTTGGTTATGATCGATCAGAATTGAATTATGACCGATCAGACTTATTTCAATCGATTAAAACGAATTTCAATCGATTAAAATGACTTGAAAATTTTTGTACAGAGTTTCAATCGATTAAAGCGTATTTCAACCGATTAAAACAACTTAGAAAAATTATGTGCAGGTTTTTAATCGATTAAAACTTCTTTGTATCAGCTAAAATAACTTGGAAAGTTTTATAAGAAGGTTTTTAAACAAATCAATCGATTAATACGTGATTCAATCGATTGTTTTATACTTAGAAAAAGTTTGTAAAATGTTTTAACTGATATAAAAGTGGTCGTATCAGCTAAAACGATTCTGTTAAAGAAGCAAGAACGCATTAATGGGTTGAAAGGACTTTTAACAGATTATAACGGCTATTTCAACAGATTAAAACAAACTTTCAACAGATTAATTAATGCAGCAGATTTGAAAATTCTCTTTAAAAACAGTTTTGCTTGAAACTTTGAAACAACAGATTGAATATCAGTTTTTACAGAAACAAAGCAATCAATTCAAGCAACTGTTAAGCATCTTTTTCCAAGAAAGAATTACAACTATTTTGTGAAGTTATTTTTGAAATCTTTCTTGAGGCATATTGCATCCTTGAAGAAGAAACTTACTGTGGATTAGCGTAATCCGGTTTGAGCTTTCTTGTTTCTTCTTTGTAAATTCATTTTCATTACTTTGTATTGTGTTTGTGCCTGGAATTTGGGTACAAGTTTTCTCTGCAGCTGGAAGTTGGTTGTGGAGGTTATCAAGAACTGGAATTTGGTTCTTGGTAAGAGGTTGAGCACAGGAGCTGGAATTTGGTTCTTGTGTGTGGTGCCTGGAATTTGGGCACTGGTTTCTCTGCAGCTGGAATTTGGTTGCAGAGGTTATTAAGAGTTGGAATTTGGTTCTTGGTGGAGAGGTTGAGTACAGGAACTGGAATTTGGTTCTTGTACTGTTTGGTGCCTGGAATTTGGGCACTGGTTTCTCTGCAACTGGAATTTGGTTGCAGAGGTTTCCAAGAACTGGAATTTGGTTCTTGGTGGAAAGGTTAAAGTCAGGAACTGGAAATTGGTTCTGGTGTTAGAGTAGGTGTAAGATTGTTGAGTCTGTAAAACATCTATTCTAGTGGAACCCAGCTGGAATTTGGCTGGAGACTGGACGTAGCCCTGGTATTGGGTGAACCAGTATAAAATTACCGGTGAAATCTTTCCTAACCTTTCTCTCTTTAATTTCAGTTGCTGCGCTTGTATTGTTTAATTGCTTTGTGATTCGTGAATTGATTAGTAAACTTAATTTTCGAATTAGATAATCTGTTTATTTCGAAAAACTTTCAAAAATCAATTCACCCCCCTCTTGATTTAAAACTACTTTTCTAACAGTGATGATGATAATAATTATGATGAATTGCAAAATGCTTATAATGAATTGTTTAGTTCTTTCAAGAATTTGGAAAATGAATATAAAGTTGTAAAGAAGAATCTAAGTAGATCCGAAAAGGAAATTGACTCTTTAAAAATGAAAATCACATGTTTAGAAGAAAAGGAGTTATTAAATACGAAAATTGTATGTTTAGATGAGGATAATGATAAGAACATGGCATGTGCAAATTGTAAAGAGCATGAATATGACATAGATATTCTTAATCATTTGCTAGACAAAGCCGAAAAGGAAATAGATGATCTTAAGAAGCATGAAATGGTGTTTGCTCAAAATAATGTAAATCATCAAGTTCCTTTGAAAAAGCCTAAAAGGAAAAATAAAAGAGTATGGGTCGAAAAAGGAACTAGAGCATCTATGATTAGAAATGCATCATTTTCAAATACTACATCTAAAGCATGTTTTTATTGCATGAAACAAGGTCACACGTCAAATAGATGTAAAATTAAACATTTTGGTGTACCTAAAGGTAAATACATTTGGGTTCCTATAGTTAAATAATTTGTTATGTCTCTAACCCCAAGGACCCAAAAGTTGTGGGGACCTAAGTTTACTATATTCTTGTTTTGTAGGAAACTTCCAAATCAAAGAAGTCTATGTGGTATCTTGATAGCGGATGCTCAAAACATATGACCGAAGATAAATCTAAATTTGTGAGTTTCAAAGCTAAGGAACAAGGATATGTAACTTATGGGGACAACAACAAAGGGAAGATCCTTGGAATTGGAAACATAGGTGATGCAAACACTTTGGAGATCAATGATGTGCTACTTGTTGATGGACTAAAGCATAATCTCCTTAATATAAGTCAACTATGTGACAAAGGATTTAAGGTAATTTTTGAAAGTAAATTTTGCACCATACATTTGATAGATTCCGAAAATGTAGAATTAAAAGGCATTAGGCATAACAACATATATTTGATTGATTTGGATTGTTTACATGATTCTAGTATAACATGCTTAGTTGCTAAGGAAGAGAACCCTTGGTTATGGCATAAGAGAGCTGCTCATATTAATATGCATCATTTGAACAAATTGATTTCAAAAGACTTAGTTATTGGCTTGCCTAAGTTAAAATTTGAAAAAGATAGATTGTGTGATGCATGTCAAAAAGGTAAACAAGTAAAATCATCATTTAAATTAAAGAATGTTATTTCCACTTCAAAACCCCTAGAATTATTACATTTAGATTTATTTGGACCTTCTAGGATAAAGAGCTTTGGTGGAAATTATTATGGCATTGTGATTGTTGATGATTACTCTAGGTTTACTTGGACATTTTTCCTAACTTTGAAAAGTGAAGCTTTTAAAGTCTTTAGAAAATTTGCAAAACAAATTCAAAATGAGAAAGACTTAAGAATTAAAGTTCTAAGAAGTGACCATGGTGGTGAGTTTCAAAATGAAAAGTTTGAAAGTTATTGTGAAGAAAATGGAATATTACATAACTTTTCTGCTCCTAGGACTCCCCAACAAAATAGTGTAGTTGAAAGGAAAAATAGGTCATTAGAGGAACTTGCTAGAACTATGTTAAATGAATCTAATGTTCCTAAATATTTTTGGGCTGATGCAGTTAGTACTGCATGTTATGTTTTAAATAGAATGTTCATTAGATCAATTATTAAATCTACTCCCTATGAATTGTTTAATGGTAGAAAGTCTAATGTTGCTCATTCGAAAATTTTTGGTTGTAAGTGCTTTGTATTAAATAATGGAAATGACAACTTAGGAAAATTTGACTCGAAAGCCGATGAGGGCATTTTCTTAGGTTATTCATTAACTAGTAAGGCTTACAGGGTGTTTAATAGAAGAACTCTAAATATTGAAGAATCTATTCATGTTACTTTTGATGAAATTGTAGACCTTCGGGGAAATCCTCTTAAGTCAAGTAAAGAACTTGCAAGTGATGATGAATATATAAGAGAGGCTCTTGATGAATTATATTTGGAAGAAAATGAGCCTTCTCAAATGTTTGAATTAGCAAAGGAATGGTGTCGCCGCCGTCAAAAAGAGGCGGTCGGAGCGACGCGATGGTTTCGACCCTCTTGATTTTCGCGTTTTTTTATGGGTGGTTACAACGCCTTTAGGTTGTCCGATAACCGGGCTAACCTAGGGGTGAGGTTTTCGAAAGGTCGTCCTTGGGTTGTCCGATAACCGGGCTAACCCAAGGACTAATTTTTGAAGGGTTCTATGGAGTCGCCACCGATGTTTTTACCGGAAACATCAGAAAAGGAGTTTAAAAGGCGTTGGTTTTCGAAAAACCAACTTTGGTCATTAGAACCAGAGTTGGGTAAGGGAGTTAGTTACGTGCAAAGGAAGTATTAGTTCCTTTACGACGCCCCTTTCGGGTTCCCTATGATAGGCCAACTATTTTTATTGATAAATAAACCGGAAAATACGCTTTTACCCTTTTATTTGCGGAATTAAAATATTATGACTACATGACCCTATCTATTGCGTAATTTAAATAAAGCGGTAAAAGTGGAGAGGGAGAATGTAAACCTCCGAAGCACGCTTCTTCTATTAATTCTCTTAAAAAAGAGGGTGCTTTGTGGCAACCCTTCACTCTACAGCGCCGGAAACCTCTCGAAACGCTCAGAAATCACTCTAAAGACACTCAGAAGCTCCGGAAATGTGTCGGAGGGATTCTAGAGAGAGAAATCCTAGAGAGAAGGAGGAGAGAATTCTGTGTGGTGTGTGGAAATGAGGGGGGGAGAGCCCCTATTTATAGGTTTTCGCGCCTGACAGGGTCGAGACCGCCGTCTCGCCAAACGAGACTGCCGTCTCGTCCTTCGCAGGTGGCGAGACCGCCGTCTCGCCATTTGTAGGTGGCGAGACCGCCGTCTCGCCATTTGTAGGTGGCGAGACCGCCGTCTCGTTTGACGAGACGACGGTCTCGCCACTTGCCTGAGGCGAGACGGCGGTCTCGATTTCAAGACGGCGGTCTCGTCCCAAAAAGGCGAGAAAACTTATTTGTGTGCCAAAAATCCTTCCTATCCTAGTATGGGGCCTAATAGTCTCTCCTAGTGGCTTGTTAGGCTTCGTCCATCTTCGAATAGGAGGTATTCTACTCTTTATTTGGAGGCCGGGAAAGATTTGGGGTCTACAGCTGCCCCCCCCCCCTTTACCTGACTAGTCATCTGTTGGCCTGTTGTGCCAGACAGATTGACAGGAAGGTAAAGGAGTTGACCCTCTTGCCCGGTTTCCCTTCAGATGCTCCGTCTTGCGGCGGTTGATCTTCTGGGGAAAATGTTGTGTTGTGCACCTCTAGGATACTACTTCTGACGTAGCCGATCCCTTTGGTTAACACGTGGTAGAACCTTAGGATACTCCTTCTGACGGTAGCCGATCCTTCGGTTGATGGGTATAAACCCCCCATCAGGCTGGTAGTTGCAGTCCGTTGTGTGGGACTAGATGGGTATGAACCCCCCATCAGGCTGGTAGTTGCAGTCCGTTGCGTGGGACTGGATGGGTATGATCCCCCCATCAGGGTGGTAGTGCGACTTACTGATCCGGCTCGAGCGCAGATCAGGCGCATTGCGTGCGCAGGTTGATAGGTATAAACCCCCTATCAGGCTGGTACAGTCCACTGCGTAGGACTGGTGGTAGTGGCGACTTACTGTTCAGGTGGCCCATGCGTCGATCGGGCACTCCTTGTGTGCAGGTTGATAGGTATGAACCCCCTATCAGGCTGGTACAGTCCACTGCGTAGGACTGGTGGTAGTGGCGGCTTACTGCTCGGGTAGCTCATGCGCCGATCAGACACTCCTTGGGAAGTGATTTCTGTGTTGGTAGATGTACTTGGACCTCTTTGAACGGTCTTCCGGGTTGTGCCGGGGATTTTGTGGGTGCTCATCCAGCTTGCTTGTTTGCTGGGGATTCTTTGTTTTTGATCTTTGGTGGTGATTATCCGATTCTTGCGGGTTGGTCGGATGATTCTTGTTTGTTTGTTCGACTTTTACTTGGTAATCGAAGAAACTTTTGGTTAAGGCAAAAAGGTCAGTGAGGTCTTACCGGGATACCTTTTTTGGTTGTTTTTTATGAATGCAAGCGTAAAGTTGATCTTCCTATATGAATGCTTTTTATTTGTCTACAGTTCTTTTCTTTGTTTTACTTTTGACAAAGTCATTTTTGTGCGACTACTTGTGTGTGGATGCTTCTCATGCAATTTGTTTTAGTTGAGGACGTCTAGAAAGTGACTGGTACTTTCTTTCTTTCTTTTTTTGTTTTTGCATTCTTTGTCTTAACCCTATTTTTTGCCTAGACCGCCCTTTGCAGGTTTTCGGTCTAGCGGGTTTTGATTTTTGCTTGAGATATTTTGGCAAGTTTTTTTTCTTTTTATGAAGGCCTTATCTTTTGCCTAGACCGCCCTTTGTGGGTTTTCGATCTAGCAGGCTACCCATGTACTTTTTGCTTGGCCCTGGTTGGTGTCTTTCATCTTGTTTTTATGCTTTCTTGAATTGCTTGTTTTATGCATGCTCATATTTCGTTAATACAGAGGCATTCACACAAGTAGGTAAAGAGAAGAAAAGACAATTTTATTGATATAAACAGATGGTTTATTTTTACATGGGGATTTACAAAAGAATTTGTAAGCATGGCTGGCCAGGGTTGGCTAAACTGTATGAGCGTGCCACAATCGTGTCTGTGATCTTTCTTTCCCTGTTTTTCCTGGTTACTTCAATTGAGATGCTCGAACCAGGAGTGAAGACTATGCGAAGTTTGCTTTGTATTACCTTAGTCGCCTTTGCGGTTTTCGGCTAAGGTAATCATTGCTCTCTTTTTTGTGTTTTTGTTGTTTTGTGTGTTTTTTTTTTTTTTTTGAACCTCTAATTTCTGCCTAGGACATATCCTAGCGAGGAATGTGTGTTGAACATTCAAGGATTTGATGTTGCAAATAATGATCATGGAGAATGTTGATTTTGATGATGATCCAAGAGCTTAAAGACTTAGAGTATTGAAGATTGAAGATTAATGTTTTCTGTATTGTAATAACTCTGTTTTAGTTTGATTGAGTCTGTAATTATAGAGTCAAAGTTAGCCGGTTCATAGTCTGTAACTTAGAAGCTTCAAAATGCTCAAAATTATCATGCAGGCTCGGCTTTAATCGATTATATAGGTAAATAATCGATTAAAACAGTGAGAAAACCACTTTCTATACTAAGTCACTGTTTTAATCGATTAAAACAGCAAAATAATCGATTATTTCGTACCGTTCAGTATGAGATAATCGATTATTTCACCAAATAATCGATTAAACCAGAGAGGATTGGGTTCTACGTATTTGGCACTTGTTTTAATCGATTAAAACTCCATTTAATCGATTATTTCAGTCTGTTTCTGATTTTAAACTTCAAACAAACCCTATTTTCGAAAACCCAATTACCAAGAACCCTAGTTTTGAAATCCCCAAATCCTAAACCCTAATTTCCCTACTTAAACTCTGCTTTGGCACTTAGAAAGGAAGAACAACTCTTTCCATACAGAAGTTAAGTGCTTGTGAGTGCCGAGAACTGTTTGTTGCAAGGAAAGGGGGCTTTTGGAACCTAGTGTGAGGCTAGAAGCGATAAGAATCACTAAGTGGAGTTCTTAGTGGATTGTGTGTTGTGCCGTCTCTAGGGAAAGCTGTTCTTCAGGGATTTTGGAAACCTGGTGTGAGGCTAGAAGCGATAAGAATCACTAAGTGGAGTTCTTAGTGGATTGTGTGCTGTGCCGTCTCCAGGGAAAGCTGTTGATCATCTCTTGTGGATTTCAAGAGAGGTGTATTCTGATCTTTATCTGTTCATTTGTAATCTGTTTTAACAATTTGTTTTTAGTGACAGCGTTAATCCTCTTTTGAGTGATTAGCAACTGGACGTAGGGTCTTTTGATCCGAACCAGTATAAACCTACTGTGTAATCTTCTCTACTCTTCTCTATTTACATTTACGCAGTTTTTAATCGGTAAAATTTGGGGAAAATTTTGAAAACCTAATTTTTATTAAGAAACCAATTCACCCCCCCTCTTGGTTTTTGTCCGACCACGCGAACATTCCGCTGCGCGATTCTAACAAGTGGTATCAGAGCTTGCTTTGATAGTCATTCAAATATTTTCGAAAATGGCCGGACAAAATCAAACTTTTGCCGAAGGTGCGTCTATCAACAGACCCCCACTTTTTGCGGGTCAAAATTATCCTTTTTGGAAGGTACGTATGCAAATATTTTTAGAGTCTGTTGATAGAGGCGTTTGGGACGCAATTTTAAACGGTCCATTTGTTCCTAAAATTACAGAGAACGGTGTTGACGTTCTTA
Source organism: Sphenostylis stenocarpa (assembly GCA_963425845.1). Classification (NCBI taxonomy): domain Eukaryota; kingdom Viridiplantae; phylum Streptophyta; class Magnoliopsida; order Fabales; family Fabaceae; genus Sphenostylis; species Sphenostylis stenocarpa. The sequence continues at coordinate 22,455,737 of OY731401.1, read as the reverse complement.
AACCTTTTGATAGATGGACTGCCGACGAAAGTCGAAAAGTACAATTTGATGTTAGGGCTAGAAACATTATTTCATCTGCTCTAACCCTTGATGAGTTCTACAGAATTTCTATTTGTAAAAGTGCACAGGAAATGTGGGAAATGCTTAGAGTAACCCACGAAGGAACTGACGACGTCAAAAGAGCGCGTAAAAATTCTCTAATTCAAGAGTACGAAATGTTCCGGATGCAACCAGGCGAAACGATATTTGACGTACAAAAACGTTTCACTCATATCGTGAACCATCTCACCGGACTAGGTAAAATTTTTGACGTTGATGAATTAAATGTTAAAATTTTGAAATCTCTGGATAGGAAATGGCAACCAAAGGTGACGGCCATCTCGGAGTCACAAAATCTTGCCACTATGTCTATGGCGGCATTGTTTGGAAAGCTTAGGGAGCATGAACTTGACCTTGGAAGACTAAATGAGGAAGAGGGTCAATATCAAAAGAAGAACCTTGCTTTCAAAACCGAGATTTCAAAAAGCAATAATAAGAAAGAAGAAGAAGAAGACTCCGAAATTGATGAAGAAGAGATGAGTCTTTTTATAAAGAAGTTCACCAAGATGATGAAAGCAAAAGGAAGACATCCTTTCAAAGGTAAGGGAAAGGTAAAAGAAAATTCTTTCGTTAATATAAAATGCTTTGGTTGTGGTGAAGCAGGGCATATGAAGACCGAATGCCCAAACAAGAAAAATGATGAACATAAGGGCAAAAAGCAATTCAAGAAGAAAGCATATATTGCTTGGGATGACAGTGATTCAAATTCAGAATCAAGCGACTCAGAAATTGAAGCAAACATTTGCTTGATGGCAAATAACAACAATTCTTCGGATTTTGAGGTTAGTGATTCCGATTCATCCTCTTGTGAAGAAAATGATCATGATGAATTACAAAATGCTTATAATGAGTTATTTACTGCATTTATGGATATGAAAAAGGAATATAAAGTAGTAAAGAAGAATCTAAGAAAATCGGAAAAGGAAAATGAGTCCTTAAAATTGAAAATTGCATGTTTAGAAGAAAAGGAGGTAGCTAATACGAAAATTGTATGCTTAGATGAGAATAAGGACTTAGCTTGTGCAAATTGTAAAGAGCATGAATATGACATAGATATTCTTAACCATTTGCTTGACAAAGCCGAAAAAGAAATTGTTGATCTTAGGAAGAATGAAATGGTTTTTGCTCAAAATAATGTAAATCATAGAGTTCCTTTGAAAAAGAGTAAATCTAAAAAGAAAAGAATATGGGTAGAAAAAGGAACTAGAGCATGTCATGTTAATAATGTATCTTATTCTAAAGCTACTCCAAATGCATGCTTCTATTGTATGAAACAAGGTCACACTTCAAATAAGTGTAAAATTAAACATTTTGGTGTTCCAAAAGGTAAATATATTTGGGTTCCAATAGTTAAATAAATCTGTTTGTCTCTTTTATTTATTCAAAGAAAATGGATCATTTTGTATGTTTTAAACAAAATGCTTAGGTAAAATCATTTTATCTTTTCTACTGCATAAAGATTCTTCTCTTAAAGATTTTTGCGAGAAGCCTCTAAAATTGTTTTAAACGACTCAAAATAAAGTATTTTTACAAAAGCTTTCTTAAAACATGTTTTTAATCGATGCAGTTTTGAAAGAACCAAATAAAATCACTTAGAGTGGTCAAAGAAGTGTTTTTACAGCATTTTAATCGATACAACTGGTTTTTAATCGATTAAAACCATTTAGAACTCATTTTGACCGATCAGATTGTTATTATGAGCGGTCAGAAACGTTTAAATCGATTAAAAACACGTTTCAATCGATTAAAATTACTTAAAGGGTCTGGATGATCGATCAGAATCACATTATGACCGATTAGAAGCAAATGTGATTGATCAAATTTTAATTATGAGCGGTCAGAAATTTTTCAATCGATTAAAAACACGTTTCAATCGATTAAAATCACTTAAAGGGTCAGGATGACCGATCAGATTTTTATTATGACCGGTCAGAGTCAGGATGACCGATCAGATTTTTATTATGACCGATCAGAACTCTTTTAATCGATTAAAAACTCGTTTCAATCGATTAAAACAACTTAAAAACTTTTTCTACACTGCGTTTTAATCGATTAAAAGATGTTTTAACAGATTAAAACTACACTTTTAACAGATTAAAAGAATATTTTAACAGATTAATTAAACCAGTAGTTTTGAAAATTCTCTATAAAAACAGTTTTGCTTGAACTTCTTAAATACCCAAAGAATAGATTGTTTGTGCAGTATTTTGAATAGATTATTATGTCTCTAACCTCAAGGACCCAAAAGTTGTGGGGACCTAAGTTTACTATGTTCTTGTTTTGTAGGAAACTTCCAAATCAAAGAAGTCTATGTGGTATCTTGATAGTGGATGCTCAAAACATATGACTGGGGATAAAACGAAATTTGTAAGTTTCAAAGCCAAAGAACAAGGATATGTGACTTATGGGGATAACAACAAAGGGAAGATTCTCGGAATTGGAAACATAGGTGGTGCAAACACATTGGAGATTAAGGATGTGCTTCTTGTTGAAGGATTAAAACATAATCTTCTTAGCATAAGCCAATTGTGTGACAAAGGATTCAAGGTAACTTTTGAAAGCAAATTTTGCACCATACATTTAGTAGATTCGAAAAAGTAGAATTAAAAGGCATTAGGCATAACAACATATATTTGATTGATTTGGATTGTTTACATGAGTCTAGTATAACATGTTTGGTTGCTAAGGAAGAGAGTCCTTGGTTATGGCATAAGAGAGCGGCTCATATAAACATGCATCATTTGAATAAATTGATATCAAAAGACTTAGTTATTGGATTGCCTAAATTGAAATTTGAAAAAGATAGATTGTGTGATGCATGCCAAAAAGGTAAACAAGTTAAAACATCATTTAAATCAAAGAATGTGATTTCCACTTCAAAACCCCTAGAATTATTACATTTAGATTTATTTGGACCTTCTAGGATAAAAAGCTTTGGTGGAAATTATTATGGACTTGTAATTGTTGATGATTACTCTAGGTACACTTGGACATTTTTCCTATCTATGAAAAGTGAAGCTTTTAAGGTCTTTAGAAAATTTGCTAAACAAATTCAAAATGAGAAAGACCTAAGAATTAAAGTTTTAAGAAGTGACCATGGTGGTGAGTTTCAAAATGAAAAGTTTGAGAATTTTTGTGAGGAAAATGGAATTTTACATAACTTTTCTGCTCCTAGGACTCCCCAACAAAATGGTGTAGTTGAAAGGAAAAATAGGTCATTAGAGGAACTTGCAAGAACTATGTTAAATGAATCTAATGTTCCTAAATATTTTTGGGCTGATGCGGTTAGTACTGCATGTTATGTTTTAAATAGAATGCTCATTAGGTCAATTATAAAATCTACTCCATATGAATTGTTTAATGGTAGAAAACCTAATGTTGCACATTTGAAAATTTTTGGTTGTAAATGTTTTGTGCTAAATAATGGAAAGGACAATCTAGGAAAATTTGATTCAAAAGCCGATGAGGGCATTTTTCTAGGTTATTCTTTAACTAGCAAGGCGTATAGAGTATTTAATAGGAGAACTTTGAATATAGAAGAATCTATACATGTTACCTTTGATGAGATTGTAGACCTTGGGGGAATCCTCTTGAGTCAAATAAAAGACTTGCAGGTGATGATGAATATATAAGAGAGGCCCTTGATGAATTATACTTGGAAGATAATGTGCCTTCTCAAACTCCTCAATTAGCAAAAGAATGGCAATCACCTAGAGGACTCTCAATGGACAATATCATAGGTGATATCTCAAAAGGGGTAAGAACTAGAAATATGAATAATTTTTGTATGTCTGTTGCTTTTGTGTCACAGATTGAACCTAAAAACATTGAGGAAGCACTTAAAGATGATCAATGGTGCATAGCCATGCAAGAAGAACTTAAGCAATTTGAAAGGAATCAAGTCCGGGAACTAATCCCAAGAGAAGAGTCACATCAAGTTATTGGAACTAAATGGGTATTCAGAAATAAGCTTGATGAAGATGGTAATATAACAAAGAATAAAGCCGGACTTGTTGCAAAAGGCTATTGTCGGGAGGAAGGTATAGATTATGATGAAACTTATGCTCCTGTGGCCAGGTTAGAGGCTATACGCCTACTTCTTGCTTATGCATCTATGATGAAATTTAAACTATATCAAATGGATGTAAAGAGTGCATTTTTAAATGGTTTTATCAAAGAAGAAGTATATGTAGAGCAACCCCCTGGATTTGAAGATTTTAATAATCCTAATCATATTTACAAATTAAAGAAAGCATTATATGGGTTAAAACAAGCTCCTAGATCTTGGTATGAAAGATTAAGTAGTTTCCTAACTGCAAATGATTTTTCAAGAGGAAGAATTGATTCTACACTGTTTGTTAAGAAAGTTAAAGAACATATCTTATTGGTCCAGGTATATGTTGATGATATAATTTTTGGATCAAGCTGATAATTCGTTATGTGTAGAATTTGCTAAGATTATGCGGGGAGAGTTTGAAATGTCTATGATGGGAGAATTGACATTCTTCCTTGGACTACAAATCAAGCAACTTAAAGATGGCACTTTCATCTCTCAAACTAAATACTGCAAGGAGATTCTCAAAAAGTTTGGTATGGACACCTCTAAGGAAGCTAACACACCCATGGGAACTTCATGCTATTTAGACAAGGATGAATCAGGTTTGGAAGTAAATCAAACTATGTATAGAGGTATGATAGGATCACTATTATACTTAACTGCTAGTAGACCCGATATTATGCATTCTGTTTGTGTGTGTGCTAGATTTCGAGGCTTGTCCTAAAGAATCTCATTTAATTGCGGTAAAACATATTTTAAAATACTTAAAAGGAACTACTTGGATTTGGCTTGTGGTATCCGGTCGATGCTTGTATTAGTTTATTAGGATATTCGATGTCGATTATGGTGGATGTAAAATTGATAGGAAAAGCACTAGTGGGACATGTCATTTGTTAGGTTCATCCTTAATATCATGGCACTCTAAGAAACAAGCATGTGTAGCTTTATCTACCACTGAAGCTGAATATATTGCAGCTGGTAGTTGTTGTGCTCAAATTCTGTGGATGAAACAACAATTAGAGGATTATAGCATATATTTAAATGACATTCCATTAATGTGTGATAATACGAGTGCAATCAACTTAACAAAAAATCCGAGTAATGCACTCTAGGACTAAACATATTGAGATTAGACATCACTTTTTAAGAGATCATATCAGCAAAGGAAGCTCGTAAGATAGAGTATGTAGACACTAAACGTCAATTAGCAGATATATTTACTAAGCCTCTACCCAAGGATAGATTCTATGATCTTAGAAGAGACTTAGGGATACTAGAAATAACTTAAATTCTGCTTAATTTGACTGTTTTTGGATGATTGTTATGATTAAATTCGTGATGCAGGATATTCATAGGTTATAATGTGCCAAAACCTTAAAAACTTGATATAGCCTCTGGAATAATCGATTACTGGATGTGATAATCGATTATTTTTCATCAAAACATCCACAACAGGGTATTCTCCTCTGGAATAATCAATTATTTCGTGAAATAATCGATTAAATGCCTCTGATAACCGATTAATTGCTAAAAATAATCGATTAAAAGCTGTCTGATATAGAGAAAATTGATTTTCTTTTGTTATTTTCTTGATGTGGTAATGGATGCATGATTATGATGTTTCTTCTATGCTATGATTGAGGGGGAGCCTTCTCTAACTTATGCATATTTTGAGGGGGAGCTCTTATGATTGATGTTGCAGAGTTCTTTTTGATTATAATCAAAATAGGGGGAGAAAAATTTAAAGCCTATGATTCAATATTAAATTTTATCTGGTATGTTTAATGTGTTTGTTAGTATGACAGATAAAACAGGTTATTACAAGGGCTTTAAAAAGATAATTTTGATCATCATCAAAAAGGGGGAGATTGTTGAACATTCAAGGATTTGATGTTGCAAATAATGATCATGGAGAATGTTGATTTTGATGATGATCCAAGAGCTTAAAGACTTATTGAAGATTGAAGATTAATGTTTTCTGTATTGTAATAACTCTGTTTTAGTTTGATTGAGTCTGTAATTATAGAGTCAAAGTTAGTCGGTTCATAGTCTGTAACTTAGAAGCTTCAAAATGCTCAAAATTATCATGCAGGCTCGGCTTTAATCGATTATATAGGTAAATAATCGATTAAAACAGTGAGAAAACCACTTTCTATACTAAGTCACTGTTTTAATCGATTAAAACAGCAAAATAATCGATTATTTCGTACCGTTCCGTACAGATAATCGATTATTTCACCAAATAATCGATTAAACCAGAGAGGATTGGGTTCTACGTATTTGGCTCTGTTTTAATCGATTAAAACTCCATTTAATCGATTATTTCAGTCTGTTTCTGATTTTAAACTTCAAACAAACCCTATTTTCGAAAACCCAATTACCAAGAACCCTAGTTTCGAAATCCCCAAATCCTAAACCCTAATTTCCCTACTTAAACTCTGCTTTGGCACTTAGAAAGGAAGAACAACTCTTTCCATACAAAAGTTAAGTGCTGTGAGTGCCAGAGAACTGTTTGTTGCAAGGAAAGGGGGCTTTTGGAACCTAGTGTGAGGCTAGAAGCGATAAGAATCACTAAGTGGAGTTCTTAGTGGATTGTGTGTTGTGCCGTCTCTAGGGAAAGCTGTTCTTCAGGGCTTTTGGAAACCTGGTGTGAGGCTAGAAGCGATAAGAATCACTAAGTGGAGTTCTTAGTGGATTGTGTGCTGTGCCGTCTCCAGGGAAAGCTGTTGATCATCTCTTGTGGATTTCAAGAGAGGTGTATTCTGATCTTTATCTGTTCATTTGTAATCTGTTTTAACAATTTGTTTTTAGTGACAGCGTTAATCCTCTTTTGAGTGATTAGCAACTGGACGTAGGGTCTTTTGATCCGAACCAGTATAAACCTACTGTGTAATCTTCTCTACTCTTCTCTATTTACATTTACGCAGTTTTTAATCGGTAAAATTTGGGGAAAATTTTGAAAACCTAATTTTCATTAAGAAACCAATTCACCCCCCCCTCTTGGTTTTTGTCCGACCACGCGAACATTCCGCTGCGCGATTCTAACAATGTGGACCCTATCTTTTGCCCAGGACGCTCTTTGTGAGTTTTCATCCTGACGGGTCATGAGCAATGTCTTTAGGCGTAGTATTTCTTTACCGCATCTGAATTGACAGGATATCGGAGCTCTTCTCCATCCATGTTGGTGAGGATGAGGGCTCCTCCTGAGAAGGCTCGCTTGACCACAAAGGGTCCCTCGTAGTTTGTTGTCCACTTCCCAATTTTGTCTTTCTGGGCTGGAAGCAATTTCTTTATCACCAGATCCCCTTCTTGGAAAGTGCGAGGATTGACCTTCTTGTCGTAGGTTTTCTTGATCTTCTTTTGGTAAGCTTACCCTCGACATATGGCGTCTAGCCATTTTTCTTTGATTAAGTTCAACTGATCATACCGGTTTTGGACCCATTCAACTTCTGTTAATTTTGCTTCCATGATAACTCGTAGGGAGGGTATTTCGACCTCTACTGGTAGTACGACCTCCATTCCGTATACGAGGGAGAACGGGGTAGCCCCTGTGGAGGTTCGTACCGACGTTCGGTGGCCATGTAAGGCAAAGGGAAGCATTTCATGCCAATCTTTGTAGGTCACAACCATTTTCTGGATGATTTTCTTGATATTTTTATTGGCTGCCTCTACTGCACCGTTCATCTTTGGTCGGTATAGAGAGGAATTGTGGTGCTGGATTTTGAAGTCTTGGCATAATTCCTCCATCATTTTATTGTTGAGATTGGTCCCATTATCAGTAATGAGCCTATGAGGGATGTCGTACCGACATATAATGTTTTTCTTGATGAAGGTGGTCACCACTTTCCGAGTCACATGCGCATATGACGCCGCCTCTACCCACTTGGTGAAATAGTTGATTGCTACCAAGATGAAACGATGGCCGTTAGATGCTTTGGGTTCAATGGGTCCGATGACATCCATGCCCCACATAGAAAATGGCCATGGTGTAGCCAGGTTGTTGAGAGGTGAGGGCGGCACATGAATATTATCAGCATAAATTTGGCATTTGTGACACTTCTTGGCATATTGGTGACAATCGACTTCCATCGTGGACCAAAAATACCCTTCCCTAAGGATTTTCTTTGCCATGACATGCCCGGGTGCGTGGGTCCCAAAAGCTCCTTTGTGGATTTCCTTTATCAAGGTTTGTGCTTCTTCTTGGTCCACACACCTTAAGAGAGTGGAATCGGGACTCTTTTTGTAGAGGGTTCCTTCAATCAATGTGAACCCTGTGGCCCTCTTGTGAATAGTTCGCTTGTCATTGTCGTTGATTCCCTCGGAATATTCACCCCTCATGAGGTACTGCTTGATGTCGTGATACTAGGGGTTTTGGTCGCGCTCGCTGTCCACCGCCATGCAAAAAGCTTGTTTGTCATGCAGCTTAACTTGAATAATTGGCATCTCATGTTCTTGATCTAGGGCAAACATGGATGATAGGGTGGCGAGGGCGTCGACAATTTGATTGTCTTCCCGGGGGATGTACTGGAAAGTGACACTTTCCATTCTTGAGACCAGCTCGCGGATGTACTCTAGGTATGGGATTAACTTGGAGTTTCGGGTTTCCCATTCACCTTTAAGTTGGTAGATGACAAGGGATGAATCACCGAATATTTTGAGCTTAGTAACCCCATGATCTAAAGCCGCTTGGATTCCTAGCGCACATGCTTCGTATTCGGCCATGTTGTTGGTACAATCGAAATTAAGTCTGGCCGTTACAGGGATGTGTTTCTTTTCGGGGGATATCAAAATAGCTCCTATCCCGTGTCCAAGCATGTTTGAGGCCCCATCGAAGAACATGGTCCATGCCTCTTCTTTGGTCTCTTCGTGTTCGATATGCATGATATGCTCATCAGGAAAGTCATCTTGTAGGGATTGATATTCATTTGTTGATCTGTGGGCTAGATAATCTGCTAGGGGGCTACCTTTAATAGCTTTCTGGGTGACGTGAATGATGTCAAATTCTGAGAGGAGAACCTGCCAGCTAGCTATTCTTCCAGTTAAAATGGGCTTCTCGAAGAGGTATTTGATTGGGTCCATTTTGGAGACCAACCATGTTGTATGTCGAGCCATGTATTGTCTGAGACGTTGAGTGACCCACACCAATGCGCAACAGGTTTTTTCGAATGGTGTATAACGGGTTTCATAATCTAAAAATTTCTTACTGAGATAGTAAATGGCTCGTTCCTTTTTTCCGGTTTCGTCATGTTGGCCAAGCACACATCCCATGGACTCTTCAAGTATTGATAGATATAGGATCAGAGGTCTGCCTTCAACGGGTGGCACCAATACTGGCGGATTGGTTAAACAAGTTTTGATTTTATCGAACGCTTGTTGGCATTCTTCGTTCCATACCATTGGCTGATTTTTGCGCAACAGTTTAAAGATGGGTATACATTTATCCGTCAACTGTGCGATGAAACGGGCAATGTAGTTGATCCGGCCTAAAAAACCTCTGACCTCCTTTTCTGTGCTTAGTGGAGGCATTTCCAGAATTGCCTTTGTTTTGTCGGGGTCCACCTCAATTCCTCTTTCGCTGACAATGAACCCTAGGAGTTTTCCTGATCGTACTCCGAAAGTACATTTTGCCGGGTTTAGCTTAAGTTGATACTTCCGAAGTCGATCAAAAAGTTTTGGGAGATATTGAATGTGGTCCATTTCATTCCTGGACTTGGCAATCATGTCATCCACATACACCTCTATTTCCTTGTGGATCATGTCATGGAATAGCGTGACCATAGCCCTTTGATAAGTAGCCCCTGCATTCTTCAGTCCAAATGGCATTACTCGGTAGCAAAAGGTACCCCATGGTGTAATGAAGGAGGTTTTTTCTCTATCCTCAATGGCGAACTTGATCTGGTTATACCCCGCATATCCGTCCATGAAGGAGTATAGTGTGTTGGTAGCGGTATGATCTACCAGCGTGTCTATGTGTGGCAGGGGAAAGTCATCTTTTGGACTTGCTCGATTGAGGTCCCTATAATCCACACACACCCTGACCTTCCCGGTCTTTTTGATGACGGGCACTATGTTGGCCAACCATTCTGGGTATTTGGAAACTACAAGGAAATTGGCATCCAACTGCCTTTGCACTTCCTCCTTTATCATTAAGGACCAGTCGGGTTTGATTCTTCTGAGTTTTTGCTTTACAGGTCGAAACCCCTCTTTTAAGGGCAATCTATGCTCCATTATACTCGTGTCGAGCCCAGGCATGTCATGATACGACCAAGCAAATACATCCATATATTCCTTCAAAAGCTGGATCAATCCCCTTTTTATGCTACCTTCTATTTGGGTGCCGATGTTCACCTTTTTCTCCTCATCCTTTTTTCCCAAATTAACGGTTTCTATTTCCTCCTGATGCGGTTGTATGATGCGTGTTTCCTTTTCCAGCATTCTTTGCATATCCGGAGAAATGGTCTCCTACTCACTGTCGGACCCGACCCATTCGCTTTCCGTTTCCAGGGTCCACGGAGATTCATCAATCACAGACATGATGTGTTTTAGGTTCTGTTTTAGTCATAGATTTTATTATTCAATTTACCTTTGAAAGAATAATAAATAGAAGAGGGAAAAGAATGAATATGACAAAATGCCTCGTATATTAATGAAAATGAAGATGTATGTACAAACCCTTTTAATCAAAAATTCCTGCGGCCACGGGTGGGGACCGCAGGAGATGTAGAAAAAAGCTAAAAAACAATGGACACCCCATGGCTGATCCTCCTAGTCCCCCCCTATCTGCTACTCTGGCTTCAATAGAGGTTTGGCGTCGACATCGGAAGCAGAGGCGTCGAAAGTTATCCACCCGACGTCGATTAATTCTTGAACCCGATACTTAAGGGTCAAGCAATTTTCTGTAGAGTGTCCGGGTGAGCGCGAATGGTAAGCGCATTTCTCGTTTGGCTTATACCATTTGGGGTAGGGAGGCTCCAACTGCTTCTTGGGAGGAACGCAGGTCAGGAGCTTAGCCTCCAACAGCTGAGGTAGCAGCAGTCCGTAGGAAGTGGAGATTGGAGTGAACTTCCTCTCTTTCTTGTGCGACTGCCTAGGCGTTTGCGGGGTAGAAGAAGGAGTGGCAAAGTTGATTGTATGCACAGATTCGTCCTTCTTCTTGCCAACATGCTTTCTGAATGAGACGCGAGCTTGGGAAGACTGTGCTATCTTCCCGCTCCTCAGCCCCTGTTCTACTCTTTCCCCCACACTGACTATGTCCGAAAAGAGATTGGAGGTACTGGCTATCGCCTTATCGTAGTATGCTCCGGTCAGCGAATCGATGAACATAGCCACTGTCTCCTTGTCCGTCAAAGGAGGCTCTATCTGGGCTGCCATTTCCCTCCACCTTTGGGCGTACGCTTTAAAAGGTTCGTCGTTCCTTTTACTTAGAGTCCTGAGATCTGACCTGTCAGGGGTAAGATCGATGTTGTATCGGTAATGGAAGAGAAAAGCGTCAGCCAACTGTTTCCAGTTCTGGACCTGCCCTCTCTCTAACTGCATGTACCAGTTGAGAGCTGTATCCACCAGACTCTCCTGGAAGAAGTGGATCAGGAGTTTTTCGTTTTCAGCGTGGGCGCCCATCTTACGACAATACATCGTAAGATGGTTCTTTGGGCAGGTCATCCCGGCGTACTTGGGGAAGTCCGGGATTTTAAATTTGGGAGGGAAACGAATGTTCTTCACCAGGCACATGTCCGCCACCTCCTTGACGTCGAAGTTGTGCCCTTCGACTGCCTTCAGCCTCTCCTCCAGGGCGGAGAGTTGTTGTTTGGACACTTCTGGGGTAAGGATGCGTGCAGTCTTAGCATCCTTCCTGTCAAAAAAATATTCTTCCTCCTCCTCCTCATGGGGAGGGATATGTTCAGCTTGGTCTTCGCCCTTGCTCTGACCCTGGCGTATGACCTCCATCAGTTGGGCCACTTGCTCGCGGAGGGTATTGACCTCCGTAGTGAGCTTTCGGTTCTGCTCTTCCAAGTTTTCCATTGCTTTTGCTTTTTGTGCACGAGTACGAGTGGGGAGAGGACCAGCCACTTTCTAGAATGCCCAGAAGAATTTTATTAATGCATGTTGAGTGCTTAAAAAAATGGGTATGTTTATGCATGAGAGATTCTGTTTAAATGATGCTGAATGCGCTATCACTTTTTTATTTCTCTCTTGGTTTTTCTTTACTCATGGTATGATGTAGTATGAATGTTTTGACTTTGTCAGAAGTTGATTTATTTATTTTCTGGTATTTTTTTGTATTTTGATTTTTATTTGATGTTTATTTGCTTATTTTATAGCCTTTTATCTCTTCTGTCAGAACTGCGTGGCTACTTAGCTTGCAAAGAACCTGAAACCAGGCTAGCTAAAAGGCAGACTGTCCGAGATAAAATATGGCTTTATGCGAAAGAATATTTTAACGTCCCTTATCTCTTCTGTCGGAACTGCGTGGCTACTTAGCTTACAAAGAACCTGAAACTAGGCTAGCTAAAAGGCAGACTGTCCGAGATAAGGGTGTTTATTTGCGAAAATATTTTTGGTTTTTTGTTTTGTTGTTTGTTTATGCTATGCAACAGACAAATGCAACAAACATATGCACACACAATTCGATCATCCGCGAACAGGCGAGATTTTGTTTATATCACGACGTAGGGTTTTCCTGCAGAAAAGTGCATTGGCGAGTGTAGACCCCTAATTTTGCCCGGCCTCTCAAAATAAAAAATAGAGGAACTTCGCCCGAAGATGGAGTTCATCTGGTTTCCCAAAAATTGAGGAAACCTCCCGCAACAACATGGAATTCGCTTATATGCACGATAAAGACTAAAGAAGACCTCTCATAATAAGACGGAGTTCAATCATCCACACAAAGGAGACTTCCTACACGAAGATAAAGCTTCAACAGACACATATCGGCATCAACTGACGTCCAAAACAGACAAGGAAAGCTTCCCGGAGTCCCGAAACGCGCGAAACTGGCCAGAACAGTCGAGACGGCCGTCCCAAAGTTGGGACGGCCGTCCCAACCTGTCCCAGCCAGTTGGGACGCGCGTCCCGAAGTTGGGACGGCCGTCCCAAGTCCCAGTTCAAGTGGGACGGCCGTCCCGGGTCCCCAGGGGGTCCCAGCCTGTGTAATTTTGCCATTTGGGACGGCCGTCCCAGTCCAGACGGTGGTCCCAAAGTGCGCCAGCTGCGAAAACTATAAATAGGAGGCTCATTTGCACTTTTTCACACCACGAGACACTCCGAGAGCTCCGAAACACTTTAGAGCACTTGTCTACTTCTCTCCCTCTCTCGAATGATCTTTCCGATTGCCTTAAATAGGTAACAATCGGTTAAGGAATTATATTCCGGCATTTGATTCTTCTTTAATTTTTAGTAGAG